>CM051396.1:15499992-16099992 GCA_028052125.1 Melia azedarach
AATATTAGAGACCCATTTGTGAAAAAAGTCACAAGCCCACTGTTTTATAGCAAATTATTTTAAAATATTGTATGTGCATTTTGGGCTCGCAGAAGACCGGCCCATCTCTACCTGGCCAACTTTATGCTTTCTTTTTTTAATTTAATAAATACATAAATATTTGTAGTAAATATATAAATCCGATTTATTTTTGAAAAAACTTTAACATGCAGGGCAGAAGCAGAATCTAAGCTTTGGAGAGGCCACATAATAATTAAATTTTTTTAAATTTAAAAAATTAATAAATAAAATTATAATTTAACGTCAATAATATATATAAATAAAACATTATTAAATATACTAATTTATTCAAAATTAAAATAGACATTTATATTTCTTAAAAAATTAGATACACATATCGTGCTATTTTATTATAACTAAAATAATATAATATACATAATAAATTAATAATTATAATTTATAGTTATATCTATACAAAACTATATATAATAAATATAAGTAATGTATAAATTTAAAATACTCTAAAAATATTAACTTTTTTCTTTATGAGAGTTTTTTTTTATTTTTGAGTAAAAAAGAGAAAAAATTAATAAAATTATCAAGTTAAAATATTTTTTACTATTTCGATAGAATTCTATGATATATATATATATATATATAGAAAATATTTTAAGTACATATTTCTACAAGGAAAATATTTTCATGAATTATATAATTTTTTTATAAGGAAAAAATTTCGTATTAAATGGAGAAAAAACTTAAATAAGTAATTCTTTAAAAAAATTATTTTATAAGTGAAATATTAGTAAATAGATGGGATCAATGTTTTAAAATTTCAAAAATATATGTATTTAACTAATTTATCATTATATAATTTAAAAATAAATAATTAAAAATATAAAAATTGGAAACACGTTAATTTTACTAAAAGTGTCTAAATTTAAAAGACAAATTTATGGGGGCCAATAGATATTTTATATATCTAATTAATACGATTAAAAAAATTAACATTTTATTACAAACTTTTAGTGGGGCCCATCAAGCCCCTGAATAGCATGATTAATCAAGTGCCACAAAAATTTCATCATTGATAAAGGTTTTATGACAGTAAAATTCAGATTTTCTATGTTCAAAATTTGCTTGTAAATTAAAAAAAAAAAAGAAAAACTACTCTATTTAGCGATAATTTAGTGTTAAAAACTACTCTATTTTAGTTTAAATAAATGTAAGATAGTTTTATAAATTAAAAAATGGAAAATTGACATATACTCCAATATTTTGAAAAATAGATACCTATTTTTTAATGTTTGGAAAAAAACAAATATTCTTCTCAAATTTAGATAAATAGATAAATATACCCTTAACTTTTACTTCTGTTAACTGACCAGTTAGATTATTAGTATTTGTATTTCTAACATTTTGAATATTAACGACCTAAAATATAAATATTTTAATTATAACAATTTAATTCTTATTTTAATATTTTTTATAATATATATTTTTAAATATAATAATTTAGTCTCTATTTTAGTATTTTCATAATATATTAAAGATTAAATAATTAAATAATTTATTATTTCAATAAAAAATTTAAAAAAATACTATTATTAAAAAAATTCTAACAACGAGTTAGATCAAGCTCACACACTAAAATAATTTTAATTTTTTTTCGTTTATTTTGTCAGTAATAATTTGATATTCAATTATAAAAAAAATTAAATAAAATATTTTTTAACATTTTATTTTAAGATTTAATATATCTATTTAAAAATTATGTTAAATTTATTCTATTTTCTTTAAAAATTATTAAAATATAAATAAAAATAAAAAATAAATATATGTTATATATATGTGTATATTCTCTTTTTTTCAAGATTTTATTTAAAATTAAAGTATATTATTTAACAATAATATAAAATATATTTAATTACTAATCCTATTAATGAATAGTATCAAATTCTCTTCTTCTTTTATATTTTTATAATAAATATAATAAACTTAATATAATCTTTTAAATAAATAGTGTATATAAAATAAAGGAGTTTTTTCACATACCTCCCCTGAGGTTTGTTGAAATCCCAATTTCTAGAAATATTTGGGGAAAAGGTCATAAATTACCCCTACAGCATTTTTTGTTTGTTAAAAAATAGTAAATTGACCAAAATACTCCTAAGCCATTGTAAAATAATAATTGTCTCATGAGATTTGAACCCGGAACGCTTAGGTGTTACTAAGTGTAAAAATTTGATGATGAGGAAAAGAAGAAAGATTGATTTTGGCTTTCATTGATAATATGTGGTGAATAAGGATTGGCAAATGAAAGAAATAATGCGAAGTGTAAAGTTATAATAATAAAATAGGGTTAGATTTTTGTGTTGCCGGTGGGCTTATATACATGTAGCAAATTTTGCTTTTTCATTATTAAGATAGTAAAACCGAGAAAGGAAAGAAGGAGAAGAAAGAAGAAAAGGAAGGAAAAGAAGAAAAGAGAAAGGAGAAAGGAGAAGAAGGAAAAAAAAAATTTAATCCGGTTAGAATTTGTGATCTTGTGATATTTTAGTAAATTATTTGTATACAATTTAGTTGTAGAATTTTAAATGTTAGGATGATATATGTTTAAGTTTATATTTATATATATATAATTAAGTTTTGGATTAGTATTTATTATTATTGTTAAATTAATATTAAGGAAAGATTTAAAGGAAGAAGAAAAATCATCAGAAGTTTAGAGATTGACATATTGTATCCAGGTAGGTATTTTACATGCATTTAATAGTTTTTTATTTTAAAATTGAAAAGTAAAATATTTTATTACATTTAAAATTTTGACGAATGTTTATGAGATTTCTAAATTATTACGTGTTGATCAAATTAATTGTTTTATGTATTGAATTTAAATAATAATTTCCATATAAATGTTATGTTTACAAATATAGCGAGAAATTGTGTTAACATGTATTGTGTTTTTATAAATGAATGATTTTTATGAAAAATTTGTGAAATAATTTGATAACTAAAAATGTGATGACTATAATTGCTTTTAGATATGGTATCGGTGTTTGGGGTGACGATCCCCGAACATAGTAACCCTAAAAATGGATTTTAATAAGGCGATTATCCTTAAAAATAATGTCCCTAAAGGTCATTTTTGTTGAGGCGCAGTCTCTGGATATAATGCCTCAAAGTATATTTGCCAGTTTTTAGGCAGCGGTCTTTTGAAATAATGTCCTAAAAATACGCAAAAAATCAATTAATGAAAGTTAGTTTAAATGATAGAATAAATATATTTGCGTTATTCTTATGAAATAAATATGTTTGTGTTACTTTTTTGAATATTGAAATTGAAATATTATTTCGATATTTTATTACTTAAGTTTAATGTTGGAAATCATAAAGTGTGTGTGTATATATATATATCAATTTGTTTGTTACAAATCTTAAAGTTGTCTTTGTATAGAAATATTTATTGCGCATTAGCTACTCCTACTTTTCAAGTTTTAAGTAATGCTAGAAACATGATAAAGAGAAGACATATGTACTCCGAAAAGAGGACTTTGTTACTTTGGAACTTTGTATAATTATAATGGCACAAATTTATGTTGTATAGTTTTGATATAGTTTGTATGTTTAGTGTTCGGATATTAGAAACTTTAATATTAGTTATAATTTTGTTGAGTAATAAAATAAAGTAGTTGGTGTTAAATTTCTATTGCGAATGTTTATAATAAAATTTTAAATTTTTTAGAATTATGTATTTTGGCATATATTTATTATAGAGGAATTAATGTTAATTTTTTTTTTATAGAATTGGAGATGTTACAGTTTAATTCAAAATAGAACTTAAACAGAAAATCGATTAATGTAGAATATAAAATTTTATAGAAGCCCCTAAGTTTTATAAAAATTATAAATAAATAAAATATTTATATAAAATTGATAAATTTATTAATTTAAATTTTCTTCTTTTCCTGCAGTTTCTATACCAATTAGAGACTTATATAAAAATATTCTAAAAATTTGAAATCCAATTTGAAGCAAAATGAGTTGTGGAAATGAACCGAAATCCATTTCGATATAGTTCATGTATTTCAAGTTTGATTTAGATTTTAAGAGTATAATTAATATTTTATATTGATAAATTTGTATATATAATACTAATGATATGATATTTTTAATGTATTGTTTTTTATATCTATTAATCAATATAAAAAATATTTGTTATATTTAAATATTAAATAAAATATTATATATTATTCTTAGAATAAAAAATTATCTAAAATTTAAAAATTTTAAATACAATAAATTTATCTAAATATCAAATAAAATTGAATGATCAATTTTATAATTTTTAAAATAAATAAAATATCAATGTTAAAAAACTTCAAAAATGAAATAAATTTATTTTTAATATATTTTAAAAAAATATATGTTATTATTTTATATATATTTTCGATTACGAGTTGCAAGTAATTTTTTAGCTAATTATTATTATATAAGGATATAATCGTAATTTTTTAATAAATTAATTTTTTTATAAATATTTTTAAAATTATTATAATTATTTAAGTAATAGTATAGAATATAGGAATTCATATAATATTTATCTTGACAACGTTATATACGGGAAGAGAAATCGAGTTATTTATAAAACAACAGAAAGAAAATGAGATATTAAACTAAATAACAAGAGAAAAACGAGAATTCTCTCTTAATAAATTAGATTGAAAGAGGCTTCATGTTCTTTATATTCCTAAAAGATTGGATTAAGTTTTAGGTCTAGAAGGAATAAAAAAAACTTTGTTATCTAATAACTAACTACTTTTGAATTAAAGTTAAACTCTCAATAACTGGACGATGATTCAGTTACTTTTTCCAATTTGCTTAGTGCATTATTGATCAAGAAGTTACTTTGACCTTTCAACGACACTTATTAAAATTGGACTGTGACAATGCAACGCAAAAGATAAAACCACTCCTACGTTCGTACGGATTTGAAGTTAAATATATAGAGATATTATCATACGTTTATTGAGGTTTTGGTTTATATCACTTAAAAAAAAGAATATAAATTATATTATATATCTCTTTTATAGTGTTAGTCAACTAATTTTAAATGATAAATTTATTAAAATATCCTTAATTATTTATTTTTTATTAAAATATATATTTTTTAATATTTATTTTTGACTTTTGTGTGTATTAATTAATTCAAATGTATAAACTAAATAAAATAATTATATAATAGAATAAAAAATATAAAAATTAAAAATTTAATTTTAAGTATAATTTTTTTAATAAATATTTTTTAAATAAAATACGAAGATATATATAATTAATCAAATTAATTAAAAAATCGAGTAAAAATAAATTCTTTTCAACTTTTCTTTCATTGAATAAGGATTTAGAAAAGTAAAATTTTATTTTTTACACAAAATAACAAATATCAAATATTTTATATATTTACTCTCATACTTAACGGTCAACTAACAGTCAAATATAACCCTAAGGGAGGTAAGTGATACAATTTCTATTCTTTCTTTATAAGTAATACAAACTCAAACTTAAGGGAAGGAATGTGATAATATCCCTAAATATATATATATATATATATAAATTGTGGAAAAATAACTCTCTTTCCTACTTTCTAATATTAAGAAATTCTTATGAAGCTTCATAATTAATTAATTTTTAAAATTTTTTTATATAATAGATATTTTTCATTTTTAGTATGATGTTCAAAAAAGGCTGAAAAACATTAAAATACTATGCAAAGGCAAGAGAGCTAAAAGATGCCGCGTTGAATTCAAACTTAGAAAAATGGAACCATCGGCTATCCCACGAGGAAATCAGTCGGCGTTGGAAAATTTGTGAACGGAAATTAGATTATGTTTAAAAGTAATGTCAATGGCATCTTCATTTTTTTTAATTCTTCATTAATTGTAAAATAATGAAATAATTAACAATCATACAGTTAATCATAACGATATTACTAATAAAGATCGTATGATCTCACAAATAATTAATTAAGATAAACTAATACATTTGTATAGATAGTATAATAAAAAATATTTTAAATTACGTTCAGTAGGAGGGAAAAAAAAAAGGAGAGAGAGAGAGAATCGAGAAGTATCAAAGAAAATTGTTAACAGTAAAATTCCATATCTTCTTCCTCATCGACGCGGTTTAGAGCTTTATATCATCTCCCTCTCCCCTTGCTGCTCCTACTCCTTCATTCCATTCATTCTCTCTGCTTACAAGCAAGATGACTAATAGATATTACTATGAATATCAGCACGGATCGTCGTCTTCTTCATTATCATCAACGTTCCACGCTCCTCAAGCTCACATGGAATCTTCTGGTGGTTCCCTACTCTTGCTTAATAGTAGGGAGCTTGAAATTGCTCGTTCATGCCCTGAGATGTTCTGTACATTTGAGGGGAAATACGGATTTCAATTTCAACAGTTGAAAGAGTGTTTCGATCGACAGAACTTGCAAGAAGACGGGAGATTCTTGGTGACTACTGCTAAGATGGGCTCTAATCATATTCCTCTATTCCCTTCTCAGGAAGAAGGGAATATTGCAGTACCCTCAATTTGGGAATTGAACGAAATAGGACAGCACTGCCCTGTACCTCTAGTAATAGAGGAGGTTTCACTCCGTTATAATCCTGATAATATTGTAGGAATTGCTTTGCTTCAGGAAGATCACAATCATCGACAAATTTCACCACCTCTGCTCTTGAGATATCAAGCAGCTGCATCTGTTAGATCTCGTGAACAAGCCTCCTCCCATGGTTTCGTTTTAGCTCAAGCTGCTCGTCCAGCATCATCATCAGATACCATTCCATCACTTCCTCTGAGGAGTCCTTTCATCAATCAATCCACAAGTTCAAGTGATCATAATTTTAATCAATTTTCAGTTGTTGACATACCTGCTGATGATGATTATGGTACGATTCATCATCGCAGAAATGATGAAGAAAAACCACCCTCCAATCAGACTAGACTCGTGGAAACTTTCATCATGATGGCTGTCCAATCAGCTTCCGTTGTGGGGACAAGCTCAAATTCAGATAGTGGCAACCCTAATTTGTCCCATAATGCCAAAATCCTCTCGGATTTTTGTATTGCTTGTAACATTATTGGCTTTATTATGTTCTTGTATCGTATCTTTCCACTTGGCCACCGCCGTGGTGAACCTGGAAGGGCTGCACGAATAATTGGAGGCTTAGGATATACTTTCACTGCATTTGGATTCATAGCTGTAGCTGCTATGAGATTGCATGATAATGTCAACTTCTGGATCACCACTGCTTGTTGTGTAATAGCTTTCCCAGCTTTAGCCTGCTCATTCGTACATTAAATGAGGTTCAGATGGCTTTATTTGGTTCTTTTTCAGCTAGTTCAATTGTGTTAGGGGTAAATAATATCTGAACATTCATTCTCTTATGTTGTAAGTGCAGAGTTTGTTATTAAATAATATGTGAACATTCATTCTCTTATGTTGTAAGTGCAGAGTTTGTTATAATGCTTTCTTCTGATCTAAATAACTTTGAATTTCTGAATTATCTTTGTTAGTTCCTACACATAATTATTTATTCACTGCTACACTTATCTGATAAACAATATGCAGACTTATCTCCCTTCAATTTTAACAAATATATTGGCAAGAACTTACCCTAACAATATGCAGAATGTATGGACAGGATCAAGAAGAAAGGCAGCTTCCACCCAACTTGAGAAAACTTCTTTTGCCAGTTCCTACTGGAATTGATTAAGATTCACAAAGAACAAACAATTATGTTAAAATTAACTGTATAAATGTAAAAAGTAAGAGCAAAATCAATAATTTCTTAACAATATTGAAGCCTAAACAATCATTCTCCTTTGGCAATCAATTTTAGTTCCATTTATATATGGTCCAATTGTTTGCACAGACTAATCAGCGCTATTAATTCATCAACAACTTCAAACTTCAAATATATATATACACATATGTATATTAAAGAGAAGAGCAATGCTAAACAACCGGATTTGTTCTTCATAAATTTCTAGCACACTTGGCCTTAGAGGCGGAATTATGTTCGAGGTCTTGAGCGTAGGCTTGACTAAACATCCGGACCGGACCGGGTTTCTAGAAGTCCGGACACAATCCGGTGAAATGCAGGCAGGGCCCGAATGTGTTGCCACTCAAGGGCTTCCATGCCTGGCCCAGCTTAAACGGGCTTTCATATTTAAAGCCTGTTCCCTAGTCCGTAGCAGGCTTCCATATTTGAAGCCTCAACCCAGGCTTGTTCCAGCCCAACAAAAAAATATTTTAAATTTTTATTTATAGATTAGATTTATGATCAAATTTATTTATTTATGCTTTCACCCGTAAACTTTGAAAATCTTTCGAGACGACCTTATTAACATTTTGGTAAACATTAACTTTTTTTTTTTGGGTAATCTCCAGTTTACTCCTGACTATTATTGACCAGTTTACTCTAATTTTATAAAAAATCATCATTCCACCCCCCTAAGTTAACTAATAATATTATTTCAAATAATTAAAAAAATTAAATGATAATTTTTTAAATTTAAGTTACTATAAATATTTATTTTCTTTCTCTCCTCTTCTCCCTCCTCTTACTTTCTTTTTTTCTTCAATTTATATATTTTTTTTCTCCCGATTCATGGTGGTTGCCACGAGCAGCCACCAATGGCTACTGCCACGAGCAGCCACCAATGGGCTGTCTGTAGCAACCATTGTGGCTGCTTGTGACAGCCACAACTGGCTGTTTGCAGTAGCCACAAATGATTGCCTGTGTAGTCATGGAAGAAAAAAATAAATAAATAAAATATAAAGAAAAAAAATTTATTGAATTTGATGGAGGTATAATTATATTTTTATAAATAAATTATGATTAATGGTTATATAATGGTAAACTTAACGTTTGGAGGTAGAGTTGAGATATTTTAATAAATTTGGAAGCAAATTGATGTTTGTCAGGAGTAAATATTAAAATTTGGAAGCAATTGATGTTTATCAATTGGGAGTAAAATTGAAGATTGCCCTTAATTTTTTTTTTTTTGGTAAACTCATATAACTTTGAAACACGAGCAATTTATCCTTCAAGTTATAAACTACGCTTACAAATTTAACCTATCAACTTTACTATTTGAACATTTTAACCCCTAAATTTCCATTCACGGCGTGGCCACCGCTTAATTTGCATCAAACGCATGTAATAAACAAGACAGATCAAGAGAACTAGGAATTTAATATCAGATCTAAGAAACTTGAATGTTGTAGAATACAAATAAAAATAAAAATACCTGATGATAGATAGCGAAGAAGATCCATCTTCATTCTTCCGCAGGAAACTATATAGGGAGAGCTAAGGTACCGACGATAACTGATAAAGAGATTGCAGCAGAAACTACGGAAACAACGAAATAAAAACAGCTAAGCTTTGCAAGCTTTGGCTTATTTCGGATCAGCAACCAACTAAACGCGCAGATGAAGGTGAAGATGTTGGAGATCACAAAGGCTTCGTACATAAGAGGGCGTTGTTTAAAGATGGAAGTAGGAACCGTCACTCCGTCGATGTATTTCCGAGGAAGTAAAACTTGAGAAAAAATAGAGGAATAAAACAAAATTTCCATCACCAGCGTTCTCTGTTTTTCTTTATTACTTGACGGAAACTCTGCTGAAATACTATCAGAACCACGAACTGCAGACAGCATCTTCACATCCATCTTGAGAAGTTTTTCTTAGAAGGAAGCTAAGAAAATGATAATGAAATAATTTTATGCGCTCAGGCTAAAGCTGAGATGAAGAATGTGGAATATCGATATAAATTTCTACGAAAGTAAAACTCGGACATCCGAAATTATATTTTTCTATTAATATTTTTTGTTAAAGACGCCGAGTGCAGATGCGAAGTATGTAAGGACAAAAGCGATGTCAGATTCAACCAAAATACGCGTTTGACGAGGGAACTGTTTTTATCACGCGGTTTCATTTCAGAGTCGGTCATATTTCGAATTCACCAAATTTGAAACAACTGGCTTTGGAATCTATTGATGGAAGACACGTGTCGTCGAAATCTGGAAGAGACGTAAAGGTGGAAATTGCAACCGAACGACTCATTCGGATGTCCGGTAGTGCAGTGGAAATATCTACAAAAGCTGAAAACGACTCAACGGGTCGGATGATCAACAGGTCCGACGATTCGTGTGACCCACGACTGCGGATTTTCCACTACTATTCGAATACAGTCCAATTAATTGTCAAAACTTATAGAGTAACCCTAAAAATATTGTTATTTTGAGTTTTACTACATTAGTTACAACAATTTCATTTTAATCCCCAATGGGCAATGGCAAATCATATTCTAAAGTCACAAAACCATTATTCAGGTATATCATATACCTAACTGTTGTCTTACACCTTATACAATTCCAAGTGATAAGTTCTGTTACCTTCACTAGTTTGCATTGTAATTAAATTCATCTCCATCTAACACATCTTAGGTTATAGTTTGTATCTCACACCTAACCTAACATTATAACGATAGTAGTATCTAATACTTTTTGTTTAATATTGATCTCGTAAAATTTTAATATCACAACTATTGAACCACTAAATGAATTATAAAAAATATAGTAAATTTAACTCCCTCAAACTCATATTTAAAGGGTCAAAAGTTTAATCTAATTTTGAAAGTCAAACTTCAAAAATATAACAAATTTGTATAAAAATTGATTCAGTACAATACTAATAATCAAAATTTGTGAAATACATTGAATAAATTTTTTTGTTGCATAATTTAAACTTTAAAATGATTGTCGATCACTGCTAGCTACCAATTTTTTGAATCCATGTCCGTCTTATAGGTGATTAGATGCGTGAAGGATAAATAAATAGTTGCTTGTATTTTTGTTTAGATAATTAAAATAGAAGATTGACTGTAGTGGACTTAAGTGAGGACGAAAAGAAAATATGCTATCTAAGTGATAAATAACAGAGTTTTAAATACAGCAAAATAATGATGTCGACGTTGATAATTACGAGTGTGGGACCTACCTCTTGAAGCCACAATTCGGATATCTCCGGAGCCTGTTAGACTTGGCCTTAATTCGGATTTCCGATGACTTTATTTTGGATTATTCGAAACATTATTCGGTTTGCTTAAAAACATCCGATTAGTTATATTTTAAATTTTCTTTTAATATTTATAAAAACATTTAAAAATAATTATTATTATTTACTTGTATATAATTAAATATAAACGTACATTATTAAAAAATTATAAAGGTTTCTTAG
This sequence comes from Melia azedarach, assembly GCA_028052125.1. Classification (NCBI taxonomy): domain Eukaryota; kingdom Viridiplantae; phylum Streptophyta; class Magnoliopsida; order Sapindales; family Meliaceae; genus Melia; species Melia azedarach. Next base: position 15,511,304 of record CM051396.1, read on the forward strand.
AGCTTAATTATTTGTTAATAGTAGAAAATTTTAATAAATAAATATATACTATTGTATGAGTTTTTGATATTTTTGTTAATTTAGTGTCTTTTTTAATTTAAATCTGTTAAACCGTTCTTTTAATATTTAAAATTAAGTCAATTTTTTACCTGTATACTAATCCAACAAGATAACTATTAGATCCATATTAAAGAATAGAGACCTAAAAGATAAAAGTCTAAATTTATAAAATTTCAAATCAATATTTTTTATTGAGGGCATATTTATTGGAGATTCTGTTTGAAAAAGTCATATCTCATCTGAATTATAGGTAAACTAAAATACTAAATTATTTTTTAATTAGAATTTTACTAAATTGTAGATTATCTCCAATCAGAGTTCTATCTAAACTAATCTCCAAAGATGTAATTCTAGTAGGACACGTAATCAGAATCCAAACAGAATAAGTATCTCAATAAAATTAGAGAAATTATAGTATATAAAGGCGGAAGAAAAACAAATAAGAGGGCCTTTTTTCTCATACATAAATAAATTTACTAGTTGATATCAGGTGACGAAATTTGGTATCAACAGTTGGCGCCGTCTGTGGGAAACAGGACAATAAGCCAATAAGCCAATTTGTTATGACGGTAACAAAATTTCATGATAAAGCATAAGGTATGAATTTATTTTTAGTTATATCAAATGCATATATGAATTTATTTTTTGTTTGTATCAATTGCATATATAGATTTATTTTTATTTGTATTAATTGTGTCCATGGTTCAATATCTGATATTAATAATTATGTATACTGATTTATCGGATCGTAGGATAATTAATGAGTATAAATATATAACCGTAGTTAATTTGATGTATAAGTGTGCATAGATATATAAAAAATTGATAACTTTCGTGAATAAATTAAATTAACCAAGAAAATCTTTAAATATATATTTAGGTGCATACTAAATTGTAACTATGAATTAATATGTTAATCCGTATTTTAACAACAGGACTACATGTTAATATCTTGTGTACTCTAATTAAAGTTTACTGAAAGACTAAAATTGAACAACATGTGATGTACCAATAGCTTTTAATGTATACATGTAATGTTAAAAAATTTCGATATAAAAAATCTTCTTTAATATGTATCCTTAGCATGAGGCTACAGGTTGGGACTTAAATTTGTATTTGTTTTGGTCTATATGTGTCTAATCTTGAGGTTGTTCGTTCAAATGAAGATGATGATGCATATTAATTAATTTCTAATATTCCATATTCAATACATATATATAGGGCATGGTTGGTCAAATTGATCATGAGCAATTTATCTAATAACAAACTAAATATCCATGATGAGCGTAAATTAAAAGTGAAGAATGATATGCTGATGATGTAGCTATATTTTTTAAAAACATTTTATAAATTTTGCATATATATATATATATATATATATATATATATATATAAACAACATACATACATACATACATACATGTTTTTCTTTGTTTCTCTCGGAATAATCCCCAATACTTTTAATTAGGATATATATATCAATAAACTCACTATTTATATACATAATATTAAATTTAATTTCAGTAAAGATTAATCTGTAGTTCTACATATATATATTTTCGCGAATTTTAGTAAATTTAATCTGTAGATTAATCGATATTATTATATAATCGTTTGTTTGTCCACCATTTTTAAGAAAAGAAGACTAAAAATGTCAACAATGCACCTACGTGGTGCTAGCTTCATTGCCCAAAAATAATGCACCTATGCGGTGCCGGCTTCAATGCCCCAAGAGGGCCAAGACAATGCACCTACGCGGTGCTGGCTTCAATGCCCCACGAGGGCCAAGACAATGCACCCATGCGGTGTCAGCTTCATTGCCGCAAGAGGGCCAAGACAATGTACCTACGTGATGCCGGCTTTAATGCCCTAAGAGGGCCAAGACAATGCACCTACGCGGTACCAGCTTCATTACCCCAAGAGGGCCAAGAAAATGCACCTACGCGGTGTCGGCTTCAATGTCCCAAGAAGGCCAAGACAATACACCTACGCAGTGCCGATTTCAATGCCCTACGATTGCTAAGACAATGTACCTACGCGGTGTCGACTTCAATGCCCCAAGAGGGCCAAGACAATACACCTACAAGGTGCCATGCTTCAATGCCCCAAGGGGGCCAAACACAATGCACCTCCGCGGTGCTAGCTTAAATGCTCCACAAGGGCCAAACATAATGCACCTCCGCGGTGCAAACTTCAATGCTTGACGAAGGCCAACATAATGCACCTTCGCAGTGCCAGTTTCAATGCCCCACGAGGGCCAAATACAATAAACCTTTGTGGTGTTAGCTTCAATGCCTAAAAGGGTCAAAACAATGCACATTTGTTTGTATCGACTTCTTATGTTCGTAAGAGGCAAAAATTACCCTCCTCTACAATGTCAAAATAAAAAGTCTAAAAAGACTTCTACACCTTTGCAGTTTTTTTTTTGTGCTCTAAACCAAATATATATATATATATATATATATATATATATATATAATAAATAGTAAACTAAGAAGGTCAAGAGTCGTGAATAACCTATTAAAATTTCAAAATATACTTATGATGTCATACTAATCAGGGCCTCGTTATTAAGACTTGCCCTTTTTCATTCCTTGGATAACGAAACGTCAACTATTCCGTTGAAGATTCTCATATATCTAACTTCCATATAAAAAGGAGTAAATGATTATAGAGAATTCGGTCTTAGGTTTCCAGACTTTTGATCAGTTTCAAATAGCAACTACGTTACTTTTGAAAATGGAGGACTTACTGTTAGACCGTTCTTTTAACATTCAAAATTAAGTCAATTTTTCACCTGCATACTAATCCAACAAGATAGCTATCAGATCCATATTAAAGAATAGAGACCCAAAAGATAAAAGTCTAAATTTATAAAATTTCAAATCAATATTTTTTATTGAGGGCAAACTTAATGGAGATTCTGTTTGAAAAAATCGTATCTCATCTGAATTATAAGTAAACTAAAATACTGAATTATTTTTTAATTAGAATTTTACTAAATTATAGATTATCTCCAATCAGAGTTCTATCTAAACTAATCCCCAAAAATGTAATCCCAGTAGGACACGTAATCAAAATCCAAACAGAATAAGTATCTCAATAAAATTAAGGAAATGATAGTATATAAAGGCGGAAGAAAAACAAATAAGGGGGCTTTTTTTATCACACATAAACAAAATTTACTAGTTGATATTAGGTGACGAAATTTGGTATCAACAAAATCTAAATTATATTTAGATTTAATCATTGATATGTTTAAAAAAAATTAACTTAACATAAAAATATTTATAATTATATCTGTACAAGTTAAATTTTTAAAATTATTATCAAATAATATCGGATGTCTAAAAAAAAAGTAAAAATTTTAAAATTAATTAAGGGGTCTAAAATTTGAATAATTTTTTTAATTTTAAATTGACTCCACCATACGTCTTCTCCTCGCAGGGCTCTTCGTCTTCTATTCTTTATTTAGACTTACTTTGTGATTTAAACTATGCTTTTTTTTATAGAAGAATTCAAATTATTGCACACAATCTTTGTAGAATTCATAAATACTCGTACTTATTTTTTTTCTTTGCAAGTAAATTTAAGAGAATTCTCGATTCTACCATGTTATTTAACATAATATCCCATAATTTCCTAATTGTTTAACTAATACTTCAATTCTCCGTTACTTTATCTTTATGAATATTATTACTGTTGGAGGATAATCGTGTATTTTTATAAGGTTGTCCAAAATAAGTTTGTATTATGTATTGTATGTTGTCCTAATTTTAAATTAAAAGGGCCCATAACTAAAACTTAGATACCCGACTTACCAAAAAGAAATCCATAATAATTAATATTTTACTATGAATATATATATATATATATATATATATATATGTGTGTGTGTGTGTGTGTGATTTTTCTTAAATATTCATGTTTTTCAATAATTTTAAATTTTATTATATTTATTAAATCATATTCATATTTAATAAATTAGATAATCTTTCAATTTTAATTGATTTTTATAATTTTTTTAATATTGCCTTTTTAATTAATAATTTTTAATAAATTAGATTATTATTCAAATTTAACTTATTTTTATAACTTCTAAGTGAGGGATGCACTCCGCAGCTTTCGCTGTCCTTGTAAATGGCATGTAGATGGTTATAAAGTATGACATCTTTAAATTCATAACTTGAAACTCAATCATCGTTGTTTTTTTATTAAGGCTGTCTCTCATAATTATCGATAACTATACTATTTTTGTAAGAGAGTGTATGACTCTGTAAACTTATATAAAACTGTATTCACAAGACCCAACTTCAAATCTTCTATATTCAAAGAGTCTAGTGTATCATTGAATATTATATCCACTAAGCTACCTATGTCTATAAAAAATTGACTCCCCTTAGATAAACCAACTCCTAGAGTCATCGCTAGAGCATCATCATGTGGGTAACTCATTCCCACCTTATTTTCATATGTGAACAATATCGCAATGGTATATCTTTGGCTTATCTTCAGCTTGCACATTTATAATGTGTACCCAATTGCTAAATTGGGCGAAGAATATTTTGAATAATTTTTCCTTATCTTGTTCGAATTTTTTATCAAAGTTGGTTCTCCTAATATCACCGTACTCCTCTAAATAGAATTATCATTCCTTGGATCTTTTTAATCTGGATTATCTGCCCTTTTTTCCTGTGGCTCACCTATGTATCTTTCTAAATAATTAATTATGATCGAAACTTCCACTTACTCTTGCAAATCTATGCATTCATCAATATCATGTCTGTGATCCTAATGAAATGCACAATCCTTGTCCTTTGGTCGTTTCTCTACTTTTGACTTTAGAAGGCGAAGCTCAGGTAACAACATCCCTGAATTCTTGATATCCTTATAGATTTCGGAAAACGTTGTATTTAGAGCTGTAAACCTCCTTTCATCTTTGCACTTGGGCTACCTTTTCACTCTATCCTTGGGTAGTGGCACCAACTTATCTTTCAATGGTGTATCATTTTACCCTTCAGATTGTGGATGCTAGAAATCTTGATCTCTTATTTGACTTGACCTGGAGTTATCTCTGCAAGCATCCCCGATATCTGTCGTCATTAATTCTTGTACCATGCAATCTATCTTGCATTGTTGATCCTCTAACTCTTTCCTTCTAATGTCTTAAGGGCATCTGATCATTAATTGCAATCTCATCAAAGATATTTTTAGGGGCTAATTCATACATCATTACCTTTGAATTCTATAAGGTGAACCAATACCTCTCTAGATGCAATCCCCTTTTGAAACTTTCTAAGGTTAATAGATGTCTGTAAGCTCCTAACTCTATGACCTTATTCTGGTACCTCTTCGCGAAGCTTCACAGGCTCTCAGTTTGCCCTTTTTCAATAACAACGACAAGCTCATACTTTTCATACTAATAGTTGCCCCCCTAAACTCACTTACAAATGCATCAAACAATTGAGCAAAACTCCCAATGCTTCTTGGCTTAGGCTTCTATATCATTTTCTAACATGTCATTCCAATGTTAATGAGAAAGAACGACACATTTGAAAATCTATTAGTCCTCGAATCAACATCATTTCTTTAAAGAAGTCCATGTGCAAAAAGGATTTGTCTTTCCTGTGTATGGTGTGATTTAAGACATCTTGAACTTCCTTAAAAGTACTAAATCTCATTAGGGAAAAAAGATTCTGAAACAAACTTGAAGCCTGTTGGCTTTTGTTGTTGTTGTTGTTGATTTTTTTCTAATTTCTTGATGTAATCCTTCATCTCCTGTCTATTTATCACCTAACCTGCACCATTTTCGCCTTATGGATCATTTCATAGCCATTCTTCGTCTTTTTTGTGCTTTTGGTTTAAGTATTTTCTCATGACAATTGAGTTCACACTGCGTTTAGGACCTTGTTTCTGATTAATATTGCAACTACAATGGATACGAGGCATCATAGATCTTGAATGGCGCATAAGATCTTTATAGAGGCTTTTTTTTAGGCCATTGCTCTGTGGCCTCTGCCTTCCAAGCCGTTGTATATTTCTTCCTCTATGAGGGAGGATTTTCTAGTGGTTTGCTTACTTTTGACCTCCCTCTTGATGTTTTTACTTATTGTTGCATATTGCTTGGAACCTCTCATACTAGAAAATAATCCTTGTGTATTTTTTGGAAGTTATAAACTTTTTACAGGTTTAAAATTTGTGAATATTAAAAATATGGTTAATAGGGGATTTGCTTAACAACTACAAGATTTGAACAACAACCAAAAGAATATATTAATTGAGAAATTTACAATTTTTGAAAAAGTGAGGGTATAAAAGTTATTACAGGTATCCTTTTACAACAAAATAATTGTTAGGATAAACGTAGTCTCTGAGTCCTTAAAGTTTAATTAATTAACTTGATAAGTCTTGTTAATTTTAAAAATAACTAAAAGAAATCATAATCTGTTAATTTATACTGCTATTTGGATAAAAAAAATAAGATTTTATAATTATATCCTTATTCACTATTATTAATATAGATTTATGTGGTTGTCTAACATAAAAATTATTGTCCACATCACCATATTTAAATTTAAAATTTTATACTTAGATATTATTTTTTATAATATTTTTATATTCTTAAAATATCTTTAAGTGAATTGAATTGATAAATTTTTCATAATATTCTATTAAAATATATAAATCTTCCCAAGGACCCTCAAAATAACTTAAAGACAAACTCCCTTTAATTTTTTTTAACTATTTGAACTGCTATAGAATTGAAATCTAGTCTTTTTTCTTTTTTATGCTAGCATCTGGTCATTGTTTTACCCTCAGAGATTACAACTGAGAATTGGAAAATGGCCTTTAATTGGTTTGCACCAAAAGCTGTACCATTAATAATTAAAATGATTTTTATGCTTGTACTACCATTAAATAACTCCAAAACACCCATGGAATTAATACAACTAATTAAATAATCTCAGAAAATAAATAAATCTCTGGTTGGATGAGAACATGACCAAGTCCACACATGCTACAAGACTTGATTTGGCAGTAGTATTTTTCTCCTTTTTGGTGTGACTTGAAACAATTTTTATTTTTATTTTTTGCTTATTCAGCTGAAATCCACATGAACTTATATGCAAGTGTGCTTTACTTAAAGCAAATACCACAGAAAAAGAGGTTAGGTTTACTTTTTTTTTTTTGAGAATACACGATTTTTCCCTATTTTTTAGATTAATATCCTATTATTTCCTATATTTTTTTAATGCCTATCACCTCTTAACTCTTAAATTTTTTCGATTTTAACCTTCAATAATTTAAATATAAATCATTGAACCAGAATCGATTGAACAGATTTTTTTTTTTAAATTGCAAAACTAAATTTATTTGTGAGAATTCTAACATTAGAACATGATGAAATATCCCAACACATTTACCATTGCACCAAATAATCTATTTTGATATTTTTTTAATCTTTAATATATATCTCTTTTCAAAACACATAATAAATTCTATTAAGAATAAAAATTACTTTTATTAATGTAATAAAAATAGTTTTATATTTAGAAAATTATTCTGAAATATTACTAATTTATCAAAGAAAATAAACCTAATTTATTATAAAAATAAAATTATTTTGAAATAATAAACTTATTTTATAAAAGTTTTCTAAAATTATCATTAATGATAATAATTTTATCAATTTATGATATTTCTAAAATTATTAAGAAAAATAAATCTAATTTATCGTAAAATTGAAGTTATTTTGAAATCATTATTAATTTAAAATTTAATTTAAAAAGTTTATAATTTTACGATAATAATGATTTTAAATTCGAAATATTTTAAAATTTTAACGATTATAAAATTATTTTTAAATTATAGATTTTTTATATTAAAAAAATTATTATCAAGAGAATTTATTATTAATAGAATTTATTTTATATATATTTAAAATGGTTATTTATTAAATATGTGATCACAAATATATACTTGGTGCAATGGTAAAAGCATTAATTTATTTTCATAGGTCTTAGGTTTGAATCCTTATTATATCAATTTATTTTGTAATTTAAAAAAAATCAGTTCAAATCATTGGTTCGGTTCATTCAATTATAGTTCAATGGTTCATGTTTAAATTATTGAAGGGTAAAATCGAAAAAATTTAAGAATCAGAGTGATTGAAGATTAGAAAAAATATAGGGAGATAATAGGATATTAGTCTAAAAAATAAGGGAGAATTAGACATTCTCCCTTTTTTTTTTTTTATCTATCATCATAATTTTGTTGATTTCACGTACTCTAGGAATTAACCAGCTAACACATTATAAAGCAGTTTTTCCTAACTACTTAGTTTACTTGAAAGCAACATATAGGGAGGTATGTGATTTGGACTATATATAGTTGTGAACAATTTACAACTAAATTTTCTTCGTAAATGCAAATAAAAAACTCAATCCAACATTTATTATCAAATAACCATTTATAACAGTAGCAAGTTAACCATTCAATATCATCATCTATATTTGCAAAAGCCAAAAAGGTGTGGATTCAATGCAAGATTCAATTAACAATATCAAAAAGGTACTGGATTCAACACATCTGCTATATACTTGTGTCCATAAGTCCATCATATTCGATGAAATATTTTGTCATCCAAAAACGAATCTTCGGTCATCATGTGCAATTTTAACCAAATGCTAATAAGTTCAACAAACAATAGGTACCCAAACTTTTTCATTATTTTTTATTGCTTATGGAGGATTGATTTTGGCTCGATGAAGACTGATGCTACCTTGAGGAATGCATAAATGAGGCTAGCAATTAAGCATGCCTCCATGAAATATTTCCTCTAATTTGGTTGATTTAAAATCTTACTTGCAACTCCTACAAATAGATCAACATTTATTTGCTAGGTTACAAGTTATGTTGAAGATAAACACATATAAAGACACACAATTACTTACTATTAGATCGAGGAGGCTGTGATGTGCTTCGAGTATGCGAGAAAATTTTATGAGTTGCAAAAGTTGTTTACAAAAACAACCAAAAAATCGCTATTAGCACTTGTATTTGCATATTTTACTTTGCCAAAGACATAGAATAACACTTAAATACTTACTTCAAGCTCGAGGAGGTTGTGATGTCCTTCGAATATATGAAGATTGTACGTTTCCATGGGCTGTAGAAGTTGTTTGGTTAACCTATGAATAAAATAGTTAAATATAAGGTCTTATGTCAAATGAAATATTATTTTAAATTAACACAAACTATAGTAAGCATAAGTTACCTTGGCAAAATTAGGAGCACTTTTTCAGGACCTTTTGTTATGCCCAAATTATTGACAAAGTCCATATCTCATGCTTCTATTCTTATTTGTCAATCTTCCCCTACCTCTCTTGTTCTTAAAGCGAACTAAATAACGTTAAGTGTGTTACCTAATGATAATTAAATTCAAGTATAAATATATAACAAAAATTATGATATCAACGAGATCGTTGCCTTGTTGTCGTATTAACCGTGATGGTCACCGTACAAAATTGTTGTCAAAGTTATCAATGAGACATGGTTTTTTGACATGGGTATGAGATTTTTTAGTCACTTGGGTATTTGACTAAAACTAAATTAATTTATTTTAGGTTTGTTTTTATTTAATTGACCTAAATACTATTTTTAATTAATGAAAATATAAAAGGAATGATAATTTATTTTTAATTAGTGACTTGTCCACATGAGTTGGCTGCCACCTCATCTCATGTCAATCCTTGTCATCAAGTGATGTCAAAATACTATTTTACCCATGTTTGTTTATCTTAATTTTTATTTTTTAAAAGAAAAAAAGGAGTACTGCAAGTAGCCGCCAATTTAGAATTTTTTTTTATAATGATATATATTCCTTGAAATTTGGTCTAGGCAGATACTTCCTTAATGTTTGAAAAAGGACATACTTCTCTTATGTTTGAGTAACTAAGCAGATGCCCCATTTGACTTTTATTTTTGTTAATTAAATTAGTTAGTTTATTATTATTTGTATCTGTAATTTTTTATGCAAGAACAATATGATATATATTTTATTTAATTATAATAATTTATTCCCTATTTTAATATTTCACTATATACTTTTTTAACTATAAAAATTTAGTCCTTTTTTAATATTTTCACAATATATTCAATACTAAATAAAATTTTTAATTTGTCATTTCAATAAAATTTTTGAAAAATACAATTATTAAAAAAATTCAAACAATTAGTTAAATCACATTCATATACTAAAATACTTTTAACCCTCTTATTTCACTTTTATAATAATGATTTGATATTTAATTATAAAAAAATTTAATTGAAATATTTCTTAACATTTTATTTTTACATATAAAATATTTATGTAAAAAATTATGTTAAATCCATTACATTTTTTAAAAATATATATGAGAATATAAATAAAAATATAAACAATAAATAAATATTATATATATTACAAATAAAAATAATCAAATTTTTTTCAACTTTTAATTAAAATTAAATCATATTGGTTAATAATAATATAAAATATATCCAAATACTAATTCTATCACAAATGACATTAATTTTTTTCTTTTTATTTATATTTTTATAATTTTTCTTAAGAAAATATAATAAATTTAATATAGTCTTTTAAATATAAATATTGTATATAAGAATAAAATGTTAAAATATGTTTCAAAAATTTTTTAACACTTAAATATCAAATTTATTACTAAAAAAGAAAAAATTATAAATATTCTAGCATGAGTTTAATCTAATTTATTATTTGAATTTTTTAATAGTACATATTTTTTAAAATTTCTATTGAAATAAAAAATAAAAAATTATTTAATTTTGAGTATATTGTGAAAAATATTAAATAATAAATAGGGATTAAATTGTAATAATTAAAAAATATATTTAAAAAATATTAAAATAAGGATTATATTGTTATTATATATAAGTTTAGAAATATAAATAATAATAAATTAGTTAGTCCAAAAATAAAAATTAAAAAAATATTTATTTATTTACTAAAATTTTAAAAGGTGTTTATGTTCTTTAAATCTGAGAGAGTATCAGTGCATTAGGCAGACATCTATCATTATTATTATTTTATTTTTTTAAGGATTTCTCATCATTGTTGGAATTGAATTTCCAGTTCCACCCACCAATATTGATTTTGGGCCCTGCTCTCATAATACTTTTTTTGGGGGTTTTTCCACGTACCTCCCCTGAGGTTTGTGAAAATCCCAATTTACAGAAATATTTGAAGAAAGAGTTACAAATCATCTCTATGTTTGTTAAAAAATAGTAAATTGACCAAACTACTCCTAAGCAATTGCTTTGTGAAAATCCCAATTTGCAGAAACATTTGAAGAAAGAGTTACAAACTACTCCTGAGCAAATTGCAAAATAATTATGCCTCTGCTAAGAATCGAACGTAGGGGAGGAAGAGTGCAATTACTCTTAACCAACCCACCCAACACACAATTTTGATACATATCCTCAATTAATACTACAAATATATTTTAAACATAATTTTATAAAATAACTTTAAATTAAAATCATTTTCAAATAATAATAATAAAATTATTGTTAAATAATTATTAAAAAATAAATTTAAATTGTTATAAAATAAAATTATTCTTAAATTTTTATTAGCACTAATAATTTTAAATAATTGTTAAATAAAATAATTATTTTATTTAAAGCAATAAATATAAATAATGACAATAGTTATTATTCTCAAATAATTATTAAAAGAAATAAATTTTAATTGTTATAAAATAAATTTTTTCTAAAATTATTATTAACACTAATAATTTTAAAAAATTATTCTTAAATAATTATTAAGTAAAATAAATTATTTTATTTAAAAAATAAATATAAATAATAATAATAGATTTAAAATTTTATAATCTAAAAATAAAAATAATTTTAATTTCAAGTTATTTTAATGATTATAAAATTATTTTTGTATTATAAAGTTTTTATGATAACAAAATAATTTTAATTATTGAAGAAATTTATTACATATGTATTTGTAAATGAATAATTAGTTAACAATGGAAAAGAATATCAAATAGATGTGTTGGGTAGGTTGGTTAAGAATGATTGCACTCTTCCTCTAGCGTCCTAGGTTCGATTCTCAGCGGAGGCATATTATTATTTTGTAATTGCTCAGTAGTTTAATTAATTTACTATTTCTTAACAGATATAGGGGTAGTTTGTAACACTTTTTTTAAATATTTTCACAAATTGGGATTTCCCCCAAGAGGTATGTGGAAAAACCCCTACTTTTTTAACCCTACTTTTTTAACCATTGACCATCTTTCGCATTAAGTGAAGGGGGTATTATCAATTTCCTCCCCTAAGATATCTAATATTATCATGTATATGTTCAAGATTAGATAAATAGGCAAACACCTCCCTTGAACTGTTGACAACTTCACAAAATCAAGGGCATTCAAGTCATTTAATAAAATAAAAATTAAAAAAAAAAGGGAAATTGACATATACCCCTAAAGTATGGGAAAAAAACAGATATCCCCCTAAAAGTTTAAAAATGACAGATACTCCCTAACTTTATTGATAAGTGACACTTACTCCCTGGTGTTAGTTGATTGTTTGTTGACCGGTTAATTTATTATCATTTGTATCCTTAAACGTTTATAAAATAACAATATAATATATATTTTATTTAAATATAATAATTTAGTCTATATTTTAATATTTTTTATAATAACTATTTTTAATCTTAATAATTTAATCCCTATATAATATTTTTTACAATATACTCAAAACTAAATAATTTTTTTAATTTATTATTTTAATAATAAAATCAAATATACAATTATTAAAAAAATTCAAATAATGAGTTAAAGCACGCTCATATATTAAAATATTTTTAATTTTCTTCTTTTATTTTTATAGTAATAATTTGATATTTAATTATTAAAAAACTTTAATTGAAATATCTTTTAATATTTTATTTTTACATGTAACATATTTATCTAAAATAAATTTAAACTCATTATATATATTTAAAATATATGAAGATTTAAATCAAAAAATATAAATAATAAATATATGTTATAATATATTTATATACTATAGATAAAAATAATCAAGTTTTTAATTTAACATATTTAGATAAATGAGGAAGGTTTCTTTTTAATTTTTAATTTACGCTCTCCCTATATAGTTTCTGGAGGAAGTATGATGATGGATCTTCTTCGCTAACTATGATCATGTACTCAACATTGATGGAAACAAATTCAATAAATTATTAGACGTGTTCCTGTTGTTTCTTTTTTATTTTTATTCTAATTTTATAACCATCAATGTTTCTTGATCTCATATATAATTCTCAGTTGCTTTGATAATGTAATTGAAAGACTAAACTAACAAAAATTTCAGAAAACCCATATAATATTATATATTTATTTTTTAAAATTCGTAATATTAACAAATAATTAAGCTATCGTTAGAAATAAACACCAAACTTTTTTTCACAAATATTATAAGAAAATAACCTAAAATTTCTCTAATATGATGTTTTTTTAGCAAACCAAATCATCCAAATACAGGAATCGGAAATCCGAATTAAGTCTAACAGCTTGTTCGTATGAATTATTTATTTTTATACAATTCTTTCTCACGATGAAAGGTTGGAAAAGTTTGTAGGATATCCGAACCGTGGCTGCATTACCTTTTCATTTTTCCAAGAGGTAGGTCCAAATCCAACGAGTAGAAATATGATATCAGAAAGTGACGTAGTTGTTTAGTCGCATTAAAACTCTTCTTAACCCAAATTGGGGCGATGTTGAACCAAAGGGCATTTATCACTAGTATACCCAAAGTTTAGACTTTTCTTTAATTTAATCGTCACTGATGTCAACTATATATATATATATTTAGTTTTTCTTCTATTTTAATTATTTAATAGAAATAAGAGCAATTATTTATTTATTTATTTATTGAAACAACATCAAGAACGTTTCATTTCACAACAGAGAAGATTACAACATGCAGATTTTTATCCATTTTAGTGCAAATACATCAATTACAATAATAACCCAATAGATCTTAAACCAAATAAAATACAAGCAGAAAATAAAACTAACACCTTTACACTCTGTGTTTTTTTATAAACTTAAAAAGAAAACTGATTTTGTAATAAAACTTTTCTGGAAAATGTTCTTTTGCTGTTTTCTTTTAATCTCCTTCCTCTGATTAGATCTTTGAGGTTGAAACTGTAACTGATCGATTAGAATGTAGGAGCATATTTTTCATATTTGAAAGGTAGATTCTTTAAAGTTTTTGTAAATCTTAAACCCTTTTGATTTGAAAAATGGGATGCCTAGAACAAAAAAACAAACAACAAGACATAGAATCACTATAGATTTGAATTTATGTGGATTTGAACTACCATAAAAATAGAGAAAATCTATTAAGTAAAGAGAAACCACCATAGATTGTAATTTATGTGAAAATCTGCATATAGTAAAAGATTTAAAACAAAAAACTGAAAAGAAAAAAGAAAATCTCATATAGATGGAGTGAGAAGAAATTTCTGAAACTGAGAAGTGGTACAGAGAGAAAAGTTTAGGAGAGAGAAGTATGGAGAGAGAGAATGGACAGTGTGAGCGATTATTTATTAATCCTTCACATATCTAATCACCTATGATATTGTTATTTAGCTGTATCCTATTTTTAATTTGTTTAAAATTTTCTTAAATTAAATTAGATGGATTTAAGCTTTATGGTCAATTTTTTATCATTTATACACATATATAAATATATTAATTATTTATTATTATAAAATTCTTTTCATAGTCATAGGATACCCGATAGTGTGTGTTCACATTTTCTTTTCATTCTTCCAGGTGTTTGTAATTGTAATCATCGAATCCGAAACATGTTTCTTTTGAAGGAAGTGATATGTTTACTTTCCTTTTTACTCTTATCGCCACGGCATGCTATAAATATTAAAAATTAATAATTTTACTCAAAAATAATATCTTTATATAAATAATTAAAATAAATTTTATATATTAAAAATAAATAAATTTTATAAATTTATTTTAATTTTATTATAATTAAAAAATTTACTCAAATTATATACTCCATTAATTTTAAAATTTTAGTTTATTTTATTTAGATATAATTATCAATTTTTTTACTCTAAGTTAAAAAAATATTTTTAAAACATTTCAATAATTAAAATTAAATTATATTTAAGTTTTAAATTAAAAATATAAATAGCTACTGAGTTAACAAAAATTTCAGAAATCTATATAATATTATAATTTATTTTAAATTTTTTTTAATAGTATACAAGTAAATAATAATAATTTTTTAAACATTTTTTATAAAAATATTATAAAAAATAATTTAAAATATAACTAATTAGAAATAATATTTCGAAATACTCCAAATAAAGTCATCGGAAATCCGAATTAAGTCTTAACAGCCTATTATTTTATTCTCGCAAGTCTTTCCACGATTAAAGTTTGACAAAGCTTGGAGGATACCCGAACTTCGGCTACATTACCAGGTCCACTACCTCGTGATTCTAAATTTGACATCATTAATCATTATCTAGCTGGGGAAAACAACTGCTAGATCCTTAAGGATTAGTAAAATGTACTTATAACCCAAATGTTTTAAATATATCCATCTAGCTCCTAATATGTTATTTTGTAACAGTCTTTACGGGTAAATTGGTAATTACATTATGAGTGTGTTTCGCTAGCAGATCTGGTGTATATTTATCATTGTTGTCATTTGCTGTCCACCATAACTGCTAATAACTTTCATTCGTTTAAGTTATTGTGATTATCATTAAAATTATTATTAAATACTCTATTTAATAATATGTAATTTTTTTTATAAATATAAAATTGAATTACTCAAATGATAGTAATAATAGTATTATTGTATAAAATATTCAATAAAAATTTTAATAATAATCACAGTGATCCAAACAGATAATAAATGATGGATGGTAACAACTATTATCTGTTTACATTATTATGAATATCATTAAAATTATATTATTTATCATTATTCTTTTTCCTATTCACCTATAATAAAACTCTTCTTATTTATCATATGTATAAACAAAAATTAGATCTTTATTAATTAGATAACATATTTTCTTTCCTTCTTCACATTCACTAAAATTATTCTTCCATTTTAATTATTTAAACAAAAATAAGAGCAATTATTTATTTATCTTTCACACATCTAATCACCTACTACATGAAAATGGATTCTAAAAATTAGTACCTAAGTACTAGATATCTCTTTATTGGGGACTAAACTGCAATTATATAAGTAATTCAATAAAGCTCAAAATAACAATTTTTTTATTAGGGTCCCATAGTCATCTGCTTGCGGGTCCCACGAATGTCGTTTAACTCCGTAATTTTCCACTGCAACAGGTGATATTCGACGAAAATATGCCAAGTTTCCTTGCAATTTCCTCACGTCACTTTTGTCTAAACTTACAGAACAGGTGTCTTCTTCTACCAAATAAATTTCAAGGGTTTGTGACACACCTCCGGAGATTTACTTTAATATTTAAATAAAAAATTTTAAAAAAAATACTTATCTTCTCTTAACCTTTAATTGATCATTTATTTACACTTAAATAATTATAATATCCTTAATTATTTTAAAATTAAAATTTAAAAAAATTTATTTTAATTTATATAATATTTAAAAGATTAAAATAGTTAAAATTTAATTAATAATTTTAATTTATATTTATTTAAATTTATTTAATAATATTTTAATTTGATAATTTTAATTTATATTTATTTCTTATTTGTTTAATTAATAATTTAATTAATAATAATATACTTTAACAATTTTAATTTATATTTATTTAAATTAAGAATTTAATTAATGATAATTTAATTTTTATTCATATACTATATTTATTCAAATTTTAAATTCTAATATGCAAAAACGACTGCCTTTATAACTTGACAATTTCAATTTTTAATCATGTATCATATTTAATATTTATTCAAATTAAATTTTTAACTTTAAATAATATGAATTTAAATTATTTTTAATTAAAATTTTAATTATTTTAATATTTAAATATTATATAAATTAAAATTAAAATTTTTAAATTTTAACTTTAAAATAATTAAAAATATTATAGTCATTTAAATGTTAATGGATAGTCAACTAAAAATTTATGGGAGGTAAGTGTATATTTTTTTAAATTATTTATATAAGTGTTACAATTTCAAATTTTAGGGGAGGTATGTGTTAAAATCCCTAAATTTTAAAGACAACTAATTGTACCCACATCTTTCTTTCTGACGCGTATTCTGGGGCCCAATTGTCACATCTCTGTTTCTTCGAATTTTAAAGATCCGACTCCCGCCGTCTATTTCCTTTTTTCTTTAATATATATAAAAAAGAAAATAATCATTTCGATGTCCGGATAGTTAGAATATTAGCGTATAGATAGATACACGTGACCGCTCCTCCGTCTTCAATAATTTCGGATCTCGGATAGTTCGAATATTTTATATAAATAGATTCATGTTCATTGTTTTGCCTGAAATGCAAAGAATTTTCTCTGTTCAAGATGCGGTCTCTAATTCGTAGTTCTGATAATATTTAACCAGTGTTTACGTCAAGTAATAAGGAAAAACATAGAACGCTGGTAATGGAAATTTTGTTTTATTCCTCTATTTTTTCTCAACTTTTACTTCCTCGGAAATACATCAACGGGGTGCCGATTCCTACTTCTGTCTTTAAACTACACCCTCTGATGTATGAAGCCTTTGTGATCTCCAACATCTTCACCTTCATCTGTGCGTTTAGTTGGATGCTGATCCGAAATAAGCCAAAGCTTGCAAAGCTTTGCTGTTTTTATTTCATTGTTTCCATAGTTTCTACTGCATTCTCTTTATCAACTATCGTCGGTGCCTTAACGTTTCTTGCGGAAGAATGAAGATGGATCTTCTTCGCTATCTGTTATCAGGTATTTTCATTTTATTTTTATTTTATCAAATGAAAGTATCTTAGATCTAATATTTAATTCTCAGTTCTCTTTATTTCTCTTGTTTATTACATGCTTTTGGTTCAAATGAAGCGGTGGCTACACCGTAAACGGAAACTTAGGGGTTAAAATGTTCAGATAGTAAAGTTGATAGGCCAAATTTTTAAGCTTAGTTTATGACTTAGAATTAGAAATTGCTTGTGTTTCAAAATGTTGAAGGGGTCATTTCGAAAGAGACAGTTAATAAATTAATTGGTATATTTGAAACATTTTCAAAGTTTACGCGGGTTAAAACATAAATAAATTTAATTATAAATCTAATTTATGTATAAAAGTTTATTATATTTTTGTTTGGGCTGGCCCGCGCCCCTCGTCTCTTACACAGAGGGCAAACAAGCCTGGGCAAAGCCCGTTTGTTATGGTTCACGCGTGGAAGCCTTAGGCTTGGCAATACGTTCGGCCCCTGCCTGGGTTTCTCTGGATTGGCCCGGGCTTCTACAAATCCGGTCTGGCCCGGATGTTTTGTAAAGCCTACTCCTAAGACCTCAGATTCTAAGACCAAGTGTGCTAGAAATTCATGAAGAAAAAAACTGGTTGTTTAACATTGCTCTTCTCTTCAATATTTGCCACCCCCAATTGACTCCTTCGGTTTTGTCTCAAAGCATTTTGTTATTGTTGATTAGCAAAATTACTATATGTATATATATGTTTGAAGTTTGAAGTTGTTGATGAAGTAATAGCACTGATTAGTCTGTACAAACAATAGCGCCATATATGAAACTAAAATTGATTGTTAAAAGGAGAATGATTTTTAAGGCTTCAATATTGCTAATAAACTATTGATTTTGCTCTCACTTTTTACATTAATGCAGTTAATTTTAACATAAATGTTCTTCTTTGCGAATCTTAATCAATTCCATTAGGAACTAGCAAAAGAAGTCTGCTCAGGTTTGGTGGAAGCTGCCATCTTCGAGTAAATAATTATGTATAGGAACTGATGAAGATAATTAAGAAATTCAAAGTTATGTAGATCAGGGGAAAACATTATAACAAACACTGCGCTTACAACATAAGATAATGAATCTTCAGATAATATTTCCCCCTAACACAATTGAACTAGCTGAAAAAGAACCAAATAAAGCCATCTGATCCTCATTTAATATACGAATGTGCGGGCTAAAGCTGGGAAAGCTATTACACAAGAAGCAGTGGCGATCCGGAGGTTGATACTATCATGCAATCTCATAGCCGCTACAGCTATGAATCCAAATGCAGTGGAAGTATATCCCAAGCCTCCAATGATACAAGCAATTACACGTGCAGCCCTTCCGTGTTCACCATGGCGGTGGCCAAATAGAAAGAGACGATACAAGAACATAATAAAGCCAATAATGTTACAAGCAATACAAAAATACGATAGGATTTTGGTATTATGGGACAACTTAGAGGTGCTGCTATCTGAGCTTGAGCCTGTTCCCACAACGGAAGCTGTTTGGACAGCCATCATGATGAAAGCTTCCACGAGTCTAGTCTGATTGGAGGGACGTGGTTTTTCTTCATCATCTCTGCGATGATGAATCGTACCATAATCATCATCAGCAGCTATGTCAACAACTGAAAATTGACCAAAATTATGACCACTTGAACTTGCGGGTTGATCGATGAATGGAGCTAAAACGAAACCCTGGGAAGAGGCTCGCTCACGAGACCTAACAGATGGAGCTGCTTGATATGAGCTCATGACGAGAGGTGGTGAAATTTGTTGATGATTACGATTATCCTGAAACAAAGAAATTCTTACTGGAGGTATTGGGCAGTGCTGTCCTTCGTTCAATTCCCAAAATGAGGGTACCGCAATAGTCACTTCTTCTTGAGAAGAGCATAAACGGATAAGATTAGAGCCCGTCTTAGCACTGGTCACCAAGAATCTCCCGTCTTCTTGCAAATTCTGTCGATCAAACAGCTCTTTCAACCGTTGGAATTGGAATCCGTATTTCCCCTCAAATGAACAGAAACCACATTGACATGAGCTGCTCAACGTCTTATAGCAGTGGTGGACCGGATACCCGTTGCAAAGTAAACTGTATTCACTGAACATCTCAGGCCACGAACGAGCAATCTCAAGCTCCTTACTATTAAGCAACAGGATGGAACCACGAGAGGGTTCCATGTAAGTTTGAGGAGCATGGAACGGTGATGATGATGAAGAAGATGACGATCCGTGTTGATATTCATGGTAATATCTATTAGTCATCTTGCTTGTAAGCACGGAGAATTAATGGAATGAAGGAGGAGGAGGAGGAAGAGGAGAGGGATATAGTAGGGTTTACAACCAGTCAAATAATACACCGCGTTGATGAGAAAGAAGCTGTGGAATTTTACTCTTTAACAATTTTTTTGATATCTCTCCTCTTCTTCCTTTTTCTGTTCTTCACTCGGAACGTAGCCAATGGAATTTAAAATATTTTTAATTAAACTATCTATATTAATGGAGTATTTGTGAAAACATCATATGACCTTTACTAATAATATCGTTATGATTATTAACTGTATGATCATTAATTATTTCATTAACTTACAATTAATGAAGAATAAAAAAAAATGAAGATGCCATTGATATTAATTCATTTTTTTTGAGTTTGAATTCAACACGGCATCCTTAATTTTCTTTTAGCTCTCTTTCTTCAACATATTATTTTGATGTTTTTTCAACATATTTTGGACCAATAAAATATCATAACATTTCTTTTTTGCTCTATTAAAGTTACCCAATGTTAGCAAAAATTTGCTTTGCCTCTAATCAGCTTATAAAATGACACTTTTTCTTTAACCTCTTTCTTTTAATAATCACTGTTCAAAATTCACAAATAATAATGATAATCATGATGGTAATGGAAAATATATCTAAAAATTCTAAAAAATTAGTATTAATTATGAAGCTTCATAACAATTTCCGGGAAGGCTTCTTTTTTCTCAATTTATATTCTTTTTGACTGCAAACCGTATGAAGATAGTGGTTCATGTTGCATTGCCGAATAGTCAAGATTTGAAAAGTGATGTTGAAAGGTCACTGTAAATTTCTTGACCAATAAAGCACTAAAAAATTGCAAAAATTTAATAATTAATTAATTAATTCATATACATTCGTTTGTTGTCTTCTAAATCATCCTCTCAACTTACACTATGTATAATTGTTTCAATTTATTCTTATTAGAACACACCAATTTGATTTATATAAAATGCTTACTGTCAAATAAAGAAAAAATGATACAATACCTGCTCAAACCTTAACTTTAGAATAACATTCATCAAAATTAAATATGTTTTCGATAATTGTTAAAATTTTAAATGTCAGATATATAACACTTCTATGTTATCAAGAGGTCAAGTTCAAAACTAGTAATTAGATAACAAAGTTTCTTTTCATTCCTTTTAAACATATATAGAACTTAATTCAATCCTTTAAGAACTTAAAACCATGAAGACTATCGATCTAAACTCCTAAAATTGAAAACTCAAATCTATGAAATGTTATTAGCAAGGAGAGAGATACGTTATTATTGTAAAGGAACAAATGGCCGGCCCCATATAGGTTTTTTTTTTTTTTTCAATATGCCCCGTATAGCTTTCTAATTTCAACCAAAGCAATGATTTGTCTCTGCTTTCACATATAGCTTTCATTTTGACTACATATACACATGCAGAGCTCTTTTACACATGGAAATTTTCAGGAAGAAAGAAATGGAGCTTCCAAGTAGTTAACTTTTTTATTATTAATTTATTTTTTCTTCATCCATTCACAGAACATAAGAGAAGGAAAAAGTATGCAGATTTTTGGGACAACTCTCGTGTCGTTTTAGCGTAGTGATTGAGTTATATTTTGAGGATTATTTGCACCGCCAATAAGGAAGAGGAGCATTATCATAACTATCAAAATTTATCAAAAAATTTGAGCAAAAAATATGTTTGGATTTGAAGATCGATGGAAATATATGCTCTATAATTTATCATGATCATGAAGGTTCTCATAATTTCATCACAGATGATCTTGAAGATGATATTGGAGAAATTAACAGCTGGTTTAATGATTAAATACATTTAATGTATACCATTTTAAATATTATTTATGTTAATGTTGCATTCGTTTTATCTTTTCTACACTTCGAAATTGAAAGTAAAAGAACCTGCCTCGTACTTACAATAATAGTAAATTTTGCAATCATTTTATTTTAACATTGTTGTTGTGAATTGAAGTTCAATTTCCCCTAACGTGGCATATCTTGTTTTGTATTTTGCAGCAAACGTCTATATTCTGTACTAAAATACGCCAATCTCTCATTGTTACATATTAAAATTAGGCAATGTAATGCAAGTTTATTGACCATTTGATTGTTATTATATTATTAATTAAAACTCAATCCCAATCCATATTAAGGGTTCATTTGATATAATTTTTCAAATAAAACTTTCTGAAGCAGAACTTCTAACAAAAGTTTATTAATATTTGATTATCACAAATAAATTTTAAACAAAAGTTTACAAATAAATATTGAGAAAATTTGAGTAATTATTTTAATAAACAAATTTTTAATATTTTATTTTAAAAAATAACGTAAAATTTTCAAAATAAAGTAATAATATTTTAAATAATTTCACCTTTTAAAAAAATTAGAGAAATTCTACTATAAAAAACTTAAATTTTGAGCTTTTTTCAATAAAAAGAAAATCGTTTTTTTAATTTCCAAAAATCTTTTTTTAGTGTCAACCAAACAATATCAAAAAATTAAAAAATAAATTTTTATTATTAAAAAAAACTTTTTTGGCCAATAGAAAAGTCAAACTAGATGAGTACTAATCGAATAATAATAATCAAACAATTTATATTAAATAAATTATAATTAAGACCTTGACTAATGAGCATAATATCCTTCATAAAAAAAAATTCAATTTGTAAAGTTACTGTAGAATTAAAATATATAATATAAATGAATTCAGAACAAAATATAAAATTTGATTAATAAATTTACTATAATTTTTTATTAACTTATATAAATAGAAAATTAAATAAATCTGGTAGTAAATCATGATATAATTTTTAATAGAATTGATAATATTTGAGAAAATATATTTTGTAAAAAAATTAATTTTAGGGTGGTTGTAAAATGGTGAGGATTTCTTTTAGATATAGAATTTTTCTTTTTTTAATCTAGATAGCTAAGAATTTAGGATTTTTCAAAAAGATATTGTAATTTGCCTATGGGTTTAAGGGAAAAATCGACTTATCCCTTGATTTTTTTAAGAGCAGAACAACCTTGAATTTACAAAAAACTAAGATACTCCCTAAGGTTATTGTTCATATTTTAATTTGACCATTTTATTTCTTAACTATTAAAAAATCTATAAAATAATTATATTATCCTTATTTTAGTATATAAATTTAAAATTATAATAATAGTTTTACCGTTAAATATTTTTTTGTTCAAATTTATTATAAACCATTTATAATGCTTCATTATATATAACTTTAAAATATATCATATAATTAAAATATTTTATTTAAAAATTATATAATACTTTAATTATATAAATTATTAATTATACATAATTTTGACAGTATTAATAAATTAAAGATAAATATAAGTAAAATATTTTAATGATATAATATATTTTAAAAATTATATATAATTAAATATTAAAAAATTTTGATAATAATTTTAAATGAAAAGAAATGATTAAATATAGAAATATTATTATAATTTTTAAGTTTAAATTTTAGAATAAGATTATATTAATTGTTATATAAAATAAAAAATATATTTTATAATTTTTTTAATAATTAATAGGTAAAATGATCAAATTTAAATATAAACAATATTTTATGGGTTATCTTGACTATCTTGGTAATTCATAGGAGTGTTTTGTTTTTTTAAAAAATCAGAGAGGCTGCGCTGATTCTTTCTTAAAACAGAAAGTAAATTACAATATTTTTTAAAAGATATAATAATATTATATAAAAGACGTACTAGATTAAATAAAAAATATTTTTTTTAAGGATTTGATTGATAAAATTTAAAATATAAAATTTGTATAATTATTATTAAATAATATGAATGCAATTTTAGTTTTCTAAATTTCCAACCACACCAAATGATTTTCGCGTGGGATAGTCCATGGCTCCATTTCTTTTAAGTTTGAATTCAACACGGCATTCTTAATTTTTTTCTCTCTCACTTTCTTAATTATTATTAAATAATATTATTTTGATTTTTTTCAGCATATTTTGGACCAAATAAAACATCACAATAAAAATGAATTTATATACTTTTTATTTACTCTAATTGCAGTTAGCCAATATTAACAAACTGTTACTTTTGTCTCTAATCAGCTTAGAAAATGGCACTTTTTCTTGACCTTTGTTTTTTCAGGATAAAAATTGTTCAAAGTTCACAAATAATAATAATCATGATGATAATGAAAAACAGCTTTCAAAACTTGAAAAAAATTATTAATTGATTATAAAGATAATAAAAAAAATTTAATATTAGAAACTTACAAAAAGAGCATTCTTCTTATAATATATATATATATATATATATATATAGTAGGTTCAATATCTTTTTTTTTACACAAAATCTTACATCAAATATAAGTTATTGGATTTAGACATATTCAATGGTCGATATTGCATTTGACATACGCATTAATTATAGATACATTAATTATACATTAATTACATAGTTAGATATAATCTCGACCGTTAGATGTGTCTAAATTTAACGATTTATATTTGATATAAAATTTTGTATAAAAAAAAAATTGTTGATCCTACTCCTATATATATATATATATGGCAGGATCAATTCTTTTTTTTTTATACAAAATTTTATATTAAATATAAGTCATTTAATTTAAATATATCTATGATTGAGATTGTATTTAATTATGTAATTAATATATAATTATTAAATTCTTAATTAATATAGAGTAAGATGAAATATGTATAAAAATAGTAATGCTTTTTATCTTTTACGTTGAATTGCCAGTTGCACACAGTCCAAATTTAGAAAGTAAGGAATGGTCAAAGTAACTTTTTGACATAATGCACTAAGAAAATTGGAAAAGTAACAATTAATTAATTTATATATACATTCGTTCATTTTCTTCTAAATCATCATTCATCTATTGAGAGTTCAATTTTAGTCCAAAAATATTTATTAGATAACAAAGTCTTCTTTTCATCCCTTTTAGACATAAAACTCAATTCAATTTTTAAGAACTTAAACCCGTAAAGTCTCTATCAATCTAATCTCCTAAAATTGCAAGCTCAATCTGTAAAATGTTATTGTCGAGGAGAGAGCTATTATTATTATTATTATTATTTGAAAGAAGAAAAATATTTCATCAAATAGCCAGACAGGAGTCGTTATACAAAATGAGACCAAGCTCTGGTGGAGCCTCCTCGAGCCAGAGATTATTGTCTGCTTTCTAATTTCCTTTTGACTAAATGTACACACCGTTCCTTTTGACTGCTTGTACATGCCTAGATTGGGTTCATCGTACCTGCGATTGTTTAAGCCGAAGTTGTTGACAAAAAATAATCATCATTTTAGTGTAATATATGATCAAAGAGTGAGTGAGCTCCACAATAATCACATTCGGACAGTAGCCCAACCACAAAAATAAAGGGGATATACACACACACAGGTAGGTATGTATATATGTATACTATGTAGTTACGAATCAATAATCTCATATTTTTACACTATTTTATAAATTATTGAATTTAAATACTTGCGACGGTTGAGAATGAATCAAATATATATATTAATTATCATTGTATTAATTATATATTTTATATTTAATCTCAATCGTTAACTATATTTAAATTTAAAAATTAAAATTATATGAAAAAAAAAGACTACTAATCCTCCTCCCACACACACACACACACGTATATATAATAAATTTACAGAGAGCATGGCCAAATAATTTGATGATAGGGGTGCGCTTAATTTTGAGCTACCAGTATACACACGTCTTCTCTTCTCTTCTGTAAATGGATGCTCCATTTATTTCTTCTTAAAGTGCTCCAATGATAATAACAAGAATAAATCGAAACAATTATATAGCGTAAGATAGGAAGGTGATTTAGAAGAAAACAAACGAATGTATATATGAACTAACTAATTATTATTTTTTGCAATTTCCTTAGTGCTTTATTGGTTAGAAAGTTACATGGAGCTTTCAACATTACTTTTTAAACCACCATGTTCATACGGTTTGCAGTCAAAAAAGAATATAAATCGAGAAAAAAGAACTCTTTCGTAACTTCCTAATCTTAAAAAATTCTTATGAAGCTACATAATTAATTAAATTTTCAGAATTTTTAAAATATGATAGCTATTTTTCAATATTATCATGACTATTATTATTAATCGTGAATTTTGAACAATTTTTATTTTAAAAAAAAGGTTTGAAAAAAGTAACATTTTATAAACTGATTAAAAAAGTGTCATTTTTATTGTAATGTTTTATTTGGTCCAAAATATGCTCAAAAAACATCAAAATAATACGTAGAAGAGAGAGAGCGAAAAACAAATTCAGGATGCCGTGTGAATTCAAACATAGAATCACTCGATGTTGGAAACTGTTGACGGAAAATAAGGTTTATGTTTAAAGTAATATGAATGGATCTTCAATTTTTTTTTTAGTTCTTCATTAATTATAAAATAATGAAATAACTAATGATCACACAGTTGATAATCATAACGACATTACTAGTAAAGATCATATGATCTTATCATAAATTAATAAAATTAAAACTACTGCATTTTATGCGGATTCCATTAATATAGATAGTTTAATTAAAAATATTTTAAAATCCATTGGGTACGTACGAGTGAAGAAAAGAAGAGAGAAATATCAAAGAAACTGTTAAGAATAAAACTCCACAGCTTCCATCTTCCTCGTCAACGTGGTTTAGAGTTTTATTATTTGACTGGTGGTGAACCGCACTATCTCCCTCTCCTCTTCCCGCTCCTTCAGGACAAAATTGTGCGGGGCCATTACTACTCTGCGCTTACCAGAAAAATGATTAATAAATTTTACATTGACTATCATCATGGATCGTCATCTTCCTCCTCATCATCATCATTCCATGCACCTCAAACTCACATGGAATCCTATGGTGAACAAATATTTCAAGTCAAACCCTTTGGTGATTACCTACTCTTGCTTAATAGTAGGCAAGAGTAGGCAATCATGAATTGAGATGTTCAGTGAATACAGTTTTATATGCAATGAGTATCCGTTCCACCACTGCTATAAGACGTGGAGTAGCTTGGCATGTCAATGCGGTTTCTGCATATTTGAAGGGAAATATGGATTCCAATTCCAACAGTTGAAAGAGTGGTTTGATCGATAGAATTTGGAAGACCATGAGAGATTCTTGGTGACAACTGCTAAGACGGGTTCTAATCTTATTCTTTTATGCTCTTTCTCAAAAAGAAGTGAATATTGCAGTACCCTCAACTTGGGAATTGAACGAAGGACAGCACTGCCCAATACTTCTAGTAAGAGAAGTTGTTTCACTCCGTTATTATCCTAATAATATTGTAGGAATTTTTTTGTTTTAGGATGATCATAATCATTAACAAATTTCACCACCTCTACTCATGAGATATCAAGCAGCTGCATCCGTTAGGACTCGTGAGCGAGCCTCTTCCCAGGGTTTCGTTTTAGCTCAAGCTGCTTATTCAGAATCATCTTCAAATACTATTCCATCTCTGCCTCTGAGGAGTCATTTCATCAATCAATCTGCAAGTTCAAGTCATCATAATTTTGATCAATTTTCAGTTGTTGACATACCTGCTGACGACGATGATTATGGTACAATTGGTCATAGCAGAGTTCATAAAGAAAAACCACTCTCCAATTAGACTAGACTCGTGGAAACGTTCATCATGATGGCTGTCCAAACAGCTTCCGTTGTGGGGACAAGTTCAAATTCAGATAGTGGCAACCCTAATTTGTCCCACAATGCCACATTCCTGTCGTATTTATGTATTGCTTGTAACATTATCGGCTTTATTATGTACATGTATTGTATCTTTTTATTTGGCGACCGCCATGGTCAACCTGGAAGGGCTGCACGAATCATTAGAGGGTTGGGATATACTTTCACTACATTTGGATTCATAGCTGTAGCGGCAATGAGATTGCATGATAGTATCAACTTGTGGATCACCGCTGCTTCTTGTGTAATAGCTTTCCCTGCTTTAGCCCGCACATTCGTAGATTAAATGAGAATCAGATGGCTTTATTTGGTACATTTTCAGCCAGATTGTGCTAGGGTGAAATACTCTCTGAACATTCATTATGTTGAGTGCAGTGTTTGTTATAATGTTTTCTTCTGATCTAAATAACTTTGAATTTCTTAATTATCTTTATCAGTTCCTATACATTAGTTATTTATTCACTGCTATACTTATCTGAAATATATTGGCACGTGCTTACCCTAACAATATGCAGAACGTAAGGACAGGACGAAAAAGAAGGCAACTTCCACCAAACCTGAGCAAACTTCTTTTGCTAGTTCCTCCTGGAATTGATTAAGATTCACAAAGAAGAAACAATTATGTTAAAATTAAGTGTATAAATGTAAAAAGTAAGAGCACATTAATAATTTATTAATAATGTTGAAGCCTTAACAATCATTCTCCTTTTAACAATCAATTTTATTTTCATCTATGGTCCTATTGTTTGTACAGACTAATCAGTGCTATTACTTCATCAACAACTTCAAACTTCAAACATATATATACATATAGTAATTTTGCTAATCAACAATAACAAAAATGCTTTGAGACAATAAGCAAAGGAGTCAATTGGTGGTGGCAAATATGGAAGCGAAGAGCAATGTTAAACAACCAGGTTTCTTCATAAATTTCTAGCACACAGCGGGATTATGTTTGAGGCCTTAAGAGTAGGCTTGACAAAACGTTCGAGCCAGACCGGATTTGTAGAAGTCTGGGCCCAATCTGGAGAAATTCAGACAGGGCCCGAAAGTTTTGCCAAGCCTAGGACTTCCACGCCTGAACCATCTCAAACAGGCTTTCATATTTGAAGCCTGTCAGCAGTCCCAAGCAGGCTTCAATGTTTGAAGCCTTGGCCCAGGCTTGTTTACCCTCTGTACTTAGACAGGAGGGGCGCTGGGCAGCCCGACGAAAACATTATAAAGGTTTATATGTGAATCTAATTTATTTATGTTTCAACCCCCTAAACGTTGAAAATGTTTCAAATATACCAATTAATTTATTAACCGTCTTTCGAGATGACCTTTTTAACATTTTGGTACCCTTAACTTTGAAACACGAGCAATTTATCCTTCTTCAAGTTATAAACTACGCTTAGAAAATTGGCCTATCAACTTCAGTGTTTGTAGATTTTAACTCCTAAGTTTCCTTAGCCACCGCTTAATTTGAATCAAACCCATGTAATAAACAAGAGAGATCAAGAGAACTGAGAATTAAATATCAGATCTAAGAAACTTGAATGTTGTAAAATACAAATAAAAATAAAAATACCTGATGATAGATAGTGAAGAAGATCCATCTTCATTCTTCCACAGGAAAAGTTACGGTACGGCCGATAATTGATAAAGAGATTGCAGCAGAAACTACGGAAACAAAGAAATAAAAAGAGCTAAGCTTTGCAAGCTTTGGCTTATTTCGGATCAGCAACCAACTAAACGCGCAGATGAAGGTGACGATGTTGGAGATCACAAAGGCTTCATACATAAGAGAGCCTTGTTTAAAGATGGAAGTAGGAATCGTCGCTCCATTGATGTTTTTCCGAGAGGAAGTAAAACTCGAGAAAAAATAGGGGAATAAAACAAAATCTCCGTCACCAGCGTTCTTTGTTTTTCTTTATTACTTGAGGGAAACTCTGCTGAAATGCTATCAGAACCACGAATTGCAGACGGCATCTTCACATCCATCTTAAGAAGTTCTTCTTACAGGGAAGCTGAGAAAATGATAATGAAATATTTTATACAGTAAAGCTTAAGCTGAGCCAGAGATGAAGAATGTGGAATATCGACATATATATATACATATTCTACAGGCTAAAGTAATACTCGGACGTCCGAAATTTTTTTTTTTTTAAAAGACTCCGAGTGCATATTCGAAGTCTGTAAGGAGAAAAGAGATGTCACATTGAACCCAAAACACGCGTTTCACGAAGGAGTAAAAGTGAAAATTGCAACCAAATAACTCATTCGAATATCCGGTAGTGCAGTGGAAATATCTACAAAAGCTGAAAACGACTCATTCGTCGGATCGATCAACAGGTCCGACGATTTGTGTGACCCACGACTGTGGATTTTTCACCAAATATTCGAATAGACTCCAATAAATTGTCAAAACTTATAGAATAACCTAAAAAATTGTTATTGTTATTTTGAGTTTTACTAAATTATTTAAAACAATTTCAGTTTAGTCCCCAATAAATAGGGATGGCAACGTGTCGGGTTCGGGTCGGGGATCACCATCCCCGGCCCCGATTCGAACCCCCATTTGACTTGAAAAAATACCAAAATTTTTTTATCATTCTTATGACCCAAACCAAAGAACTAAGGGTGACCATCACTACATAACCACTACACCACTCATTCTTATTTGTTATAATGTCTAAGTAAAAATATTTTAATACTACATGCAGTGAAGAAAACTCTATTAAATAAAATTAATATCTATTATTTTATTAAAATATATAAAATATTAATATCTTTAACTTGAGTTTTAATAAATATCTGATTAATAAATAATATGATAGAAAAAAAATAATAATATTGTGTTACAAAAATAGAAAAATATTATAAATGAAAAATATATGTTTATGAAATTTTAAAAGTTAAAATCAAATATAACGAATTGTTATTGAATTAAAATTGTTCTTGAAATAAATATTGGTAACAAATGCTTGATTTTAGTGATATCTAAATAAAATTATCAAAGAGAGATAAAGAATAAAATAAAAATTATTTATGACTTCTCCCTAAACATAATTTTATTGAGAAAGAGTTGGTAACATATGAGTTGATAAGTGATTTAGGAGTAAGTTTGAAAGTCGAAGATTATAAAGCACAAAAAAAAAAGATAATAAAAATTGATTTATGTAAATTTATTTATATAAATAAGAAAATATATTAGAGCCTTTCTGTTTTATTAATCTTATATTAGTACATTATAATATATTAGTTCATTAAGTAATTACAAATTAATTATTTTTTTGACAAAATTATTATTTTATTTTAATTTTAATTTATTGTTCTAAATTTAATTATTAAAAATAATTTAGTTTTATTAGCTTTTAGTTATTTTAATAAATTTTGTTATTGAGAAAAGTAATTTTAAAAAATTCTAAAATTGATTAAATTGAAAATTTTGTAAATAATTATAATGAACTTAATCGATTAAATTAAAAAATTGTAAACTTTTTTAAAGGACTTATTTGACTAAAATGAGATTTATAAAATTTTTATAATTGTTTATTAAAGAAAAAGGATAATAATGTAATTAACTAAATGAATTGAAAATAGGAGATCGGGAAAACGGGTCGGACCCGATGTATTTTCAAAACCTTCCCCCGATCCCCGACCCGAACGGGTCACGTCTCCGCGGGCCCCGACCCCGCTGGAATTTTTGCCATCCCTATCAATGAAACTTTTTTATTTCTCCTAAATCAAATCAACGCCAAAATAAAAATGAACTTGAGGATATACTGTTATATAGTTTGTCTAAAAAATTTTATTGTCAATAAAAAATATATTTTGATATTATCCTTCCCTCTCTCAATTTTTTTTAATTTTCACATTTTAGCCTATCCGTGGACTCTTATTTATCATAAAATCTTTTTAAATTTAATTATTATTTTTTTTACGTTTTCGACCTAATTTTTCTCTTAATTTTTTTTATAATTTAATAATATTTATTAAAAAAGGAATAAAATTAAACAAAATTTTTTACAAGATTTACATCTCTAAAAGAAAAACCTTTTGCAGTGTAAAAAAAAAAAAAAACCTATTTCTTGAACTCTAAATCCTAACTTCTTAACAATTACTATATCCTAACATTGAAAATTATCTACCAAGCAAGAAAGTTGTGTCGTCCTCTCAACTTTTCCATAGAATGGAGGGACCTAAAATCAAAGCAAATTTGGATTTTTCGACCATCTTTTTTGCCCATGAAGCAAGCCTTATTTGACGCTAGAATAACTTTACACCTTCCCTTTATCTATAGGAAGTAATCTTAGGATTCTTAGATACTAAATCACTTCGATTCGTAGTTTAGGGTCACAAAACCGTTACTTAGGTATATCATATACTGTTGGTCTTACACCTTATACAATTCCAAGTGATAAGTTTTTTTACCTTCACCAATTTGCATTGTAATTAAATTTATCTCCTCTAACATGTCCTAGAGTTCTAGTTTGTGTCTCATACCATATCTAACATTATAGAGATAGCAGTATTTAATACTTTTTGTGAAACAGTCATCTCGTAAAATTTGACTCTCTGAAACTTATATTTAGGGATTCGGACGTTTAATCTAAGTTTGAAGGTCAAGCGTTAAAAAATTTAACAGACCTGTATAGAAATCGATTCAGTACAACACCAACCAAAATCTGTTAAGTACATTGAGTAAATTTTGTTCGCAACACAATTTAAACTTTAAAATGATTGTAGATCATGTGTTAGCTACGAATTTTTTGAATCCATGTCTGTGTCATAGGTGATTAGATGTGTGAAGGATAAATAAATAGTTGGTTGCTTGTATTTTTGTTTAGATACTTAAAATAGAAGAATAACTGTAGTGGACTTAAGTGAAGAAGAAAAGAAAAGACGTGGGACCTACCTCTTGAAAAAATGAAAAAATAAATGTAGCCACAATTCCGATATCTTCGAAGCCTGTTAGACTTAATTCGGATTTCCGATGACTTTATTTTGGATAATTCGAAACATTATTCGCTTTGCTTAAAAACATCCAATTAGTTATATTTTAAATTATTTTTTTAACATTTATAAAAACATTTAAAAATAATAATAATTGTTTACTCGTATATAATTAAATATAAACGTATATTGTTAAAAATTATAAAAGTTATTAGAGCTTAATTATTTGTTAATAGTAGAAAATTTTAACAAATAAATATATAATATTTTATGAGTTTTGATATTTTTGCTAATTTAGTGTCTATTTTTTAATTTAAATCTAAATATAATTTAGATTTAATCATTGAGATGTTTTAAGAATTTTTTTAACTTAACATAAAAAAATTTATAATTATATCTGTACAAGTTAAAATTTTAAAATTAATTAAGGAGTCTGAAATTTGAATAATTTTTTTAATTTTAAATTGACTCCACCGTGCGTCTTCTCGCAGGGTTCTTCGTCTTCAATTCTTTATTTAGATTTTGTGATTTAACTATGCATTTCTTGCCTGGAAGAATTCCTTCGGTAATCTATTTTGGATTAAGGTTTCTCGTGTTTTTTTTTTATTTTTTTCAATAGAAGAATGCAAAGTATTGCACACAATCCTTGCAAAATTCACAATACTTGTACTTATTTTTTCTTTGCAAGTAAATTCAAGAGAATTCTCGATTCTACCATGTTATTTAACATAATATCTCATAATTTCCCAATTGTTTAACTAATACTTCAATTCTCGGTTACGCTATCTTTATGAATAGAAGTTATTACTTTTAGAGGATAATCATGTATTTTTATAAGGTTGCCTAAAATAAGGTATTGTATGTTGTCCTAATTTTAAATTAAAAGGGGGCATAACTAAAACTTAGATATCCAACATACCAAAAAAGAATCCATAAACATTAATTAATACTTTAATATAAATATATATATATATATATGATTTTTCTTAAATATTCATGCTTTTCAATAATTTTAAATTGTATTATATTTAATAAATTAGATTATTATTCAAATTTAATTTATCTTTATAACATCTAGGTGAGGGATGCACTCTGCAGTTTTCGCCATACTTATCAATGGCATGTGTATGGTTATAAAGTAAGATAATACACATCAAGGTTTTGAAGGTTTGACTAATTTATCACATAAGTTGTAATAGTTTTAGAATTTACCTTAAACGTTTTAGTGTACATAGAAAAATATAATTTTATAATAATACTTTTATTAGTTATTATACTTAAGTCCCAAAATTTTTAGAAAATAAAATATATTTACTTAAATTTTTTATAATATAAAAGTACTCTTAATTTTAAAAATAAAGATAAAAATACTCCTAACTAATTATTTATAATAATAAAATAATCTATATATTATTATCTTAAACTATTAACAAGCTATCAATTAATTATTTTTTCATCTAAAATTTGATGTCAATTTTTTACGATATTAATTATATTAAATTATTTAAAATTTTTAATTCAAATAGTCTATTTTAAAAATTTTGTATAATAATATTATCAAAATCTCTAAGTTTTTATTTTTAAATATTAATTATGACAATTTTTACAATATAAAATTTATTATTACAAATAGTTAAAATTTCACCATGCAATTTTTAATTTATTTGTAAACACATTTACAATATAATTTTTCCTATTAATTGTAAAAATCAAATATTTTATTTTAGAAGTTTTAACAATGTTAAATAATTCTTTTTTCAAAATCTCCAAAATAGGTTATTTAGTTTTTTGTTCAATTATACTAAAAAATATCTTATAAAAAGTTTTATAAATAAATTTAAAAGTTTTATGTTGAAACTACTTTTTTATAACAAATTGACAACAAATTTTAAAGAAAGTGATTAAGGATTAAAATATTATTATAATTTTTAAATTTAAATATTAAAATAAAATTATATTAATTATTAAAAGATAAAAATAATAATATTATAATAATTTTATATATCTTAATAGTTTAAGGCAATAATATAGTGGATAATGTTTATTTTTTATTATAAATAATTAGTTATAGATATTTTTATCTTTTTTAAAAATTTAAGAGTATTTTTATATTATTAAAACTTTAAGTACATATGTTCTATTTTTTAAAAGTTTGGGGACTTAAATATAATAAGTAATAAAGACATTATTATAAATTTATATATTTTTTTATGGAGATTAGAACTTTTAAAATAAATTTTGATGATTAATTACCTAAACTTTAACTAACTTATATCCATTACCCTATAAAGTATGATATCTTTAAATTCATAACTTAGAACTCAATCATCATTGTTTTTTCATTAAGCTTATCTCTCATAGTTATCGATAACTGTACTATTTTTGTGAGAGATTGTATTGACTCTGTAAAATTATATAAAACTATATTCACAAGACGCAACTTCAAATCTTCTATATTCAGAATTTATTGTATCATTGAAAATTATATCCACTGAGCTACTTATGTCTATAAAAATTTGACTCACCTCACATAAACCAACTCCTAGAGTCACCATTAGAGTGTCATCTTGTGGGTAACTCATTCCCACCTTATTTTGATATGCAAACATTGTCGCAATGGTAGCTATCTTCGGCTTCCCTTCAGCTTGCACATCTATAATGTATACCAAAGTTGCTGAATTGGGCAAAGAATATTTTGAATAATTTTTCCTTATCTTGTTCGAATTTTTTACCAAAGTTGGTTCTCCTAATATCACCGTACTCTTCTAAATAGAATTATCATTCCTTGGATCTTCTTAATCTGGATTATTTATCCTTTTTTCTTGTGACTCATCCATGTATCTGTTTAAATAATTAATTGTGATTGAAACTTCCACTTACTCTTGCAAATCTGTGCATTCATCAGTATCATGTTTGTGATCCTAATGAAATGCACAATCCTTGTACTTTGGTCGTTTCTTGACTTTTGACTTTAGAAGGCAAAGCTTAGGTAGCAACATCCTTGAATTCTTGATATCCTTATAGATTTCGGACAAGGTTGTATTTAGAGCTGTAAACCTCATTTCATCTTTGCACTTGGGCTACCTTTTTCACTTTATCCTTGGGTAGTGGCACCAACTTATCTTTCAATGCATCATTTTACCTTTCAGTGGATGCTAGAAATCTTGATCTCTTATTTGACTTGACCTGGAGTTATCTCTATAAGCATCCCTTATATCTCTCATGTCATTGATTCTTGTACCACGCAATCTATCTTGTATTGTTGATCCTCTAACTCTTTCCTTCTAATGTCTTAGGAGCATCTGATCATTAGTCTCAATCTCATCAAAGATATTTTTAGGGGCTAATTCATACGTCATTACCTTTGAATTCTATAATGTGAACCAATACCTCTCTAGATGCAATCCCCTTTTGAAACTTTCTAAGGCCAATGGATGTTTGTAAGCTCTTAACTCCATAACCTTATTGTGGTACCTCTTCGCGAAGCTTTTCAGATTTTCAATTTGCCCATATTTTTAGTAACAACGTCAAGCTCATACTTTTCATATTGATGGTTTCCCCCTAAACTCACTTATAAATGCATCAGACAATTGAGCAAAACTCCTAATGTTGCTTGGCTTAGGCTTCTATATCATTTTCTAACATGTCATTCCAATGTTAATGGGAAAGAACAACACATTTGGAAATCTATTATTCCTTGAATCAACATCATTTCTTTAAAGAAGTCCATGTGCAAAACGGATTTTTCTTTTTTATGTATGGTGTGTTTTAAGACATCGTGAACTTCCTTAAAAGTACCAAATCTCATTAGGGAAAAACGATTCTGAATCAAACTTGAAGCCTGTTGGCTTTTGTTGTTGTTGTTGATAATTTTTTTTTTCTAATTTCTTGATGTAATCCTTCATCTCCTGTCTATTCATCACTAACCTGCATCATTTTCCCCTTATGGATAATTCTTCATCTTTTTTGCGCTTTTGGTTTAGGTATTTTCTCATGACAATTGAGTTCATATTGCGTTTAGGACCTTGTTTCTGATTAATATTACAACTACAATGGATACGAGGCATCATAGATCTTGAATGGTGCATAAGATCTTTATATAGAGGCTTCTTTTTAGGCCCTTGCTCTGTGGCCTCTGCCTTCCTTTTCTTAGCCGTTGTATATTTCTTCTTTTGTGAGGAAGGATTTTCTAGTGGTTTGGTTACTTTTGACCTCCCTCTTGACGTTGTTACTTATTGCTGTATATCACTTGAAACCTCTTATACTAGTTCAAAGGTATTACTCTCTTCATTTTTAGGTGGCACTGCTTTTCTAAGAGTCAAACTCATTTGTTTATCTTTTTCTACGTCTTCTCTCATTTTCTTACCATTTACGAGCCATTTGAGTTGCCTTTCTATCTTTAACACAAATTCTACCTTACCTTGGAGGAGGTAGTTCTGAATTTGTTCTTGAATTTGAGCATTTACGCTCGATGACTCATTTGCACCACCTTCTACCGTTATTATGTTGGTTAATTCTTCTTGGTAGAGATTATGCTCCACCAGATGTTGTCTAGCCATTTGATTTTTATCTCTAACTACTATAATTGTCTTTTGAAATTAACTAGTAGAATGACTTTCGAACTCTTCCCATAGCTAGCGCTAGCTATTGATATCAAAATTTTAAGAACTTGATATCCAACAACGATCCCTCTCTAACACCGTCCAATGCTTGGAAAAGACATCAAAATGAAAGGAAATCAGGTTTCTTTTATACTCAAGTGAGAGAAGGTTTTCTAAAAGGATGTTTGTAAAACAATAATTTGACAGAGTTTTCATATATTTAGATTACTTGTACCTATCTCTATTCACCTTTTTATAGTCTAAACTTGTAACCATATCGCACATTTTATAGGTAGTGTGGCTAACTATTGCTAAAATTTATAGGAAGGTAAAATAGTAGATAGTTATCCCCATGATTTTCTTGCTAACCAATAAGCTGACCTGACTTTATGGTTTAGAATCACGTAAGTCTATTCATTTGATATAAGCACAATCTTCACCTCAGGGATCTAGTGTAATTACCTCTGGGGTGAATTAACCCGACCCCTGGTCTCAAGTAAATATCCTATAATAATATTATGTAATATTATGTGATTAAGTGATCATATAATAACATTGTAAAGACAATTAAAAAGAGATAAGAACAATCTTCTTGAATATATAATATTGTATGATTGAATGATCATACAATAATATTACCAATGATCTCATCTCATTATTCATAATAAAATCATAATTTTTATGAGTAATACTATACTTTTCAATTTATATCAAATATTTTTATCCCAAGTAATGTAAAAGTTTATTTGTCATCATCATACCATATTACTTATTAATTTTAATTAAGTTAGAATATGAATCACTCGTATACTAATTAATATATGAGGTAATATAATAGTAACAGACCAACTTGGACACCATTTAGCATACAAATTTTGAAATATAAGTTGAAAAGTACAATATTACTAATTATTTTTGGCAAATTTAAATACCGAATTTTTTTTATTTAATTATCGTAAAGTCATTTTTTCTTTGTTGTAATTTTAACCTTAGTTAAAATTATATAAAAAGACAAAATAAATATATTATTAAACTCACATAGTTTAATTTTTGTTAAATACTCTTTACACTTATTATGCGTATAATTTATATTAATTTTAAACTTTTCATTTACCATAAAATTTCTTTAAAAAAAATTAAATTAAACAAATATATGACTTTTTGTCTTTCAACAAATTAAAAAGAGATTTAAATATACTATAATAATATCTCAATACAAAAGAAGGTATATGATAAAATTAAAATCTAAGACAATACATTTAAGTTAAGTTCAAGAACAAGAATAAAAACGTAAACTCTTTTTAGTATATTTTTAGGTGAGCATCAAGATACAATTATAAAAAAAAAAAAACGCTTCTTCATTCATTTTGACAATTAGAAAATAATCCTTGTGTATTTTTTGGAAGTTATAAACCTTTTTACGGGTTTAAAATTTGTGAATATAAAAAATATGGTTAACATGGGATTTGGTTAACAACTACAAGATTTGAACAGCAACCAAAAGAACATATTAATTGAGAAAATTACTATTTTTGAAAAAGTGAGGATATAAAAGTTATTACAAGTATGTTTTTACAATAAAATAATAAATAATTGTTAGGATAAACGTAGTCGTCTGAGTCCTTAAAGTTTAATTAATTAACCTGACAAGTCTTATTAATTTCAAAAATAGCTAAAAAAATCCTAATCCGTTAATTTATACTGTTATTTGGATAAAAAAAAGATTTTACAATTATACCCTTGTTGACTATTATTAATACAGATTTATGTGGTTGCCTAACGTAAAAATTATTGTCCACATCAGTATATTTAAATTTAAAATTTTATACTTAGATATTATTTTTTATAATATTTTTATATTCTTAAAATATCTTTAAGTGAATTGAATCAATAATTTTTTCGTAATATTCTATTAAAATATATAAATCTTTCTAAAGACCCTCCTTTTATTGTTAACGAAAATATTTTTCAGCTCATAATAACTTAAAGACAAACTCCCTTCAATTCTAGTTCAATGGTTTATGTTTAAATTATTGAAAGGTAAAATCACAAAAATTTAATAATCATGGTTAATGGGATATTAGAAAAAATATAGGGGGAATCAGGCATTCTCCGTATTTTTTGTTTATCTATCATTAGAATTTTGTTGATTTGACATACTCTAGGAATTAACCAGCTAACATATTATAAAGCAATTTTTCTTAACTACTTGGTTTACGTGAAAGCAATATACATGGAGGTATGTGATTAGGACTGTATATAGTTGTGAACAATTCGCTTATAACTAAATTTTCTTTGTAAATGCAAATAAAAAACTCAATCCAACATTTATTATCAAATAACCATTGATAACAGTAGCAAGTTAACCATTCAATATCATCATCTATATTTGCAAAAGCTAGAAAGGTATTGGATTCAACACAACTGCAATATACTTATTGCCCAATAAGTCCATCATATTCCATGAAATTTTTTGTCATCAAAAAACGAATCTTCTGTCATCATATACAATTTTAATCAAATGCTAATAAGTTCAATAAACAATACGTACCTAAATTTTTCCATTATTGTTGATTGCTTGCGGAGGATTGATTTTGGCTTGATGAAGGCTGATGCTACCTTGAGGAATGCATAAATGAGGCTAGCAATTGAGCATGCCTCCATGAAATATTTCCTCTAATTGGTTGATTTAAAATCTTACTTGCAACTCCTACAAATAGATTAGCATTCATTTGCTAGGTTACAAGTTATGTTGAAGATAAATATATGTAAAGTCACACAATTACTTACTATAAGATCGAGGAGGCTGTGATGTGCTTCCAGTATGCGAAAATTCCATGAGTTACAAAACTTGATTACAAAAATAACCAAAAATCGCTATTAGCACTTGTATTTGCATATTTTACTCTGCCAAAGACACAAAATAACACATAATTGCTTACTTCAAGCTCGAGAAGGCTATGATGTGCTTCAAATATATGAAGCTTGTACGTTTCCATAGGCTGTAGAAGTTGTTTGGTTAACTTATGAATAAAGTAGTTAAATATAAGTTCTTATGTCAAATGAAATATTGTTTTTAAATTAACACAAACTATAATAAGCATAAATTGCCTTGGCAAAATTAGGAGCACTTTGCAAGACATTTTGTTTTGCCCAAATTATCGACAAAGTCCATATCTCATGCTTCTATTCTTATTTGTCAATCTTAAATTCAATGGCTTCTATCACCTTTATAAACTTATCATCCTTCTTGGAAATATCTAATTTT
Source organism: Melia azedarach (assembly GCA_028052125.1). Classification (NCBI taxonomy): domain Eukaryota; kingdom Viridiplantae; phylum Streptophyta; class Magnoliopsida; order Sapindales; family Meliaceae; genus Melia; species Melia azedarach. The sequence goes on from CM051396.1 coordinate 15,552,211, forward strand.
CTCTTTACATTTTTTGGTAGTCTACCAGTCCTCTTCTTTGATTGACATAAACATTTTCGTAGTTGTTTCATAATCTTTTTCAAATAAACTTTAGCAAGAACAACACAATCTTGTCTCTAAACTCATTTAGTCAACTATTCCACAATTCAGTCATATTATTGGTCACATGATTACACTTTACATGATACTCAAAATTGTGTCTTACCCATTGTCTCATATCTATCTTCATCAAATAGTTATACGCATCTTGAAAAATAGGCTTGGCTTTTTTAATTACATCTATTGCACTATTCCAATCTTTCTTTGCTATTAATCTTGCTGCTTGCCAGAATAATGTCTTATAGAATACTTCGAGATATTTTTTCCTTAGATTGGAAATATATGTCATACACAATGTCTAGCTACCGCCCCTGGTAAAAAATTATCTAAAGCAATCTTTATACCTTTCTATCTATCTATCATAAAGGTGACACAATGATTATTTTCAATTCCAAGCCACTACTGAAATATATCCAAAAATCAATTCCATGTTTCAACACACTCTGACTCACAAACACATAAAACAATTGGAAAAGCTCTACTGTAGCATTTAATGTAATAGTAGACAATAGAATTCCCTAATAAGGTCTCTTTAAATGGCATCTATCTAGCCCAATAAAGTACTTACACCCTCTAATAAAACCATCCCTCAAAGCTATAAAACTATACATAAACCTTTGGAACTTGATTGGCCTATCTCCTAGCAAAGCAAAAAACTTCATCTTCATAAGAACTCCTGGGTTATGTTGTCTAAGTACCTCGACATAATCTTTAAGAGGTTGATAAGAACCAATATAGTGTTCAACAGCATCCTCTAATGCTTTCTTCTTGGCTCGATAAATTTCTTCCTCTTTACATGTACCCAAACCTTGTTCTTAACTCATTATTTATTGCTCTATGTGGCATTTATAAGTTATTCTTCAAAGCATTTTGAAATTTAGATGCAATCCAAGTGTACGATGCTTTTTTGCATATTGACATTTTATCACAACTATGCTCATCATTCAATTTTTGAATAATAAAAATAGTGACACTGTTAACAAGTGTAACATATATGAATCAAAGGCAACCTGCTACTGAACATTTCGCTCTAAACTTCGTTTTGTTATTTTTTATCCTTGTTAGCTCAAACCTTTTTTTTACATAATATTCAATAATGGCCACCTTAGACTGCTCAACATTTATCAAACTCTATACCTACATGAAGGTCAGTCTCTCCATTATGACTTATAAAATGATGCCTCCCAATATGTATAACCGTCTTACTAACTGGGTCCTTGTCTTTAGATAAGGATAATAATGCTTTACCATTATCATCTAATTCATAGTTAGACAACTTGTCAGTTTCCTCACTATCTTCACTATCTTAAACATTCTCAGCTTGACCAGTCTCTTTAATAATATTTTCAGCTTCTGCACCCTCTTCAACATCATCATTGGATTAGTAAGCCTCATCAATTTCAAAATCCTTTAACTTATCTATATAATATTGTTAAGGTGATGAAATCAGTTGCTCTTGTTGTTCTTCTATTGAAATTTGTTACTTTCCTACATAATACTAATATTGATATTTAGAATGTTGTTGTTGTGATGGTGAGAATGAAGAATGATGTTGCTGCTATGGGGATGTTTGATAAACCTTAGAAATAAGGTCCAGAGTTATATGTGAGCAGGTTAGTTGGGTTGGGTCATGTGTTTTGGATGGGTCTGGGAATAATGACCTTTTAGACTTTTCTTTCAAATGTCGAGTTTAGGGTTTTGGAACTAGTGAGGGACCAGAGGAGTGGAACATCACTGTGTGCATATTGAAAAGTAACTTTAACATAAAAAAAGTTAATTCACACAACATTGAGAAGTAACTTTAACATGAGAAAAATAATTCATACAATATTAATTTGCCATGTACAAAATACACCATTAAACTTGTCCATAACAATTCAAACTAATAAATCTTACTCATATACCTACAATAGAAATCACTAACATGTATAAAATTTTGAAATACCAATGAATGTAAAATGTATGATATACAAAAATTAACTTACAAAACCATAACACATAAAATATAAACACAAACACAAAATCTGACTTAAAAAATTCTAAACACACCTATATACTCATCAAATATTCACCAAAAGCAACTAACATAGACTAAAAAATTCATAGACAAAAAAGAAACACATCTGCACAACACCTCCCACAATAAAACCCAAATTTATATATCAAGATAGTTAGATATATACACTGAAACTTCATAGCAAAAGAACATTGTAACCCACACACGTACACACATAAAACTCGTAACAAAGGACACAAGACCTATATCAAAACATAGACTAAATCACAAATTAGTAAATATTAACCTTGATTCTTAGTCGATAAGTGTTGTATGATTTGTGCAATGTGTGGGCAATACTTGCAAGTATACGGGATCATAACAAATAATATAGTGATAAAAAGATGTCGATCCCACGAGAAATATTAATCAATTAAGTACCGAAGGTTATTAATCCTATTATGCAGTCTCCCTCAAAATCAATCAAAACTACTCTGCACTTAAGAATTTACTATATCTCTATGTAAATTTGATTAAGTGAGAGTGCATTACAATTGTTGATAATTTTAATTTAAACTACATAAATCTTATTACTGCATCTCTATCTAACATACAATTTACGATATTTATCACATAGTCTTGGCATAATAATTACCTCTCAGTTCATATCAATCCATAGTTCATTTAAATATTAGCTAGATATTTAAAAGCGTTAAATATCATGATAAATACTCAATACTATATTAAACCATAAATAACACAATATCAGAAAATAGATACTTCCATAAATTAAATCATCACCCTAAAAAATAAATTTAACTACACATAAAATAGAGTTTAAGATTAATCATAAAAAATTCAAAATCAAATATATAATCTTAATTAACACAAATTATACAATTAAGGATGAAATTAAAAAATAAGAGAAAGAAGACTAGATGATGACAGCTTGAATCCACAAGGTCTGATGAGAATCTCTCAATCTCTTGATGAAATCCCCTTCTTCTAATTAATTTTTCTTTCTCCCTTTAGCACGCTTCTTCCCTTTTTCTCTCTCTAAAACTCACTTTTTCCTTTTCTCTTTTTTTTTCTCCCCCTAAAACTTTTTTTCTCAAAGTGGCTCATAGAGGCTCTCTCCCAAAAAAAAAAGCATAAAACCTAAACAAATCTAAATCTAGCCATTAATTGATGATCGAAGGGTCAACAATCATGCAACAATCATCAAGTTTGAACTCAAGAGGCACGAGGGTGCTAAGGAGGCAAAACGGATGGCGGGACTATGAGTCTTGGCGGCGCAGCCGCCCTATAGTTGTTGTTTAGAGGTAGAATTCGCGTGGAGAAACAGTGAGCATGGCTCTGCCGCTCCATAGCTACTGATGTAAATGTCAAATTGAAAGCTCTGAATGTCTAGTTTCTAATGTTGTAAACAAATCATGATTTTGAGTTGTGTTGAAAGTTATCACTATTTAAGTACATTGTATTCAAAACGTCGATTTCTACAGCTTTAGCCATGATCAATGAAAAGGCTCGCAGACTTGTGCTTCGTTTTCATGTTTTCTTGTCAAAACACCTCAACATCTACAAACTAAAATACTTAAAAAAATAATAACTACTTAAAGCGGACTAAATAACGTTAAGTGTGTTACTTAATGATAGATAAATTTAAGCATAAACATGTAGCAAAAATTAAGATATCAACGAGGTCGTTGTGCTTGTTGTCATATTAACCGTGATGGTCACCGTACAAAATTGCCATCAAAGTTATCATTGAGACATGGTTTTTTGACATGGGTATGAGAGTTTTTAGTCACTTAGGTGTTTGACTAAAACTAAATTAATTTATTTTAGGTTTGTTTTTATTTAATTGACCTAAATACTATTTTTAATTAATGAAAATGTAAAAAGAATGATAATTTATTTTTAAATAGTGACTTGTCCAGATGAGTTGGCTGCCACCTCATCTTGTGTTAATCCTTGTCATTAAGTGATGTCAAAATATTATTTTATCTATTTTTCTATTCAAAGAGGTGTTAGGAACTAACAGATTAGGACTTTTTTAGCTATTTTTTAAACTAGTAGGACTTATCAGAATAATTGGCTAAACTTTAAAGATTCAAATGTAGTTTACCCTAATTTTTATTTTTTAAAAGAAAAGAAGGAGTATTGCAAGTAGCCACCAATTTCTCTTATAGGCAGATACTTCCTTGATGTTTGAAAAATGACATACTTCTCTTATGTTTGAGTAAATAAGCAGATGCCCCATTTGACTTTTATTTTTGCTAATTAGACCACTTAGTTTATTATCATTTGTATCTTTAAATTTTTATGCAATAATAATATAATATATATTTTATTGAATATTTAACATATGCCTCCCTCAAGTATAAGGAAATGACAGATGCCCCTTTGGTAAATTAAAAACGACAGATATCCCTCAAACTCTATTAATAAGTGACAAATACCTCCCTAGTATTAGTTTGCCGTTAGTTGATCAGTTAGCTCATTATCACTTATATCCTTAAACGTTTATAAAATACAATATAATATATATTTTATTTAAATATAATTATTTAGTCTATATTTTAATACTTTTTAGGGATAATATGATTTACCCCTGCTTTTTGAGAAAAGGGCGATACCCCCCTGACTTTTTTCTAATCTTACATACCCCCATAACTTTTAAAGAAACTTGAGATACTCCCCTAAAATATTATTCTAAGTACTATTCTAGATATAAATTGACTATTTTACCCCCCAACTATTAAAAACATATAAAATAATTTATTTGTTTTTATTTTTGCTATATAATAATCAATAACATATTATTATAATAATTAATTTAAAACTTATAATGATATTTTGATTGTTAATTACTTTCTTTTAAATTTGTTAATATTTTGATAATATTAATTATAAATAATTTTATCATTGATCATTTTATTAAAATAATTTATTTTAAAAATTATATATAATAAATATTGTTAAAATTCATTGTCAATTTTCTATAATTGTTTTAGTTGTAAAAAATTTATTGTAAAAGTAAAAATAATTAATTTTTTACAATTAAAAAAATTTCATATTGTAAAAATTTTTAATAATTTCTTAGCATATTTTATGTTGTAAAACTTTTACAAATTTTGTTAAAATTTGCTTACAATTAATGTTATAAAAGTTGATAATTAGAAAGATTTTTAACAATATTAATTATACATAATTTTTAAATAGATTATTTTAATATAAAGATAATTAAATTATTTTATATGTTTTTAATAGTTATGGGGTAAAATAGTTAATTTATATCTAAAATAGTGCTTAGAATAGTATTTTAGAGGAGTATCTCAAGTTTTTTTAAAAGTTAGGGGTATGTAAGACTAGGAAAAAAGTCAAGAGAGAGAGTATTTCTCTTTTCCCAAAAAGTCAGGAGGTAAATCACATTATCCTATTTTTCTATAATATATTTTTTAAATTTTAACAATTTAGTCCCTATTTAATATATTTTACAATATACTCAAGACTAATTAATTTTTTAATTTATTATTTCAATAATAAAATCAAAATATACAATTATTAAAAAAATTCAAATAAGGAGTTAAAATTACACTCATATATAAAATATTTTTAACTTTCTTCTTTTATTTTTATAATAATAATTCGATATTTAATTAAAAAAAATTAATTGAAATATCTTTTAATATTTTATTTTTACATGTAATGTATTTATTTCAAAACATTAAATTCATCATATATATATATTTTAAAATATATGAAGATTTAAATAAAAAAATATAAATAATAGATACATGTTATAATATATTTATATACTATAGATAAAAATAATCAAGAATTTTTTTTTAATTTTTTTTTCATATTTTAAAAACATTTAGTGTCATTTGTCAATAGAATTAATAATTAGATATATTTTATATTTTTACTAACCAATATAATTTAATTTTAATTAAAAATAAAAAGAAACCTTCCTTAGTTATCTATATAATCAATGCAATTATATTATTTTTTATTTTTAATTAAAATTAAATTGTATTGGTTAGTAAGAATATAAAATATATCTAATTATTAATTATATTGACAAATGACACTAAATATTTTGAAAATGTAAATAAAAGTTTAAAAAAGAAAATCTTGATTATTTTTATCTATAGTATATAAATATATTATAACATGTACTTATTATTTATATTTTTATTTAAATCTTCATATATTTTAAGATATATTATAATGAATTTAAATTTTTTTTAGATAAATATGTTATATGTAAAAATAAAATATTAAAAAATATTTCAATTAAAATTTTTTAATAATTAAGTATTGAATTATTACTATAAAAATAAAAGAATAAAGTTAAAAATATTTTAGTATATGAGTATGATTTAACTCATTAAAAAATTTATTTAGTCTTGAGTATATTGTAAAAAATATTAAATAGGGACTAAATTGTTAAAATTAAAAAAATATATTATAAAAAAATATTAAAATATAGACTAAATTATTATATTTAAATAAAATATATATTATATTTTTATTTTATAAACGTTTAAGAATACAAGTGATAATTAATTAACTGATCAACTAACGGTAAACTAACGCGAGGGGGTATGTCTCACTTATCAATAAAGTCAATGGGTATCTGTAGTTTCTAATATACTTGGGGGCATCTATCCTTTCCCTATACTTGTGAAGGGCATCTGTCAATTTTTCTATTTTATTTAATGATAATAATTTAGTCCCTATTTTAATATTTTACTATATACTTTTTTCAACTATAACAATTTAGTTCATTTTTAATATTTTTCACAATATAGTCAATACTAAATAATTTTTTTAATTTGTTATTTCAATAAAAAATTTTAAAAAATATAATTATTAAAAAAATTCAAACAATGAGTTAAATCACACTCATATACTAAAATATTTTTAACTTTCTTATTTTATTTTTATAATAATGATTTAATATTTAATTATAAAAAAATTTAATTGAAATATTTTTTAACGTTTTACTTTTACATATGATATATTTATTTAAAAAATTATGTTAAATTCATTATATTTTTTAAAAATATATATGAGAATATAATTAAAAATATAAATAATAAATAAATATTATATATGTATTACGAATAAAAATAATTAATTTTTTTCTACTTTTAATTAAAATTAAATCATATTAGTTAATAAAAATATAAAATATATCCAAAATTCCAAATACTAATGCTATCACAAATGACATTAATTTTTTTTCTTTTTTTACTTTTTATTTATATTTTTATAATTTTTCTTAAGAAAATATAATAAATTTAATAGAGTCTTTTAAATAGAAATATTATATATAAGAATAAAATGTAAAAATATGTTTCAAAATTTTTTTAACACTTAAATATCAAATTTATTGCTAAAAAAGGAAAAAAATTATAAATATTCTAACATGAGTTTATCTAACTTATTGTTTGAATTTTTTAATAGTATATTTTTTAAAATTTTTTATTGAAATAACAAATAAAAAATTATGTAATCTTGAGTATATTGTGAAAAATATTAAATAATAAATAGGGATTAAATTATAATAGTTAAAAAAATATATTGTAAAAAATATTAAAATAAGAATTAAATTATTATAACTAAATAAAATATAATTATATTGTTATTGTATATAAGCTTAAAAATATAAATGATAATAAATTAGTGCATTAGGCAGACATCTATCATTATTTATTTTATTTTATTAAGGATTTCTCATCATCGTTGGAATTGAATTTCCAAGTTCCACCTACCAATATTGATTCTGGGCCCTGCTTTCATATTCCTTTTTTAACCATTGACCATCTTTCACATTAAGTGAAGCATGATTAAGTGGTCCCTTGGCGAGGAAGAATATCAGTTTGGTCCTTAATATTTTATAAAACCACACTTTAATCAATAATACTATTATAAAATAATTTCCTAATATTTCATACTTTGTTTGATAATCACATTAAGCATTGTCAACCTATTTAATGATAGTCATACTAGCTTCCTTTCCCTATTTTGGCTCCTACTCAATGATTAGTAATGCCTTTCAGGATAGTATAACAGTGACTAAATCCAACCCAGCCAAATCTTTAAGGGATACGAGTTTTTCCTAACTTTAAGTGAGAGCGACCAACAATAATTTTCTCCTTAAGAGTAAATACAATTGAGGTATATCCTTCCAAAGAATTGTGGAAAAGAGAAAAGAATTTCAGGTTAAGATAAAAGAAATATTAAAAGTAGGAAACTAAATATTGCAACTCACTTTAACATGAAATTAGAAATTCCTAAAGACTTTAGTGATGAATCCCAATTATCCCACCATAAAAACCATTTTTTGTTTAGTCCTTATTAAAGGAAGGGTTTCCATCGACAAGTTTCTTTATTCTCTATTGGGCATGTAGGTAGTACTAGTTAGGGTTGCCCTTTCAAATTCTTCTTGAGTAAGTACACACTTCTAGCCTCATCTACCATTGGCTCAAAGTTTCCAACTTTGGCCTAAATGACAAAATGTTCAACAATGATGCACTAGGTGTTGAGGTCCAATTGGTAAATAGTAATACCAAAGGAATAGAAAAGTCTGATGAAGTAAGGTTGAACAAGAGTAACACTTTGTTAAAATCAATTTCATCACCCTAAGACCTACTAAGATGCTCGTGTTCTTTTGGAAGCCTTAGGGTGACATCCTTAGGGATTTTAAACACCTCCTAATATGCTTGAAGTTTTATCTTGATAATAATGGAAGTATACTAGTCTTGTTAGTAAGGATTATTTTTTCTTTGAAAATAACGAGCATCACGATTAAAGTTACCAACTTTCCAAAAGACGGTTACTTCATCATTGTCGCCATCATTGTCTTCATCTTTAGCACTAGTGTTCCCTACTTTTTCGAGCGACATCTTAAGTGTTTACTTTGTTCAACACATTGAGGTTTTATAAGAAGGTGATCTTGTAATAACTTATTTGCGCAAAAATCGATTTCTTGAAATTCATAGCAAATTGTAGAATATAATGTATAGACTACTTCGAGTTACGAGGAAGATTAATGATAATGCTTATGTGTTATAACTATCGGGTGATTGAAATATCTCAAACACTTTTAATATAGAAGACCTATACGATATCATGAAGATAAAGCGGTACCCGCAGAGAAATTGAGGACAAGTTTGCTTTCAAGTGGCGAGGAGCTGATGTAGGACGACTTAAGTCTTTTTTTCCAGTTAATATGTTTTTTTAATTCTTAGTTTTTTTTTTATTTTGGTAAGAGTTTATTTTTCCTTATTTGAGTTGACTTAGATTTTTTATATTATAAATAGAAAATTTACAATATTGTTTAGTCATCCATTATTCAATAAAATTCATTCAAAAATTTTTGAAACTTCAGTTTCATTTATCTTCATATTTTTTGCTTCATAAATATGCTTATTAACTTAAATATCAGAGGGTCTTCATTGGGCAATTGACACGCCTAATTATTCCTTTATTCTTGTAGATTTTAAGAACATAAGAGGAAGATTTGTGTGCTTAGTATTAATAAATAAGATAGATATCAACAAAAATTGTTGAAAATTTTGAAATATATGGTATTTTTCTTCTAAATTTATGGGATGAATACCTAAACTAGAAAAAGTGCTAGCTAAGCTATTGAAAATTCGAAAACGACGAATAGGTACTCAAGTATTAAATTTCTAAAATGTCTTGGTTTTGTTATCTTTTGACAAACAAGAGGGACTTGTGTAAGAATAATCCAAACAACAATATCATTCGCATCCTTAGTTATCTAGATCTGCGTTCGCTCTTTTTCGTGACATCTTGCTTTCCAGCCTTTTGTCCGTACCTCGCAGCTCCCTTGCTACTTTTTCGTTCTTGTAAAAAAAAAAATTCTATTTCTTTTTCTTTTAAAAATACCGCAACCGACCTATCAACATCATCTATTATCAAATCGAATAATTCGAAATATAAAATATATATCCTAAACAACAAGCCGATATGCCCGAACTGATCCGCAATTCCGCGTTGGCAAAATTGCATAGAAGTCTAAATTGTGTTTTCTATGCATACGAACCCTTGCACCATTTTTACTTGATACTATTAAATCACTACCAGTTATAGTTTTGCTTATATGTCCAAAAAATTCATAGAAAAAGGTTTTAATTTTTTAAACAATTCATAATAGATAAATTGCACCTCTTTCACCATATTTGTCACCTTATATATATTTTTTAAACTTTCAATTTTTATAACTCTTTATTTTGTTCCTTATCCAAAAATGGTAAAAAAAATTCAACAATAAATGAATCAAATTTACAAAAGTACAGCAAGATTTTTTTTCTTTCTTTTTTTTCAATTTCACTTTAAATCCCAATGAAAAGGAAAGAAACAAAATATTTTCTTAGCATAATTATCTCCCTCTTTTTTTGGGTATAAAAAATAGGACAAGAAATAATTGAATCGCATTTTTATTTTTTTTATCATTTAGATATTTGTGATTTGAATTTATGTAAATTTTATGAGGAAAAATTATGTAAAAGATCCATATGAAAATAAAGAAAAATATAAGGACCTATATATAAGTTTCCCCAATTTTTGATGAATTCGGAAACTCCGTGTTTTTGGTATGAAAGCCACTTTCCACTTTCCACTTGCCAGGCACCTTCTCTATTCTATTATTTTTTAACTAATTTTCGGAAGTTCGCTTCTCAGTGTCTTTTTCCCTTTCTCTTTTAAAAAGAAAGCAATAATTTCGGATGTCCGATTTTTTCTTTTTTAACAAATTTCGGCGGATGTCCGATTTTTTCTTGTTTAACAAATTTCGAATAGTTCGAAATGCTTGATATAAATATTATCACTTCTCCGAAGGTTTAACTTTCTGCCGCAAATTAAGATGGATTTCATGAAGGCGAAGATGGCGTCTGCAATCCGTAGTTCTGATCATGTTTCAGCAGAGTTTTCTTCATGTAATAAGGAAAAACAAAGAACGCTGGTGATGGAAATATTGTTTTATTCATCTATTTTTTCTCAGGTTTTACTTCCTCAGAAATACATCGACGGTGTGCCGCTTCCCACTTCCATCTTTAAACAACGCCCTTTTATGTATGAAGCCTTTGTGATCTCCAACATCTTCACCTTCGTCTGCGCGTTTAGTTGGTTGCTGATCAGAAATAAGCCAAAGCTTCCAAAGCTTAGCAGTTTTTATTTTATTGCCTCCATAGTTTCTGCTGCAATCTCTTTGTCAATTATAGTCGGTATCGTCGGTACCTTAGCACTCCCTATATAGTTTCCTGCGGAAGAACGAAGATGGATCTTCCTATCTATATATCGTGTACTCAAAATTGATGGAAAGTAATTCAAGAAGTTATTCGACGTGTTCTTGTTTCTTCTTTATTTTTATTCTTATTTTATAACATTCGATGTTTCTTGATCTCATATATAATTCTCAGTTGCTTTGATTTTGTTTATTACTTGCGTTCGATACAAATTAAGAGGTGGCTCAGCCGTAGAAGGAAACATATTAACACGGGGGTTAAAATGTTCAAATAATAAAGTTGATAGGCCAGATTTGTAAGCGTAGTTTATAACTTGTAGGATGACTTACTCGTGTTTGGAAGGGTACCAAAATGTTAAAAAGGTGATCTCGAAAGACGGGTAATAAATTAATGGGAAATTGATGAATACCCGTTGGGTAACAAACACATGCCTCTTATGTTCGGAAATGACAAATACTTCTTAGGGCAAATAAATATATATATCTGACTTATTATATTATGAATGATTATTTTATTTTTATATATTTAAAAAATATATTAATTAATTATTTTAATTTAATTATTAATACATAATAACTAATATTTTTTATAATTATATATTTAAATATTTTATAATTAATTATTAAATTATTATTAATATTTTAAATATTTTATTATTATTATATTTAATAATATTCAAATTTTTAGAATATTCAATTATAAATTATATACATTATTCAAATTTTTTTATAAATTAATAGATTTATGTATAAATTATATAAATATTTTTAAAATTATAAATAATATATTTATAATACAAATATTATTTGAGTTTTATTTTTTAATTGATTGTGTTATAAATTAAAAATATTTTTGTTATAAATTGCATAAATTATATAATTATTTATTTATAAATTAATATAATTATGTATAAGTTATATAATTAGTCTCAAAACTATAAATAATATAATTTATATGATCTAAATATTATTTAGGATATATTTTAGTTGATTACGTTATAAATTAAATTAATATAATAAAATTATTTAAAATAGTAATAATAATTTAGAGACTAATTATAAATAATATTTGAATACATAATTATCAAAAAAAATTATCATAAAAGTATATTAGTTATTATGTATTAATAATTGAGTTAAAATAATCAATTAATATGTTTTCTAAATATATAAGGATAAAATAGTCATTTGTATGAGAACATAGTAATTCAAATGGTATCTGTTTATTTGACCAAATTTGAGGGATATTTGATGTAGAACAAAATTAGTCTTTTATTTTTCCTTTATTCTGAGCATTCATTGGATCTATACCCAAGCTGTTGACATCTGTAACATTTGCTTGGCATTGGCTTCGCATCGGGTTACTAGTTTGTTGTTGAGCAGTTTGCAGGTTACCCCTTTGCTTGGTTTCTCCTCCACCCATATTTGGTGCTACACTCATATTTGGTGGTACTTGGTTTGGCGAAGTCGAAAATTGAAGTGCTACAGCCTGTAATTTAATAATAGGTCACTTTAATTACCTCTCTAGCTTTCTTACCTTACTCACAGCTTTCGAAAAATCTCATATCGTATACATGTCAAGCTGATTTTGTATGTCAGTTCGTAACCCTCTACTGAATCTAGCAACCAATTGTGATTTTGATTCTTTCAAATTATTTCTAGAACATAACCTATGAAATTCTTCAGCATAATCGTCGACTGAACTACTTCTCTGTCGACAATTGTTTAATTGCTTAAATAAGTCCTACTCATAATTAAAGGGCAAATATTTGGCCTTTATCTTTTGTTTCATGCCCTTCCAAGACCTAATTATCTCTTTTCCTTCACTTCGTCGTTTATTCTGAACCTGCTGCCACCAAGCGAATGCACCCCCTTTCAACTTTATGGCTACCAATTTTACTTTTCTCTCATCTGGGATATCCATATAATCGAAAGAATTCTCTACATCTGTCAACCAATCAAGGAAGTCTTCTGCGTGCAAACTCTCTTTAAACATAGGAAGGTCTAGATTTACATTATAATACTTCCACGTGTTCTAACAGAATCTCAATCAATTATGTCTTCATCTGAATCTTCATCTCTCTGAATTCTGTCGTGAATAAGGCCAAGTGATTGTGGCGTTGGCGTCAGACCACGGGGTGGGATCTCGTCTATCCCTTTACGCTCATGTTCAACCATCTTGTTGTCGTTTAGTTCCAGCCTCTTTAACCTTCGATTAAAATCTACCAATTCTTGACAAAAAGTTTGAGCGAATTTCCTAACGGCTGCCCTTCCAGCTTCCACGACTATCGCACGAATAGCCTCCACCGTTAGTGCCTGCACCCCCTAAACTTCGTCAGTAGAATGGTTGCTTCCCGTATCGCTGTTATGCACCATTGCAACTCCTACTCTAATACCAATTGACGAAGCGGAAAACGCGAAGATAAAACGAAACAAAAGTTTCACGAGTTTCTAAATAAAATTTTATTGAATCAAAGATAACTAAACAATACTATAGGCTCCTTATTTATAATAGAGAAAACCTAAACCTGCCTTAATAAGGAAAACAACTTAAGCCAACTCTAATAAGGAAAACAACATAAGCCAATCCTAATAAAGAAACCAAACTAAGAAAACTAAGAAATTAAAAATAACATATTAAATAAAAATAAAAGACTAATTTTGTCCTATCCTAATAAGTTGTTTGTTAACTTGAAGAAGTGTAATTTTATGCAGCGCAATTTGGTAATTTTGGGGTTTGTCGTTGGTGCTAACGATATTACGGTGGATGAGTCTAAGGTTAAGACAATTCGATATTGGCCTACACAAAAAATTGTCAGTGAAGTGAGGAGTTTTTATGGATTAGCGACATTTTATCGTTGATTTATTCGTAATTTTAGCACCATCGCAGCACCTATTACTGAGTGCATGAAGAAGGGAAAATTTAATTGGGGTGATGAACAAAATAAAAGTTTTATCATCTTGAAGGAAAAACTTTGTACAACTCTTGTATTGGCACTAGCTAACTTTGACAAGGTATTTGAGGTGGAGTGTGATGCCTCAGGGATCAGTTTTGGTGTTGTTCTCATTCAAGAGGGTAGACTATAGAGTATTTCAGTGAAAAATTATATGATGCTAGACAGAAGTAGTCTACATATGACCAAGAATTTTATACAATATTCCGAGCATTGATGCATTAGGAGCATTACTTGATTCAAAGGGAATTTTTGCTTTATAGTGATCACTAAGTATTGAAGTATATCAATAATCAACATCATTTGAATAAAGTGCATATTAGATGGGTGCCATTTATGCAGAAATTTACGTTTGTATTGAAGCACAAGTCTGGGCAGCAGAATAAGGTAGCTAATGCTTTGAGTAAGCTAGCTACTTTACTGGTAATATTAAGCAATGAAATAATTGGATTTGAGGTAGTGAAAGAGTAGTATGCAACTGATGGAGATTTTCACACAATTTGGGATCAATGTAACCATAATCAGCAAGCAACAGATTTTTTTATTTATGACGGTTATTTGTTTAACGTCAACAAGTTATACATTCCTCGTTGTTCATTGCAGGAGCAGTTAATACGAGAATTACATGGTGGCGATTTAGCTGGTCATGTAGGGCGAGACAAGAAAATTGCTTTGGTGGAAGAGAGATATTATTGCCTACAAATTAAACGAGAGGTAGGAAAAATTGTGGAGAAGTACCAAGTGTGCCAAGTTGCTAAAGGACAAGTTTAGAACACTGGATTGTATATGCCATTGCCTGTGCTTGAAAATTTTGGGAGAATGTGTCGATGGACTTTGTGCTAGGATTATCCCGTATTCAACTAGGTAATGGTTCTACCCTTGTTGTTGTGGATCGTTTTTCAAAGATGCACATTCTATTGCTTGTAAAAAAACTAGTGATGCAACTCATGTAGTGAGATTATACTTTAAGGAAGTGGTTCGTTTACATAGTATTCCTAAGTCTATTACTTCAGATAGGGATGTCAAATTTCTTAGTCATTTTTGGCGAACTTTATGAAAAACATTTAATACGAAATTGCAATATAATAGTGCTTTTCACCCTCAAATTGATGGGCAAATAGAGGTGGTTAATCAAATATTAGAAAATATGTTGCGTTGTATTTATAGGGAGAAGCCTAAACAATGAGATACAGTGTTGCCTCAGGTAGAGTTTGCTTATAATAGTATGATGAATCGTTCGACTAGCAAAACTCCATTTGAGGTGGTTTATTTACAACCACCCCGTCATGCATTAGATTTGGTGACTTTATCAGCTTTGCCAAGGGTTAGCAAGGCTGCAGAAAATATGATAGAGAAGATACAAAAAATATAGGAGGAGGTTCGTGCTAGTTTAGAAGCTGCCAACGAAAAATACAAATAAGATGCAGATCAACATCGACGACAAAAGGTATTTCAAGAAGACGATCTGGTAATGACTTACTTCCGTAAAAATTGATTTCCTGGGATTCGAAGCAAGCTGCAAAATAGAAAGTATTGTCCATTTCAAGTTGTAAGGAAGATTAATGATAATGCTCATGTGTTACAGCTATCGAATGAGTGGAATATCTCAAACACTTTTAATGTAGGAGACCTGTATGAATATCATGAAGATAAAGTGTTATATCTAGAAAACTTGAGGACAAGTTCACTTCTAAGTGGCGGGGAGCTGATGTAGGACAAAATTAGTACTTTATTTTTATTTAATATGTTATTTTTAATTTCTTAGTTTCCTTAGTTTGGTAGGAGTTTATTTTCTTTATTAGGGTTAACTTAGGTTGTTTTTCTTATTAGGGTTAGTTTAAGTTATTTTTCTTATTAAGGTAGGTTTAGATTTTCTTTATTATAAATAGAGAGCCTACAGTATTGTTTAATTATCTTTGATTCAATAAAATTTTATTCAGAAATTTGTGAAAATTTTATTTTGTTTTATCTTTTCGTTTTTCGCTTTGTCAATATCTGTCTTTTTCCAAATATCAAGGGATATTTATCTATTACCCTATACATAAGGGGGTATTCATCAATTTTCTTAAATTAATTGACATATTCCAAACATTCTCCTGCAACAAGATGATACAAGGAAAACAATTAGGTAGCAAGGGAAACAAGAAGGGATACAAAAACTATCTTTTTCCTTTGAACCAATACAGGTTTAACCGAGTAAACTAATTTTTAAAAAATTGTTGGGATAAAATAATTTAATAAAGGTCTTTATTGGAAGGCAATTGAATCTATATTTATGGATAGCTGTTTACTTTTCACAAATATTATAAGAAAATAACCTAAAATTTCACTGATCAAATAGTTTTTTTAGGAAACAAAATAATAATGTTTCGGATAATCCAAATAAAGTAATCGGAAATCCCAGTTAAATCTAACAGCCAGTTCGACAGAATTATTTATTCTCATACATTTCTTTTCCACTATATTTGTTTGAATAAGTACGTAGGATATCCGAACTGTGGCGACATTACCTTTTCATTTTTTCAAGAGGTCGGTGCAAGTTCAATAAGTAGAAATATGATAATCCGAAAGTGACGTCGTTTTGTAGTTGTATTAAAACTCTTCTTAGTTTCCATTTTCCAGCTGAGAGCTAAATTCGGACGATGTTCAACCATAGGGAATTTATCACTTGTATACCCAAAGTTTAGACTTTTATCACTTACGTGGCTTCTTTTGTTTAATTTATTCGTCACAGATCCAGTATATATATATATATATATATATATATATATATATATATATATATATATATATAGTTATTCTTCTATTTCAACTATTTAAACAGAAATACAAACAATTATTTATTTATCCTTCACATATTTAGCAGTATCATATTTTTAATTTGTTAAAAAAATTTCTTACTTTAATTAAAGCCTAAATTCACCTATATTCTATAATTCACACGTCTAACAGTTAAAATTACATATAATGTATATATTAATTATATAATAAGATATAATTTTAACTATTAAATATATTTAAATTTAATAATTTATATTTAATATAAAATTTTATATAAAAAATTATTAATTTTATTTTATATATATATAAATGATAGAATTAGATTTAATATATAATTAATATATTTATAATTAATATATTATTAAATATAATTTTAATAATTAAATATATTAATTTTAATAATTTATATTTAATAAAAAAATTTATATTAAGTATAAATGTCCAAAAATTGACCACAAATCTAAATGCACCTACTTTTTATTTTCCCAAAAAAAATCTATCTGCTTTAATTAAAGTAAGAAATTATTTTAATAAATTAAAAATATGATACTACTAAATATGTGAAGGATATCCGATAGTGCGTGTTAGACATTTTCTTTACATTCTTCCAGGTGGTAGGTCCCACGTGTTTGGAATGGTACTCCGTGAATCCGACCCTGTACCTCCATTTTCTTTTCATTTTTTAATGGGTAGGTCCAACAATTTTAAATTAGTGATATCTTTATTTTTGTTTTTTATTCTCACAGCCATCGCATGCCAGAAATAATATCTTTGTAAATAATCGAAATAAATTTTATTAATTTTAGGATTGTTCATTAATTTTAAAATATATATTTTAATAAAAATAAATAATTAAAAATATTTTAATAAATTTATTATTTAAAATTAATTAATTAATATTATAAAAAAGATTTGTGATATAATATTTATTTATTTTTATATAAATTTAAACTTTAGGGAAAAACGTGATAATATTTGTTAAGTCTAATGACTTCGGAGGTGAATAGTTTTTTCTCATACAAGCCTTTTGACGAATGAAAGTTTCAAAAGAAAGTTTGTAGGATATCCGCCGAACTGTGGCGACTACTTTCCTTTAGAATTTTTGCGAGAGGTGGGTCCCACACCTCGTGAATCGTAATTATGAATTTTCCGAGAAGTGGGTCCCACACCTCGTGATTCGTAGTTATGAAGTTTGATATCCTTATTTAGCTGTTTACTTTTATTGTATGTACTGTCCAATTTTTTCCCTGCTAGCGGATTCCACGGTCATCCGATTTCGACCTGACGGGTCCCACGACTGAGTCGTTTTCAGGACGACACGGAGTTTCCTTGAAATTTCCTGCACGTCTCTCTGCCTTTTAAACTGATAAAACACGTGTCTTCTTCTACCAGAAAAGTTTCAAAGCCCATTAATTGTTCCCTCATCTTTCTTTCTAACGCGTAGTCTGGGGTTGAATTCTCAAATATCTTTTTCTTCGAATTTTAAAGATTCGACTCCCATTGCTTTTATCCTTTTTTCTTTCATATATATAAAAAAAAGAAAATAATAATTTCGATGTCCGGATAGTTCGGATATTTGTAGCTCCGTCTTCAATAATTTCGGATTTCGGATAGTTCGAATGTTTTATATAAATAAAGATACATGTGAACTGTTGTACCTTCAAGGCGAAGAACTTTCTGTTTGTTCAAGATGCGGTCTCTATTTCGTAATTCTGATAATATTTCAGCAGAGTTTTCTTCGAGTAATGAAGAAAAACAGAGAACGCTTGTGATGCAAATATTGTTTTATTCCAGTATTTTTTCTCAAGTTTTTCTTCCTCGGAAACACATCAACGGGGTACCGATTCCCACTTCCATCTTTAAACAACGTCCTCTCATGTATGAAGCCTTTGTGATCTCCAACATCTTCACCTTCATCTGCGCATTTAGTTGGTTGCTGATCCGAAATAATAAGCCAAAGCTTGCAAAGCAAAACTGTTTTTATTTCGTTGTTTCCATAGTTTCTGCTGCAATCTCTTTATCGATTATCGTCGTTACCTTAACGTTTCCTGCGGAAGAATGAAGACGGATCTTCTTCGCTATCTATCATCAGGTATTTTCATTTTTATTTTTATAACATTCAAGTTTCTTAGATCTGATATTTAATTCTCAGTTCTCTTGATCTCTCTTGTTTATTACATTTGTTTGATTCAAATTAAGCGGTGGCTACGCCGTAAACGGAAACGTAGGGGGTTAAAATGTTCAAATAGCAAGTCGATAGGCCAAATTTGTAATCGTAGTTTATGACTTGGAATTATAAATTGCTGGTGTTTAGAAGAAAAGGGTACCAAAATGTTGAAAAAGTCATTTCGAGAGACAGGTAATAAATTAATTGGTATATTTGAAACATTTTCAAAGTTTAGGGGTGTTAAAACATAAGTGAATTAGACTTGCATATAAAAATTTACAAATATTTTTGTTGGGTTGGCCAGCGTCCCATGCGTCTAATATAGAGGGCCAACAAGGCTGGGCCGAGTCTTGAAATATTGAAGCCTGCTATGGACTGGGGACAGGCTTTAAATATGAAAGCCCGTTTGTGCTGGGTCCAGGTGTGGAAGCCCTAGGCTTGGAAAAACATTAGGGACCGCCTGAATTTCTTCCGATTGGGCCGGGACTTCTACAAACCGGGTCCGGCTCTGATGTTTTGTCAAGCCTACTCTTAATTCCGCCTCTTAAGACCAAGTGTGCTAGAAATTTATGAAGAACAAATCCGATTGTTTAGCATTGCTCTTTTCTTTAATATTTGCCATCACCAATTAACTCCTTAATAGTGCAGATTAGTCTGCACAAACGATAGGGCCTTATAGACATGAAACTAAAATTGATTGCTAGAAGAAGAATGATTGTTTAAGCTACAATATTGTTAAGAAATTGTTGATTTTGCTCTTACTTTTTACATTTATACAGTTAATTTTGACATATATGTTTCTTGTTTGTAAACCTTAATCAATCCCAGTAGAAACTAGCAAAAGAAGTTTGCTAGGGTTTCGTGGAAGCTACCTTCTTCTTCATCCTGTCCTTACATCTTGCATATTTTTAGGGTAAGCGCATGCCAATATATTTGTTTATTAGGTAAGTATAGCAGTGAATAAATGACTGTATAGGAACTGAAAAAATATTATTAAGAAATTCAAAGTTATGTAGATCAGAAGAAAACATTACAACAAACACTACACTTACAACATAAGATAATGAATGTTCAGATATTATTTCCCCTAACACAATTGAACTGGCTGAAAATGAACCAAATAAAGCCATATGATCCTCGTTTAAACTACAAATGTGCGGGCTAAAGCTGGGAAAGCTATTACACAACAAGCAGTGGTGATCCAGAAGTTGATACTATCATGCAATCTCATTGCAGCTACAGCTATGAATCCAAATGCTGTGAAAGTATATCCTAAGCCTCCAATTATTCGTGCAGCCCTTCCAGGTTCACCATGGCGGCCAAATAGAAAGATACGATACAAGAACATAATAAAGCCAATAATGTTACAAGCAATACAAAAATATGAGAGGATTTTGGCATTTTGGGAGAAATTAGGGTTGCCACTATCTGAATTTGAGCTTGTCCCCACAACGGAAGCTGTTTGGACAGCCATCATGATGAAAGTTTCCACGAGTCTAGTCTGATTGGAGGGTGGTTTTTCTTCATCATTTCCGCGATGATGAATCGTACCATAATCATCATCAGCAGGCATGTCAACAACTGAAAATTCACTAAAATTATGATCACTTGAACTTGTAGATTGACTGATGAAAGGGCTCCTCAGAGGAAGTGATGGAATAGTATCAGAAGATGATGCTGGACGAGCAGCTTGAGCTAAAACGAAACCATGGGAGGAGGCTTGTTCACGAGATCTAACAGATGCAGCTGCTTGATATCTCATGAGTAGAGGTGGTGAAATTTGATGATGATTGTGATCTTCCTGAAGCAAAGCAGCTCCTACAATATTATCAGGATTATAACGGAGTGAAACCACCTCCCTCACTAGAGGTACAGGGCAGTGGTGGAGCCGATTCTCGTTGCGAAGTAAACTGTATTCAGTGAACATCTCAGGCCATGAACGAGCAATTTCAAGCTCCCTACTATTCAGCAAGAGTAGGGAACCACCAAATGGTTCCATGTGAGTTTGAGGGGCATGGAACGATGATGATGAAGAAGAAGAAGATGACGATCCGTGTTGATATTCACGGTAATATCTACTAGTCATCTTTGTAATCACAGAGAATTAATGGGATGAAGGAGGAGGAGGAAGAGGAAAAGGAGAGGGAGATAGTAGGGTTTACAACCAGTCTAATAAAACTCAAAAACGCGTTGATGACTGAGAAGAAGCTGTGGAATCTTACTCTTGAAACAATTTCTTTGATATTTCTCTCTTCGCTTTTCCTTTTTCCACTCGTAAGTACTCAAATGGAGTTTAAAATGTTTTTAATTAAACTATCTATATTAATCATAAAATATATTAGTTTTATTGTAATTAATTTGTGAGAAGATCATATTGTCTGCACTAATAATATCGTTTGATTATTAACTGTATGATCATTAATTATTTCATTATTTTACAATTAATGAAGAAAAATAAAAGAAATTGAAGATGCCATTGATATTACCTCAAAAGTTCTCAAACACCGCGTGGGGTAGCCATTGCTCTATTTTTCCAAGTTTGAATTCAACACGTAATTTTTATTAGCTCTATTTCTTTTCTGCATATTATTTTTACTGACTTTTTATATAAAATATAGATTTTATTATTTTTACTTTTAATTAATTTTATTGTAAAAATTAAAAAAAAATTCAAAAGAAATTAACCTTAAAATTATTAATTGGATGATATTTCAAAAATTATTAATTAATTATGAAATTGCATAGGAATTTTTGAAGACAGGAACCTCCGGAAAGCGTTCTTTTATCTCAATTTCTGTTTTTTTTTTTTTTTTTACTGCAAAACGTATGGATATAGTGGTTGTTGGTTGCATTGCCACATGGTCAAGATTTGAAAAGCGAAGTCGAAAGATCAAAGTAACTTTTTTTTTTTTAACCAATAAAGCACCAAGAAATTGCAAAAATTTAATAAACTATTAATTCATATATTTGTTGTCTTCTAAATCATCCTCTTAACTTTACACTGTATACAATTGTTTCAATTTATTCTTATTAGAACACTCTATTTTGATTTATATAAAACATGTACTGTCAAAATAAAGAAAAAATGATACAACACCTGCTTAGACCTTAACTTTTAAAAACTAACATCTATCAAAATTAAATATGTTTCGATGTAATCTTTTAAAATCGCAAACTCCATCTATAAAGTGTTATTATTATAAAGGAACAAATTGCCGACCCCTTATGCGTTCTAATTTCAACCAAGGCAATGTTTCAGTCTCTGCTTTCACATTAGCTTTCCTTTTGACTACATATACACATCTAGATCGCGATTACACATGGAAGCTTCTAGGAAGGCAGAAATGGAGTTTCTTCCTTTCGTTTACATAACAAAAGAGAAGGAAAAAGTCCACAAAATTTTCGGTCAACTCCTGTGTCGTAACCTTATTTATCTTAAAAAAAATTCAATACCGAGTGGGTAGCCATTGCTCTATTTTTCTAAGTAACACAGCATCCTTAATTCTTTATCTCTTTTTTTCTTTAACTTTTTTTAATATTAATTGTTCAAAATTCACAAATAATAATAAATTAATTGGTATAAAGATGCAGATGCTTGATATCTCATGAGTAGAGGTGGTGAAAAATATAATTTCGGATGTCCGAGTTATACTTTCGTAGAAATTTATATCGATATTCCACATTCTTCATCTCAGCTTTAGCTTGAGCGCATAAAATTATTTCATTATCATTTTCTTAGCTTCCTTCTAAGAAAAACTTCTCAAGATGGATGTGAAGATGCCGTCTGCAGTTCGTGGTTCTGATAGTATTTCAGCAGAGTTTCCGTCAAGTAATAAAGAAAAACAGAGAACGCCGGTGATGGAAATTTTGTTTTATTCCTCTATTTTTTCTCAAGTTTTACTTCCTCGGAAATACATCGAGGGAGTGCCGGTTCCTACTTCCATCTTTAAACAACGCCCTCTTATGTACGAAGCCTTTGTGATCTCCAACATCTTCACCTTCATCTGCGCGTTTAGTTGGTTGCTGATCCGAAATAAGCCAAAGCTTGCAAAGCTTAGCTGTTTTTATTTCGTTGTTTCCGTAGTTTCTGCTGCAATCTCTTTATCCATTATCGTCGGTACCTTAGCTCTCCCTGTGTAATTTATTTTCCTGCGGAAGAACGAAGATGGATCTTCTTCGCTATCTATATATCATCACGTACTCAAAATTGATGGAAACTAATTCAAGAAGTTATTAGATGTGTTCTTTTCTTGTTGTTTCTTTCTTTTTTATTTTTATTCTTATTTGATCTCATATATAATTCTCAGTTGCTTTGATTTTGTTTATGACATGCGTTTGTTACACATTTGTAATAAAGTTAGGGGCTAAAAAGTTCAAATAATAAAGTTGATAGGCCAAATTTGTAAGCGTGCTTTATAACTTGAAGGATAATTAAATTGCCCATGTTTTTAAAATTCCTAATATTAATAAATAATTAAGCTACCATTAAAAGTAAACACTAATATTTTTCTAATTCTTTTACAAATATTATAAAAAAATGCACTGATCAGATTTTTTAGCAAACCAAATAATAGTGTTTCATAATCCAAATAAAGTAATCGAAAATCCGAATTAAGTCGAAGGAAGGAAAGTGATTTAACTCACCAATAAAATTTAATTAGTATTTATTTATTTTTATTTAAAATTTGAACATAATTAAATTTTGAATTTAACTGAAATTTCAATATAATTTATATTTATATTTTTTATTTTAAACGTTTTAATATAAATATTAAATTATTTATTTTTATAAAAAAATACAAATAAATTTACTCTACGAAATACAACACGCTAAAATCATGTTTATTTAGAAAGATTGGTGGGATTCTTTTTCCCCGTGAAAATGCATGCGTTGCTAATCATCTTGAACATAGTTCACATATTACAATTCATTATTTTCGATAGTTTACATATTACAATTTGTTATTTTTGTCTTATTTAAAATATTTTACAAATACTCCTAATTCTCTTATTTTCTTATAAATAATTAAATAGCTTTACCCCAGCTGACAAGTATTTTTTTTCTTTCAAAATTTTATGGAAATAATGGCTTAGGATAGAAATTTTTAATTTTAACATATCAGTCCTTGGTAGGATAATTGTAATTAAAAGTTTTATATTATTTACGAAATTCTAGAGACAAAATGATAATAATAATCAAACAATTAAAGTAACATACTTTAGAATTAAGAAAGTTTTTATATTTATTTATTTAAATTTTAAAGATATCTATTTACCGAAATTTTAGGAGTTCAGTGTTAATTGTAATATTTTGAAATAAGTGACATCTTTATTTTCGTTTTTATTTTTACAGCCACCACATACTATAAATATTAAAAATTAATATTTTAAAATAATTTAAATTTTTTGGATTTATTTTAAAAATGTAGGTTATTTTAATCAGATATAATTCTCAAGTTGTCTTTGTTAAGTTAAAAAAAATGATTTTTATAACATCTAATTATTAAAATTAAAATATATATTTAAATTTTAAATTAAAAAATGATAGAAACTAAGTTAACAAAAATTTCAGAAATTCATATAATATTATTTATTTATTTGTTAAAATTCTTAGTATGAACAAATAATTAAGCTCTAATAAATCTTTATAAGTTTTAGTAATATATGTTTATTTTAAAATTTATTTAATTGTATACAAGTAAATAATAATAGTTTATTTTAAATGCATTTTATAAATATTAAAAACATAATTTTGAAATATAACTAATCGGATGTTTTTAAGCAAACCAAATAATGTTTCGAAAATCCGAATTAAGTCTACCATGTGAATGATTTCAAACTTTTCACAATTAAAAGTTTGAAAAAGCTTGTCGGATATCCGAACTGTGGCAACATTTTCTTTTCAGTTTTCCAAGAGGTAGGTCCGACCGACACCACGTGATTCTAACGTCATTCATTTTTTTTATTTTTTATTTTTAAAAGGTAAGGAGGTGGGGTAGAACTTGAAAGAATTATTTTTCACAATCGTAATATTAGGCTCAAAATAAAGAACTAATTACACCAAAATATATTATAATCTATTCTAACCTAAATTAGGAGATTACAAAATATTTAAGAATAATATTTACATATCACACCCCTGCAGTCGAAACGAGAAGTTTACGAACGCTGAGACTGTCCTGAAAATCTTCAAATAAGACCTGTAGAAGTCCTTTAGTGAAAATATCGGCAATCTGATATTGGGACGGAACATGAAGGACACGAACCTGTCTGCACGCAACCTTCTCACGAACAAAATGGATGTCCATTTCAATGTGCTTGGTGCGCTGATGTTGCACTGGATTTCCTAAAAGATAAATGGCACTCATATTATCACAATAAACCAGTGTAGCCTTATGAATAGGACAATGTAATTCTAAAAGAAGATTTCGGATCCAGCATGACTCGGAGACAACATTAGCAACCCCTCTATACTCCGCCTCAGCACTCGAACGAGAGAGAGTAGGTTGGCGTTTAGAGGACCAAGAGATCAAGTTATCCCTAAGAAAAACACAATAATCAGACGTCGACCGACGTATGTCAGGGCAATCCCCCCAATCAGCATCAGTGTAGGAAAGGAGGTCAGTAACTGAAGATGGATAGAGATGCATACCATAATCAAGTGTACCCTGAATGTACCGGATGATGCGCTTAAGAGCATGCATATGATCGTCTCTCGGAGCATGCATGTGTAAGCAAACCTGTTGAACAGCATAAGAAAAATCCGGCCTCGTGAAAGTAAGATACTGAAGTGCACCTGCGAGACTGCGATAGTGAGTCGGATCATCATATGGATCACCCGAAGTGCTGCTCATCTTCGGTTTAGTATCAACCAGAGTAGAAGTAGCCTTACAAGAAGACATACCAACACGGTCAATGATCTCCTCGGCATACTGTCACTGCGAAAGAAACATACCATCCTTATGGCAAGTTACAGCTATGCCAAGAAAATAATTCAAAAGACCTAAATCCTTCATAGCAAATTCCGATGCAAGGAGAGCCATAATGGAGCAACGGAGAGAATCTGAGGATGCAGTAAGAATAATATCATCAACATAAATTAAAATGTATGCCATAGCGGACCCCTTTCGGTAGATGAACAAAGAGTTGTCAGATCTACTGTTCGAAAAATCAATGGAAGAAACATAATCTGCAAAACATTTATACCATGCCCTCGGGGCCTACTTAAGTCCATATAAGGACTTACGGAGCAAACATACATAATCTGGATGAGTGGGATCCCTGAAACCCATAGGTTGATGCATATACATTGTTTCCTGGAGCTCACCGTGAAGAACAGCATTCTTGACATCTAATTGATGGATGGACCAATTCTTTGACAAAGAAAGGCTAAAAACAGTATGGATCGTTGCCGGTTTCACCACCGGACTGAAAGTCTCACCACAATCAATGCCAACCTGTTGAGTTTTGCCATCACCTACAAGATGGGCTTTATGCCTCTCAAAATCACCATTAGACTTTTCTTTATGAGTAAATATCCACATAGAACGAATAATATTCATATTAGGTGGACGGGGCACCAACTCCCACGTCTTAGTTTTAATAAGAGCATTAAATTCATCATCCATAGCCAATTTCCAATTCGGGTCACGAAGGGCGATCAAAAGGTTACAAGGTAGAGGGGATTTCGTAACCGTGGTATTTAAGTTAAACGGACGTTTAGGCTTAAAAATACCATGTTGACTCCGGGTCACCATTTGGGGCTGATTTGTAGAAGTGAGCTGCTAGGAAGACATTTGAGTGGGTGAGGAGGGGTGCGGTCCAGATGACTACTGGGCTAAGGGTGGAGAAGTTGGAGAGGGTGGTTGGTCATTTTGTAACAAGGGAGAAGCCTGCTGGGCTTGTATTGGTTGGGCTGGCCCAGTCACTGGTAAAAGAGCAAGGGGGACAGTAGGGTCCACGTGTAGAGAGAGGGAGGCAGGTTGGGCCTCGGTTGGAGTGGGATTATTTCTGGACTGGGCTCCACTCTCCAATCGCAAATGATGAACAATATATGGGTTAATTCCATCGCCCAAAAAATCATATGTGTGAGAAGTTGGTGTATGTAATTTGGAAAATGGAAAAACACTCTCATAAAAATCACGTGACGACAAAAAATGATTTTATTAGAAGATAAATCATCACATTTATAGCCTCTATGATTCGGAGGATACCCCAAAAAGACACAAGGTGTAGATCGGGCTTGCAACTTGTGAATAGTTATAGATAGAAAGAGGGAGTAACACAAACACCCGAAAACTCGAAGATGAGAGTAAGATGGTTTTCTTTGGTAAAGAACTTGGAGAGGAGAAATATGACCCAATAGTTTGTTCGGTAAAATGTTAAGAAGATATGTTGCCATTTGTAATGCGTGATGCCAAAAGGACGTAGGAAGAGATGCATGAGCAAGGAGAGTCCTAGTGATATTATTGATAGAGCGAATTTTTCTTTCGGCATTACCATTTTGTGAAGATGTATGAGGACAAGAAAGACGGAAAGACATCCCATTAGACTCAAAATTTCCCGAATTGACCATTGTCATACTCCCGCCCATTATCACATTGGACATTTTTTATATTACGCTCAAACTGGATTTGAATATGGGCTTTTAAAGCTGATAATTTGGCATACACATAAGATTTCTTAACCAAAGAAAAAGTCCATAAAAATTTCGAGAAATCATCCAAGAAAATAACATAATACCGATGACCCATGGAACTTAAAATGGGAGAGGTCCACAAATCATTATGAATAATATCAAATTGCAACAAAGTTTAAAAAATAGACGAATCAAACAGCAACTTAATGTGTTTACCAAAAACGCAAGAACGACAAATATTAGAACTACTAGATTTATTACATTCAATGCTTTTATTGAGCCGAAGACAATCCAAAATAGAAGCTCTCGGGTGACCCAAACGATCATGCTAAAGGGGAGAGGACAAAGCCGCAAAGGTTAATGGAGGAGTGGATGGATTTTTTATGGTGGTGATTGGATAAAGGTCGCCCTGACTATCACATCTCATTAGTGCCATCCCCGTTCGGAAATCCTTCACAAAAAACCCATAAGGATCAAATTCAACAGTCACAGAGTTGTCAGTGGTAAACTTACGAACTGAAATTAAATTCTTAATGAGTTTAGGAGCATGAAGGACATTTTTCAAAGATAAAGGTGGGTTCGGGGGAGACAATCTAGTGTGACCACAACCACGAATTGGAATCGACTGACCATTACCAACAACAATACCAGTATGATGATTGCTCAAATTAAAATAAGACGAGAGATTGCCATTCGTAGATGTCATATGAGACGTAGCATCTGTATCCATGTACCAATTCTGATCGGGTGGGTTCAACGTCATCGTGTGCATTGCCGATTCAATATCTGTTGGAGCATACGAAGCAGAAGGTACAATTGCTGCATGGGCTTGCTGTGGGTGAGAGCCTAGAATTTCAGCCTGCCTAATTGGGCCAGAAGATGGGCGAGCCCAACCGGCAGATGGGTAAGGACAAGGAGGAGGAGCCCAATTTGGAATCCAACCCCAAGGAGAAGGAGCACTGTATGGCATTGCAGGGGCATGCCATACTGTGTCGGAGCTTGTTGCTGACCACCGCCGGACCCACGGCCGCCGCCACGACCACCTTTGCCGCCACCTGAGCCACGGCCATTGTTCTTTTGACCACCAGAACCACTAGAACCGGAGTGTTTGTGATGCTTATTGTTTCTACCCCGATTTTGACCCGAATTGTCAGAGGAGGAAGAATCATCATACTCCTTGTATGAAGCAACCACCATAGCCAAGTTAGAACCATGAGAAGCCATTGCAGCCAGTTCACGTTCCTCCAAAAGAAGAGAAGACCAAGCCTCAGGAAAAGGAGGAAGAGGCTTGGTATGGCGAATTTGCGTCCCTACCCCTTTGTACGCCTCACTGAGACCCGAAACCATTTGAAGAACAAGACGACTATTTGTCACAGGGGCGCCGATGTTCTTCAGTTGATCGGCGAGGCTCTTAAGGCGTTGACAATACGCGGAAACGTTGGGAAAATCCTCCATACGGGTGGTTGTGAAATCTTGTTCGAGGTTCACCGCACGAGAGTTTTGATGATCTTGGAATATATCACGTAAACGAACCCAAGCCTCCATTGCCGTTGCCTCTGGTTCAATAATGGTGTTCAAAAGGTCATTCGAAATAGTCAAATAGATCCATTGAAGGACAGTTGCGTCAAGGGTCGACCACAACTCGAGTTCATCATCGGTTTTAGGTGCCGGCTTCTCCGTACCTTTGGGTGGAGGGATGATGTGATGAAGGACCTTGTGAGAACGAGCATGAATTTTAAAAAGCTTCGCCCATGTTCCGTATTACGCGTTCTCCATCTCAAGAACAATGGAGATGTGGTTCCTGATATTTGAGACCGCGAGAGCCGGGTGGAACGAGGTCTTACTGTCAGACATGGCGGTTTGGGAGAGGTAGAAGATGACGGAAAGATTAAGAAGAGGAGACTAGGGCATAGCGGAAGAAGAAGGAAGAAAGAAACCCTAGCTTTGATACCATGAAAGAATTATTTTCCCTCAACATATTTTCATTGCTTGACATATTTAACCCATTGTACAATCGTAATGTTAGACTCAGAATAAGGAACTAATTACACCCAAATATATTAAAATATATTCTAATCTATTCTAACCTAAATTAGGAGATTACAAAATATTTAAGAATAATATTAACATAATCTATCAGAACTCCAAATAGTTATGTCAGCCTATCATACCATCTGGACTGAGCCCTCCGGGGCGACGCCATTCATTATTTATCTCCATTAAAACTCTTCTTATTTGTCACTTGTTGTCTACCCAAGGTTTAGATTTTTGTCAGTTAGATAGCATATTTTCTTTCTTTCCTCACTTAAGTCCACCATAGTTTTCTTCTATTACAATTTTTTAAACAAAAATACAAACAATTATTTATTTGTCCTTTACACATCAAATCACCTATGTCATTGACATGAATTAAAAAATTGATAGCTAACGCATGATCTGTAATCATTTTAAAGATTGAATTGTGTTCCAAAAAATACAATTTAATATATTTGATAAATTTTAATCGGAGTTAGATTAAATTAATTTTGACATAAATATGTTATATTTAATTTTAAAATTTTAATAATTAAAATCTTGAATATGAGTTTGTGAGAGTTAGACTCACAAAATCTTTTAAAAATTAATTGGTGATTTGATAGTCGTGAAGATTTGTGATGTTAAAATTTAAGAATTAGATATTGTTTTATTGCCATTGGGGACTAAACTGCAATTTTATAAGTAATGCAATAAAATTCAAAACAACAATTTTTTATTAGGGTTAGTCAATAATTTGCTTGACAATTTATTGGAGTCTATTCGAATATTTGGTGGAAAATTTTTCGCTGAAGTAGCGGATCCCACGATCATCCCGCCTGCGGGTCCCACGGTCGAGTGGTTCTCCACTTTATAGATTTTCCACTGCAACAGCGGATATCCGACGACAATATGCCCAGTTTCCTTGCAATTTCCTTCGCGTCTGTTCGAGAACACGTGTCTTCTTCTCAAAGCCAAATTAATTTTTCCTACATCTTTCTTTGGAAAAACGCGGATTCTGGGTTGACGAATTATAAAGCTTCGATTCTCGTTGCCTTTTCTCTCTTTTTTATTTTTAATTTAATTTTGGATAGTTCGAATATTTCATATAAATAGAGATGTACATGTAAGCTGTTGTGCCTTCAAAGCAAAGAACTTTCTGTTTGTTCAAGTTTTGGTCTCTAATTCATAGTTCTGATGATATTTCAGCAGAGTTTTCTTCAAGTAATAAAGAAAAACAAAGAACGCTGAATTTTGTGAGAAGAGAAGACTTGTGTAGACTGGTAGGTCAATATTGAGAGAACACCCCTCACATCAAATTATTAGGCTCGGCTCTGCTTTCTCTGGATCTGCAACTGTGATTCAACTGAGTTCTGGTTGGTTTCAAGTAAGTAGTTTGCTCTTATTCTTATTTACATAAACTAATTTTGACTACATGTACACTTCCAGATCGCGTTTACACATGGAGTGTTGAGGAAATTTCCAGGAAGGAACAAATGGCGCTTTCAAGTGGTTAGCATTTTGATTTATTAATTTATTTGTTCTTCATCCATTTACACGACAGAAGAGAAGGCTTGTGCATACTGGTAGCTCGAAATTAAGAACACCCCTTCACATAAAATTATTAGGTTCTGCTCTGCTCTGCTCTCTCTGGATCTACAACTGTGATTCAACTGAGATCTGGTTGGTTCAAGTAAGTAATTTGCTCTTATTCTTATTTATATCAATTAATTTTGATATGTATGATCGATCTGATACATGCGGTGATGATGAAGTCATCCAGCTGAATCAGCTTGAGTGCAAATAGAAACTCTTGTTCTTTTTGTTTTGCAGGCTACTTAAGGATATGTCTTGGTCTTTGTTTAATAACGAAATTTTGGCAACACATCAACCCCATCCACAGGTATATCTGCTGCCTTTCTCTTTCTCTCTCTCTTTTTGGAGAGGAAAAAAACGTTAATATATAATTATATAGCTTCATATAATTAATATTAGCCATATTAATTCAAATTAAACATTGATGACCAATTAATGATGATAGGAAATGACTGAGGAGAGAGAAGTAAATGGAAATCAAGCTGGGAATAATATGGAATTGATAGGCGTGAATCACCTAGATGTTCTACTGGGGAATTCGTCATCAGTTAGTAATAAACGAAGAAAGAAGAAGTCAAAGGTTTGGGAGGAGATGACTAAGTTTACAGGAGAAGATGGAAGAGATTGGGCTAGATGTAATCATTGTCAGAAGGTGTTTGATGGTTCGAGCAAGAAAGGAACCACGCATCTCAATAATCATTTGGTGAGATGCCGACGCAAAAGAAATAGTGGAGCAGGTGATGATAATGCTGATAAACCAATGGATCAAACAACCAATTTAACTTCTTCCGTTGTGATTGAAGAAAAGTCTGTGATTGATCTCATCAAAAGCTACTTCGATGAGTATGGAGAACTTGCTGAGTATTGGGATCCATTTGTACTGAATTTCAGAAGGGGTGAAATACTCAAAGCTTACGAAGAAAAGAAAGAAGAACTCCGCAGAATTTTTAGTCGACTCTCGTGTCGTTTGAGCATAGTGATTAGGATCTATCCTGACTTTTATGTGTTGAGCGCACACTATGTAGATGACAGTTGGGAACCGAAGATGGAGTTCATTAATATTTGTGCTGTCAACGAGGACGAGGAGATTCACCATAATTATCGAAATTTAGTAAATTTTTTGAAAGAATCATGCTTGGATTTGAAGATCGATGGAGATATATGCTCTATAATTTTTTGGGATTATGATGATTATGATGATGATACTTTTCCTTTCTTCAAAGGTGATCGTGAAGATGTTATTGGAGAAATTAACAGCTGGTTTAATCAACGAGGTAATTCCCTCCCTATTGGTCGGCTTCTATTTTCTTATGATACCTTAGCCTCTATTTGTGATGAAATCTATTGTTCTTTGAGAAAATGTTTATGGAAAAAATTTGGTGAGATAAGGAAGTGTATTGATTACGTGAAAAGCACGCCATCGAATAGGCAAAATTTTCGAATTGCTATAGACAAGGTGAGAAAGAAAGTGGCGGATTTTGATTTCTTATTTCATATGGCTGATACTGTATTCGGTTTTGGGAACGCAGTGGGTTGTAAGGAAGCATTTGTTGAGCTGGAGCAAATAGATTCTGATTTCAAATCAATGTCAATAAATTTAACGGAGGAGCAATGGGATGAGGCAACTGCCATGCACCAGCATTGCAGAGAGTTTTGGGATAGTTTTGTATGCTTGGCTGAAAATAAATATACCACTCTAAATCAGTATTTCCCCAACATTTGTGACGTATATATGAAATTGGTTCCAGTACGACAAATAACTCAAAATTATGATCTTGACAAAAACCCTTCAACTCTGACAAAGAAATTGTCTTCAGAGTTAGAGAAACATAATTTGGTTCTAGTAATTGCAGTGATTCTTGATCCAAGGTTCAAAATGGATATCGTACAACTGTGGTACAACAAGATTTATGGACGAGATTCTGATCGTTACCATGAAAAAATCATCCATGGTTTTACTGATGTTTATAATAAGTATTATGCAAAGGTGTCCGAGTCTGAAGATACAACATCATCATCATCATCTTCGTATTTAGATGCTATGGGGAGGCCTTGCAAATCTTCACCAAAATCATCATCAGAACTGGAAAGGTATTTAAATGACCCTAAAGTTCTTTCAGTTCAAGAGTTTGATATATTATCCTGGTGGCGAGCTTACACTCCAATCTTTCCTACGTTAGCTCGGATGGCCCGTGATTTCTTAGCACTCCCTCTTATGTATAAGCGTTATAATGGTATATATCCTCCTGATTGGTCCTCTATTATTAAATGTCAAGACCTCGATGCGGACATTAAACTAGCTTTGTTATGCTTATCAAAATGGTTGAATAGTCATGAAAAATAAAATATGTTTCCACAGAACTATAACTGTAATTGCTTGTTATGTGTAATACATTTGTCTGAGGTTAGTGGTCCAAATTAATTAATTTTGCAAGCGTCCGAGAGCTAGGCTGGAATTTATGTTTATAACCTAATTAAACAACAATTGGTTGGTTTTAATTAATGCATTATTGTAAAATTCAATTAATTAATTAATCATTAATTATTTAGCATCAAATATTTAAAACCAACTATTTCTGGCAATGAAAATTCATGTTCCAAGACTTTATAAATATCTCAGTATTATGTGCCTGTGTTCATCTGTAATTAAATAATAAAATAGAAACAGTAGACATCTCTTTTTTAAAAGTAGAATACTAACACTTATATGTTTCCAACCTGAAAATTTTAAATAAATCTCTTAAATTTGTATAGTTAAATGCTGAGCTTTGACTTTTATGATTTTAAATTTTAAAATATTTTTCAAAAAATTTCATCGGTTAAATTTGGCAAACTGTCATTAATTTGAATTTTATTATTATACCACTAATCAACTTTTTTAAAAATTTTTTGCCACTAACATAATTAATATAATTTTAAAAAAAATTGATTTCATGAAATTAGCAATGACTCATCTTATTTACCATATTTTTTAACTTCATGAAAGATAAACGATCTTCTAGGTAACTATAATTGTAATTAATTGCTAAGCGCAATATATTTCTTTTATTTTTAAACAACTATATGACTTTAATTAATGCATTGATTATAAAATTCAATAAATTAGTTGAACACTAATTATTTAGCATCAAATATTTAAATTTAAAATATTTTTAAAATATCTGACTTTTTGTTTTAAATTTAAAAATATGTTAAATTTTTTAATTGATCAAAATTTGGTGAACTATGCTAAATTTAAATTTTATAATTATTCTACTATTCTATTTTTTAAAACCTTTTCCACCTCTAGTACACTTTATACAATTTTAAGCAAATTTGATATCATGAAATTTGCAATGACACATTTTATTTACCATAATTTTTTATTTTTAATTTATAAAAAAAATCTTATATTTATTTAAACTAAAAACACTTCAATAAAGTACTATTACATATTACAGCAAATAAGTTGCCGGCGGCAATCTATCATATCATAATTTCTTAAAACCATATTTCTTACATTCATAAAATTGGTCAGTTTTGGCGCTCTCCAAATTAACAATTTTGGGACAGCCATCCCCATCCTGCTCTTGCCGCGTACAATCTTTGCAGTAGTAGGCATCAGAGATCCCCACTCTTCTGCAAATAACACATCGGCCCTGAAAAGATCTATAGTGGCATTTATTGCAAACTCGAACAAGGGTGCACAGACGTACTCCTCCCTAGATAACACATCGACCTAAGAAGAACCATAGTTGCATTTATCGCAAACTCAAACAAGGATGCAAGGACATACGCACGAGTCAAATTACACACTTCCCATCGCAAACTCGAACAAAGTCTTCCAATGGCAATACCTGGCTGCTTCCCGCACATAAGTCAAATCAGGGTGATGCTTGGCCATGCCTTCTAAAATCCACTCCTATCTCCTTCCTATATGTATGTATCTGGTCAACTGCAGGTATATAATAATTAGAACACGCAGTGTTATTAGGCTTCCTTCAATTCCAAGAGTTTTATGATCATACCAATACTACCTTAGCCAAGGACAAACATCAAATACCAACAGAAATTGCATAAAGACATTGCCAAAAATCAAATCACAAAATCAGCTTCATACTTACAAGCAGAATAAACCACAAAAGATTATGCCAGCGACCCATCACAATATGTCTAGCCACAGCAAGGCAGCATATGATTTATGAAGTCAAAAAAGTTTTCGATTAAGATAATAGACATATTAATCAGAGAGGAGAACGATGAATTCAATTTTATCACCTCAAGCATTCATATCTACAAGTTAATGTAATAAACTTCCACAACAGCTATGGTGGACAGCCTGACCAGTCAGAAAGTGTATTATAACATACAACCAAGAAAATCATTAATTACAGTAGATAATTGAAGGTTACATACATACTCAGCACTATCTTAATTCCAAACTAAGTTCCAACATTTTAAAATGTTGTCTATCACCAAGTACTCTTATACATTACAGCAGATAAATTGCCAGCGGCAATTTATCATATCATCTTTTCTTAAAACCATACTTCTTACGTTCATAAAATAGGTCAGCTTTGGCACTCCCCAAGTTAACAATTAATAAACTTCCAAAACAGCTATGGTGAACAGCCTGACCAGTCAGAAAGTGTATTATAACATACAACCAAAAGAACATATCACAGGTAAAAGAGAGAGAGAAAGAGGGAAACAGGGAGAGACTTAAGTAGGAGATATAAACAATCGGACAGTGGCATAAACAACCAAGAGAGCATATTCCAAAGGTGCAACTTGAAACCAACAACTTTCTCATATCTTACCATCCTACTATTAATCTAATTTGCTAGGCCATGGTTCCAAATCCAAGATGTAACATTAGATGACTAAGAGCATAAATCAAAATCCACAACTCCAATTGCAGAGATAGGAAAACCAAGTACAAATACCTGCATGGAACTTTAGACCATATAATTAACAAACACCAAAAGCTTAGAGTACCAACAATAACATGATTTTTAATGCATACCAAGTAAAGGAGACAAACCCAACACAATAATTAGGAATTAATTATACAAGAAACAGAACCTAAGTGTTCAAAGTGGCGAGGATGTCTTGGAAAAATATACACTCAAGTAAAACAATTAACGTTCCATAAAACATGCTGAATTAGGAATAAATTTAAAAAATTAGTGTCAAAATAAACATTTTTAATCTAAAAAATTAATCACAAACCGATATTTCAGAGATCTAATAGCATAAAGGTTACAGATACATGTCAAGAATGACCCAGAAAGCAAAACAGTCATAGACTAACCAAATTACTTGATCCGCAAATATAGAATATAATATCATCACCAAAAACTCAAACTCCAATTTTTTCCCTCCCAAAATAACAAACCCAAAACCAAATCAGTTAAAATCAAGTAAATCACACAAATTTTAAAA
This sequence comes from Melia azedarach, assembly GCA_028052125.1. Taxonomy (NCBI): domain Eukaryota; kingdom Viridiplantae; phylum Streptophyta; class Magnoliopsida; order Sapindales; family Meliaceae; genus Melia; species Melia azedarach. The sequence continues at coordinate 15,589,165 of CM051396.1, forward strand.
TGGAACTGTATTCCCTATCGAACTAAGCACAATTCAAGCAGTGAATCACCAAATCTTTAAGCAAAAAATTTCAACGTAAATCAAAATTTTGATATTTCATCTTGAACACAATCTAATAAATTATTAAGAACAGCAAAACAATCCCATGAAAACACAAATCAATTATTCAGAACAGCATTTAAATAATCAATTTCATAGCAAAAAAGAAAGAAAAAACAATGTTTCATCCATCTTTAAAGCAGATATACTGAAAGAAACTAAAAATTAATGGCAGGAAGAAACTATAATACCTTTTAATAGTCGACAATCCGGAAAATCGACAATCTTGCTTAAAGAACAGGAAGAAAAATCAGCGGCAAAAGCAAGGCGAGGAAGACGGCGAACGGAAAGGAGGCGGTGCGTGGGTGGCTGTAAAATGAAAACGAGAAGAGCATGTTTTGGGTTGTGATATATAGGTTATTAACATTAAGGTCCTTATAATATTAAAATATAAATAGTTTGTTAAACATCATATATGCATAATAATTACATCCTTCTATTTATCACATTAATAATTAATTTTTTTCACTTCAATTATTATTACAATCTAATAAAATTATTTTAATAATTTATATATTAGGTGACAATTTTTTTAAAATTTATTATTATTTTATTTTAATGTATTACTTAAATAGAATAATTATTATCTTATAGTAATGTAATAATTTTGTATTAATAATATTTTTCTTAATATAATATTTATGAAAATATGATTATCATGGTATTGTAATATAATAATTTTTATTTCTTTTATTGTCCATAAAAAGATTATTAGTATATTTACTAATAGAAGTAAAATAAATTTAATAATCCATTAGGTTTTGTTTGTTTTGTTTTGAATAGAGAATAATATTAAGTGAATTGGATCAAACATTATTTTCACTTTTAATTAATATTTTTAGTTTACTCTTGTAATTATAATTAAACTTATTAATAATTTAATATTAAAATAAGTATGGTTTAAAAGTCACAATACTTTAGATAAATATAAAATATACATAAATTTAAGTATAAATTTAATAAAGTTAGTGATAAATATAAAATTTAATAAAGATATTATTAGTTAATTCAATATAACCTATCTTCATTATCATTGTATCACTCTTCTAATAACTTCTTTTAACTTTTCCAGTCATCCTTTTTTTTTCCAGTCATGTATTTTAATAAAATAATCGAGTCTGCCTATTAAGATTTAGTGAAATCAAACAAACAAAAAAATTAAATCTTTAAAGTCAGTTAAGTACATTCAGATAAAAAAAAAAGAAAATTCAAATCTTTGATAATTTATCAGTTTAAAAAAAATTTCTCCGGCAACTAACCAGTGCTAGTGCTGGTGCTAGTTGATGTTAACAGTTAAAAATGACTTTTGAAGGCTGAAGAGAGACGATTGGATTATGAAGTTTTAATAAAATGTTAGAATAAAGGTCAATGAAGGAGATATAGAAAAGCATGCACCACCAAACATCCTTCAATCATCATGCCTTTCTCATGTCATCTTTTTAAAAAAAAAAAATGGCTTATTTTTGTTTTCTTTACTTGTTTGTTATGTTTATGAAATGAATGAGTATGATATCGCATTTTTAGGATTTCTTTACTTGATGTATATATGGGATTTGATGTTCATAATTGATTTAACTCCTCCCAACTACATAATGGAGCTAGATGTTATCTAAATTGGGTACAAATTTTCGAATAAACGTCGTATCAAAATTCTTGATTCAAAATATTTTAATATAATTGATACATAAATAATATTTTATGATCCAAACTATAATTGATTATTTAAGAATTTAATATAATCTCAAACATATCTTTAGTATGATACCATTTGTTTTAGTCTAAATCATCATCCAGCTGTTAAGAGTTAAACTTTAGTTCAAAAATAGTTATTAGATAGTTTTCTTTTCAGTCCCTTTAGATATAAAACTTTGTTCAATTTTTTTGAGAAATTAAGACCATGAAGCCTCTATCAATTTGATCTCCTCAAATTACAAACTCACTCTATAAAATGTTATTAGCGAGGAGAGAGTTATATTATTATTATTGGAAAATTAAATGTGAACTATCTAAACCTTGCTTTCTTCATATGGAAATGGAATCAAAATAAACCAACAAACAGAATCAAGGCAAACCACAACAAGGAACAAATTATTTTACGTGAAAACAACTCTTCCTCACTGTGAGTAGGAGAAAAAAACCACGGCCAAAGATTGTAAGATTTCCATTATTATAAAATTCATAGAGCACAGGAGTATTCATTCAACACTACAACTCTTCAACTAATAGAAAAATTACCATCACCATTAATCCAACAAATAAACAACAACTCAACAATAATATAAAAATGAAGAACCTGAAATTAGCAGGCCAAAGTGCAATATTTCTGTAGAACAGGGCTGTTGTAATCTTCATACTGAGTGAGTTTGAGAGCCAAGCTAGACGATCAAACCGTTGTCTAAAGAATTATGTGTTGTGAATGTCTACCAAATTTCAGTCAAAACTAACCTAAAATCGTCCTGTAATTTGTTGTCCATCAAAATTAGTGCAGAATGACAAAACAGAGGAAAACGCTCTGTCCCCCGAAGCAAAAAGTATGCCATACTTTCTGATTTTTGACTCCCATAAATACAAACTGAAAATGATAACATTTTCACATTTTCTCAATTCTTTATTTTGCTTGCTTGTCGGATTCTTAGAAGGGAACTTAAACATCCGATCAGAATTCAGCAGCGATCAAAAGTCAACGCAGTCTCGTTGAACGAATTTAAACGGCCCCATCCGATCCGAGGGAGAAAATTAATTTCTATGTAAAAATTCAAAAAGTCAAGCACAAAAATCCTGCTGTCTGCTTTAACATATTACCTTTTGACAACACAGACCCAGACCCACACCGGAGCTTCGAAGTAGAAGACTTGCTTCTATATGTATATATATATATATACACACACACGTACACGACACAAATACACGTATTGTGAGCTGGAAATTAATTAAGCAAACTCGCATCAAATTAGCCTCTGCTCTGCTGTCTGGTTCTGCAACTGTGATTCAAGTGAGATCTGATTTGATTCTTGGTAAGTATTTTGCTCTGAATGACTTAGATATTTATGATCTGATTAGCTTTTAAATTTAGTTAGCTTTGGTAACTATGATCGGTTTAATATACTTCAATCAGCTTCACTAGAAATAGAATCTTTTGTATGATCTTGGCTTTGAAAGCTAGCTGTGGATATGGATGGGTCTTGCAACGAAAACTTGGAAACGCATCAACCCCATGGACAGGTACTCTCCTCACTCTCTACTGTGTCAATATAATTGTTTTGGAAGGAAAACTCTTTACAGGTTCGTAAGTAAGGTCTGATTAGTTTAGGAAAAAGGATTTACAAATGCCACCTTATTATCTTACATATTTATGATCTGGTTAGCTTTTAAAACTAATTAACTTTGGTAAATATGTTCGATTTTATATACTTCATTCAGCTTCACTAGAAATAGAAATCTTTGGTATGATCTTATCTTGGTTTTGCAGGCTAGCTCTCCGGCTATGGATGTGGATGTGAGTTTTTCTTCGCATGAAGGATTCTGGGCACCCGATGGACGGGTATATATGCTGTCTCTCTCTCACTCTATTGTATTAATATAATTGTTTCAAAGGAAAACTTTTTACAGGGTCCTAAGTAAGTTTTGATTTAATTGGACTGAAAAGAATTTACAATCCCCACCTTATTATGATACATATTTATGATCTGGTTAGCTTTTAAAACTAACTAACTTTCATAAATATGATCGACTTTATATACTTGAATCAGCTCACTAGAAATAGATATCTTTGATATGATCTTGGTTTTGCAGGCTAGCTCTTCGGCTACGGAATACAGTTGGCCTGAGATTGACAAATTCTGTGCGAGTCATCAACCCCATGGACCGGTATATATACTGCCTCTCTTTCACTCCCTCCGTCTATCTTTCTATTTAGAGAGATAGAGAAGAACATTAATTAGTTTCGTACATTCATTTTCTTTCAAAAGGACATTTCTCCCTGTATTAGTGTAGTTTTTTCAATTTACCATGACTATTATTATTGCTACTTTAATTAGCAGTTAATTACAATTCATAAACTTAACTGTTAAGTGGTTTAGAGCATATACTCTATCCTTTAAACCAATTTAGAGAGAAAAAAAATTAGTTTAGAGCGTATACGCAATGCTTAAATTTCAGTGTCCATTCAAACCAATTAATGTTAACAGGAAATGTATGTGGGGAGTGAAGTACATGGAAACCAAGCTGGGAATTATATGGAGACCCATGCACAGATACACTACACTGTCTTTATCTCTCTCTCTCTCTCTCTCTGTCTATTTAGAGAGATAGAGAAGAACATTAATTAGTTTCGTACATTCATTTTCTTTCAAAAGGACATTTCTCCCTGTATTAGTGTAGTTTTTTCAATTTACCATGACTATTATTATTGCTACTTTAATTAGCAGTTAATTACAATTCATAAACTTAACTGTTAAGTGGTTTAGAGCATATACTCTATCCTTTAAACCAATTTAGAGAGAAAAAAAATTAGTTTAGAGCGTATACGCAATGCTTAAATTTCAGTGTCCATTCAAACCAATTAATGTTAACAGGAAATGTATGTGGGGAGTGAAGTACATGGAAACCAAGCTGGGAATTATATGGAGACCCATGCACAGATACACTACACTGTCTTTATCTCTCTCTCTCTCTCTCTGTCTATTTAGAGAGATAGAGAAGAACATTAATTAGTTTCGTACATTCATTTTCTTTCAAAAGGACATTTCTCCCTGTATTAGTGTAGTTTTTTCAATTTACCATGACTATTATTATTGCTACTTTAATTAGCAGTTAATTACAATTCATAAACTTAACTGTTAAGTGGTTTAGAGCATATACTCTATCCTTTAAACCAATTTAGAGAGAAAAAAAATTAGTTTAGAGCGTATACGCAATGCTTAAATTTCAGTGTCCATTCAAACCAATTAATGTTAACAGGAAATGTATGTGGGGAGTGAAGTACATGGAAACCAAGCTGGGAATTACATGGAGACCCATGCACAGATACACTACACTGTCTTTATCTCTCTCTCTCTCTCTCTGTCTATTTAGAGAAAGAAAAAACATTAATTAGTTTCATACATTCATTTTCTAATTTTAGTAGAACATAATCTCTCTATCTCTCCCAATAATAGTATTAATTTAGATTCCTGGAGTCATATATATATGACATCGTTAATTATAGAAAGTTGTAATTTCAGTATTCATTCAAATTATACATTGATGACCAATTAAATTACTTTATGTTGACAGGAATTCACTGAGGGGATAGAAGTAGATGGAAATCAAGCTGGGAATAATATTGAGATGGATATCGTCGGGAATCAAGAATATGTACCGGCCATGGAGATATCTGGGTCTTTGCCTAATAACGAATTCTTGGTAACAGAACGGGTATACATGCTGCCTCTCTCTCTCTCTCTATAGAGAAGAAAAAACTGTTAGTTTTAGAGCTTATATGCTATCCTTAATTTCAGTATCCATTCAAATTATATATATATATATATATATATATCGACCAATTAATTAATGTTGATAGGAAATGATCGAGGAAACAGAAGTACATGGAAATCAAGCTGCGAATAATATTGGGAAAGAAATCTTGGCAACAGATCAACCCCGTGCACTGGTACACTACACTGTCTCTCTCTTCGTCTCTCTCTGTCTATTTAGAGAAGCAAAAACATTAATTAGTTCCAGACATTCATTTTCTTATGTTAGTAGAACATGATCTCCTCTCTGTATTAATATAATATAATTGTTTCAATTTATAATAATAATAATAATAATAACTATTGCTTGATGTATGGAGATAGATATCAATGAGCTGCATCTATAGACAAATGAAAAATTCTGAAAGTCTTAAATATGAATGTATATTCTTTTATTTTCACAGTCGTTTTTGGGAATATATCTATTAGTCTCTGATTTATGATGATTACCTTCGTCATATTTGAAAACTACAAGTTATCCCTTCATCAGATTATAATATTTTAGTGTTAACTTTTCATTTTTTGAGGTATTTTATGTTTTTTATTATATAACAGCAGGAGATAATACGTAGTTTTGGAATACTAGAGAATTAAGCAGTAAAGCCCTAAAAAATCAAGGGATAATTGGTATACATATTTTAATCATTTTAATTTCCCCATAGATTAATATTAGCAATATTATTAATCTGGATTCCTAAAGTTAACTGATGAGGAGTACTTTAGAGAGGTTAATTATAGAAAGAGTTGTCATTTCAGTATTCATTCAAATTATACATTGATGACCAATTATTTTATGTTGACAGCAAGTCACCGGGGGAAGAGAAGTAGATGGAAATCAAGGGAATAATGTCGAGATGGATAGTGTCATGAATCAAAGAAGAAAGAAGCGATCAAGGGTTTGGGTGGAGATGACTGAGTTTACAGGAGAAGATGGAAGAGTTTGGGCTAGATGTAATCATTGTGGGAAGGTGTTTGATGGGTCGAGCAAGAAAGGAACCACGCATCTCAATAATCATTTGAAGATATGCCCACGCAAAAGAAATAATGGAGCAGGTAATAATGCTGATAAACAAATGCATCAGACACCGAATATACCTTCTTCGGTTGTCACTGAAGAAAAGTCCGTGATTGATCTCATCAAAAGCTGCTTCGACAAGCACGGGTTTCTTATTAAGGATTGCGATCCATTTGCACTGAACTCTAAAAAGGATGAAATACTCAAAGTTTATGAAGAAGAGAAGGAAGAACTCCGCAGATTTTTGAATCAACTCCCGTGTCGTTTGAGCATAGGGACTGGGTTCTATTTTGGGTATTATGTGTTGAGCGTATGCTATATAGATAACAGTTGGCAACAGAAGGAGAAGGTCGTTAGTGTTTGTGTTGCCAATGAGGAGGAGGAGCTTCACCATAATTATCAAAATTTAGTAAAAATGTTGAAAGAGTCATGTTTGGATTTGAAGATCGATGGAAATATATGCTCTATAATTTATTGTGATGATATAGATTCTCCTTTCTTCAAAGGTGATCGTGAAGATGTTATTGGAGAAATTAACAGCTGGTTTAATCAACGAGGTAATTCCCTCCCTTTTGGTCGGCTTCTATTTTCTTATGATACCTTATCCTCTATTTGTAATGAATTTGGTGATTCTTTGGGAGAATGTTTATGGGAAAATTTTGGTGAGATAAGGAAGTGTATTAATTACGTGAAACGCTGGTCATCGAATAGCCGTAACTTTCAAATTGCTATAGACAACGCCGGAGTCCATGGGAAAGATATCTTGGTTGGTGAGAATTCTATCACCAATTTTGGGAACGCAGTGGGTTATAAAGAAGCCTTTCTTGAGCTGGAGCGAATAGATTCTAATTTCAAATCAAGGTCAATAAATTTAACGGAGGAGCAATGGGATGAGGCAACTGTCATGCACCAACATTGCGAAGCGTTATTGGATAGTTTTGGCAGCTTGGCTGAAAGCGAATATACTACTCTAAATCAGTATTTCCCCGACTTTTGTGACGCGTGTATGAAATTGCTTTCACTACGACAAAAAACCCAATGTTATGATCTTGACGAACAGACTTCAACTCTGATAGAGAAATTGTCTTCTGAATTAGAGGTGTATAATTTGATTCTAGTAGTTGCGGCGATTTTGGATCCAAGATTTAAAATGGAGATCGTTCAACTTTGGTACAAGAAGATTTATGGACGTGATGCTGATCGCTATTTCGAGAAAATCATTCATGATTTCACCGATGTTTATAATAAATATTATGCAAAGGCGTCCGAATTTGAAGATACAACATCATCATCTTCATATTTAGATTCTATGGGAAGGCCATGCAAATCTGCACCAAAATCATCATTAGAACTTGAAAGGTATTTAAATGACTCTAAAGTTCCTGCAATTGAAGATTTTGATATATTAGCTTGGTGGCGTATTTACACTCCAATCTTTCCTACGTTAGCTCGGATGGCTCGTGATTACTTAGTACTGCCTATTAATTATCGTATGCCTTTAAACTTTAATTTCTTTGCTGCTGGCGATATTTTAGACCGTCAAGACCTCGACCATGATATTAAACTGGCATTGTTGCAGTTGACAGACAGTATGGCTGAAAAGTCATGAAAAATAAATGATGGTTTTAGGTGACTGTAATTGTAATTTCTTTCTCTCTGTAATACATTTTTTTTATTTTTAAAAAATCATTAATATCATTTTTGCATTCATTGCAAACTCGAACAAGGGTGCAAGGAAGTATGTACAAGTCACAAATTACACACTTCCCTTCACACATTTGTCACAAAGTCTTCCAATGGCAATATTACCTGCTGCTTCCTGCATGTAATCAAATCAGGATAATGCTTGGCCATGCTGCTTTCTAAAATCCACTCCTACCTCCTTCCTATATGTATGTATGTATTTGTCACCTGCATATATATAATAATCAGAGCCAACAGTATTATTAGGCTACCTTCAATCCCAAGAGTTTTATGATCATACCAATACTATCTTCAATTGAAAAAATTTAAATTATGTGTCAAAGATAAACATTTTCAATTGAAAAAATTAATCACAAACCAATATTTCAGAGATGTAATAACATAAAAGTTACAAATACATGTTAAGAATCAACCAGAAAGTAAAACAGTAATAGACTAATCAAATCGCTTGATCTGCAAATATAGAATATAACTATATTCCCATTGTACTAAATACAATTCGAACAGTGAATCACCAAATCTATAAGCAAAAAATTTTAACGTAAATCAAAATTTTGACACAAATTTCATCTTGAACAGAATCTAATAAGTTCTTCAGAACAGCAAAACAACCCTACAAAAACACAAAACAATTATTCAGAGCAACAGCGGCAAAAACAGGCTGAGGAAGACGATGAATGGAGAGGAGGCGGTGCGTGGCGGTTGTAAAATAAAAACGAGAAGAGTGTAATTTAGTAGGGGTGTTCAGATTGGACTTGAACTTTTTTTAATCAAATCCGATTCACCGTATGCTAGTATCCAATTTGATCCGATTAATTAAATTTTTTTAAAATCTGATCAAATACAACTGATACAAATAAACTAAAAGTATTAAATTTTAATGTTGATTATATTTCATTACTAAAGATAACAAAAATAATAATATATGATTTATTTAAACTTTTAAATAAATATATTCATTCAAAATAAATAACAAAAATAAATATATAAATAATTATAATTTAATTCTTTTTAATAACAAAATTGTATTTTTTAAAATTACATTGAAAATAAAAAAGTTTAAAAAATAATCACAGTAAGTTTAAAAGAATATATAAGTAAAACTTATAACTTATCACACAATATTATTGTCAAATTTTATTTTGACAAGAAAAAAAAGTATATTATAAATAATAAATATTAATTGTCTGAAAAATAAATCAAAAAATAAATTGACAAGAAGAAAAAATAAGAAAAAGTCTAGTTGAGTGTTTATACATATTTTATATTTTTATTAAGTTTAATAATGGCAAATGGCCCTGTGAGTTGACACGGCTCATGAAAATTAAGTTTAAATGGACTTATGTATCAGGTTGACATAAACATACACATTAGTTTTACCGAGTCATTCGAGACTCGCTTATAGAAAAGGAAGTCTAATACAACCTACAAAGCTCACGAACTAGTCTAACAATTAACAATTTTTCTAAATAGTGTAAAATTTTATAATTATTAATAGTGAATAATAAAATTAATAATATAAATTAGGGAATAATAAAATAATATTATCTATTATTTTATTATTCCCTAATTTATTTATTATTTTTAGTAAATTGAATCGAATTATAGCGTATTGACAATATCAATTCACAATATAACTTATTATAAGCTTATTTTAAATTTTTAAATGCAACTCAATTCACTAACCCACTAAATTCACTAAAACAGATCGAATTTAGCATATTAGATTGGATCGAATCAAATTCTGAACACTCTTATAGTTTTAGGCAGTGATATATAGGTTATTAATATTAAGGTCTCTATAATATTAAAATATAAAATATATTGTTAAACATTACACACATACACACGTAATAATTACATCCTTATATTATCACATTAATAATTAAATTATTTTTCATTTCAATTAATATTACAATCTAATGAATTATTTTAATAATTTATATATTAGGCAACATTTTTTTCAATTTTATTATTATTTTAATTTAATTTATTACTTTAGTAGTATAATTATTATGTTATATTAATGTAATAATTTTGTATTAATAATATTTTCGTTGATATCAAATATGATTATCATGGTACTTTAATATAATAATTTTTATTTCTTTTATTGTTAATTAAAAAATTGTGTTTTTACTAACATAATAAAATAAATTTTTATAATGCATTAAATTTTCTTTGTTTTATTTTAAATAGAGAATAATATTTAAGTAAGGTCAAACGTTATTTTCACTCTTTAACTGATATTTTTAATTTACAATTATAATTATAATTAAACCTATTAATAATTTAATATCAAAATAAGTATAATTTAATAGTCAAAATACTTTAGATCAAATATAAAATATAAATAAATTTAAGTATAAATTCAATAAAATAGTGACAAATATAAAATTTAATAAAATTATTATTAGTTAACAATTATAATGTTGTAGCTAGAATCACATTTTCTTGTAGTTGTCAAAGTAACAATTTTGCAACTTTAATTGGTGATAAAATTAGAGAGAGTGTAATTATTTGACGAGGGTAAAATTATTATTTTTTAATTAAAAGTTTTTGTTGTCCAATTTTGTAATTAATTAATGTCATTTAGTCCCTAAGGTTTGATTAATTAACTTTATTAGTCCTATTAGTTTTAAAAATATTTATCAAAATTTTAATTTATTATAAATTAACTATTATACCCTTGTCCAATGGTAATTCTAATGATAATTAGCTAAAAGATATTATTTTTAACTCTTAGCAAAAAAATAATATTAAAATGATATTAAGTATTATTTTATAATACATTAATAATTAATATTTATTAATACATTATGAATAAAATATAATAATTATAAATATTATATTAAAATATATTTTATTTATAGATTAATATTTATTTATGATTTATTTTATTTATTTTCTAAAATTAAATTAATATTGAATTATTATAACTATATTATAGTATAATATTTATGATTATATATAATCATAAATATTGTATGGCAATATATTTTATTTATAAATAATATTTATTTATAATTTATTTTATTTATTATCTAATATTAAATTAATAGTAAATTTTAATATATTGTAAAATAAATAAATTATAATATATTAATAAATATTTAATTATTAATGTGTTATAAAATAATAATAATTATTATTTTAATATTTATTTTTAGTTAAGAGTTGAAAATAATTTTGTAATCAATTGCTATTAAATAAGGGTATAATTATTATTTTATAATAAATTAAAAATTTTATAGATATTTGAAAATTACTAAAAATAATCACACTAATTAATCAAATTTTAGGACTTAGATGATATTAACCACTTTCTAAATTTTCCTCGCGATTATGGATACGTTGGTAAATTTAGAACCAATGGAGGGCCCATATACCTTTTCAATTTCAACCAAAGCAATGCATTTAGTCTCTACTTTCACGTATAGGCTAGCTAGCTTGTTGTCTACGTGTAAAGACCGAGATCGGAGCTTCGAAGTAATTTACCTCTTGATTAATTAATTTATTCCTTCTTCATCCATTTACAGAACTAAATCAATATTTCCCCAACTTTTGTGACTTGTATATGAGATTGCTTTCACTACCACAAATAACCCAAAATTACGATCTTGACAAAGAGACTTCAACTCTGATAAAAAAATCGTCTTCTAACTTAGAGAAATATAATTTGGTTCTAGTAATTGCAGTGATTCTTGATCCAAGGTTCAAAATAGATATCGTACAACTTTGGTACAACAAGATTTATGGACGTGATGCTGATCGCTATTTTGAGAAAATCATTCATGATTTTACTAATGTTTATAATAAATATTATGCAAAGGTGTCTGAGTATGAAGATACAACATCATCATCATCATCTTCATAGTTAGAGGCCATGCAAATCTGCACCAAAATTATCGTCAGAACTTGAAAGGTATTTAAATGACCCTAAAGTTCCTTCAATTGAAAATTTTGATATATTAGCTTGGTGGAGTGTTTACACTCCAATCTTTCCTACGCTATCTCGGATGGCTCGGGATTTTTTAGCACTCCTTTGTCATGTACATTATGATAGTATAGACCTCAATTTTTGTGACTGTATTTTTGAATGTAATGACCTCGATGATGACATTAAACCAGCTTTGTCATGCTTAACAAAATGGTTGAATAGTCAAGAAAAATAAAACATGTTTCCAAATTACTCTAACTGTAATTGCTTGTTATGTGTAATACATTTGTCAGAAGTTAGTGGTCCAAATTAACTAATTTTGCAACACCCGAGAGCTAGGCTGGAATTTATATTTATTGGGTCATTTTACGATACTAGGATAAAAATCTCCATATCAATAATGAAAATTACTCAAATCCTTAATCAAATCTATACTTTATAATTATTAACTTAAATTAATTAAAATATTACAGATTACTAGTTAAGTAAAATAAGAGATAAATAAAATTTTTTATTTTGTATTTGTCTAAATCTTATATTTGTAATTAAGTAAATAAAAAAATCTCTTTATTATGTTTTTATCTAAATCTCTTATTTATAATTAACTTTAATTTTATTTAAATTCTAAAACTCCTATAAATCATTCTAATTTTATTCAAATTATAAATTGATTACCTGTAATTAATATTAATTTTATGAAAATACAATTAATAAAGTAATTATATTTTACTTGTTTAATTTTTAATTAATTATATTTTATACTGAAAATATAAACTCGTTAAATTAACATGAATTGGTATCTATTTCTTAATAGACTAATCGTATTTTGAAATTATATTCTTTATTTAAATATAATTGTCAATATATATTTATATATACTATGGACACCTATTATTTTACAAAAATTTTAACCAGTATAAAAATAATGTAATATATAAATTAATATGAAACTATTAAAATTTAATATTTCTAAACCAATTAAAACCTATAAATACAATGTATATCTTGTAATTCAAAATTGTACTTCTAATTTTAATATAGAAAAATAAATTTTTTGATGAAATTTTTTAATAAAATAGAATATTCATAAATAGAATAATTAAATTATAAAATTAATGCTAAAAAAATAAGCTGACATAAAAGAATATAAATAATTATCAATGTCATAAATTTAACATAAAAAATATAAATTAATATTAAATTATCAAATAATTATCAATTTCATAAATTCAACATAATAATATAAATACACTAACATAAATGTAAATTAATATTAAATTGTCATATGACAATAACATAGTTATAAAAAAAAACACAAAAATTGTACTTGCAATGTAAAAGTTATAAATTCACATAAAATTTAAATTTACATATAAATTTTCAAATTATAACGTATAACTTATATATAAAATAAAATACTTATAAAAGTTAAAAGTAAAAAAATGAAAAATAATAAGTCAACATAAAAGAGTAAAAAGAAATATCAATTTCATACATAAAACATAAAAAATATAAATGTACTGAAATACATTTAAATTAATATTATATTGTCAAATTACAACAACATAATTGTAAGAAAACACAAAAATTATAATTGTAATGTATAAATTATAAATTCACATAAAAATTATATTCTATACATAAAAAAATTAAATTAGAACATATAATTTATATGTAAAATAAAATACTTATAAAAGTTAAAAGTAAAAAATAAAAAAAAATAATAAGCTAGCATAAAAGAGTAAAAATAAATATTAATTTCATAAGTACAACATAAAAAATATAAATGCACTGAAGTACATGTAAATTAACATTAAATTGTTATATAATAACAGCATTGTTGTGAACAAAACAAAAAAAATTGTAATTATGACATAAAAATTATAAATTTACATAAATTTATAATCCACACATAAAAAAATTAAATTATAATATTAACTTGTATGTAAAATAAAATACTTGTAAAAGTTAAGAATAAAAAATAAATAATAATAAGCCAATATAAAAGAGTAAAAATGGACATCAATTTCATAAAGACAACATAAAAATATAAATGCATTTCGATAAATGTAAATTAAGGTGAAATTGTTGAATGATAACAATATAGTTCTAAACAAAATAGAAAGAAAATAATTGTGATAGAAACCTTATAAATACACATGAAAATTATAATTTTGATATAAAAAATTAAATTACATTGTAAAACTTATATGTAAAATGTAATATTTGTAAAAAGTTACAATTAAAATATAAAAAAATCTAAGCTAACATAAAAGAGTACAAATGTATAAATTTAACATTAAAAATTTAAATGTACTAAGATAAATTTACATCAAATTATAAGATGACAACTGTATATTTGTAAACAAATCAAAAGAATTGTAATTGTGATATAAACTTATAAATATACATAAAAATATAATCTTTACACGAAAAATTAAATTATAATGTAAAACTTTTATTTAAAATCTAATACTTGTAAACGTTAAAAAAATAATAATAAAATTCAATATAAAAGAGTAAAAATGAATATCAATTTTATAAATTCAATATAAAAAATGTAAATATATTGAAATAATGTAGATTAACATCAAATAGTCAACTGATAACAATATAGTTATAAATAAAACAAAATAAATAAAATTATAACGTAAATTTTATAAATACACATAAAATTTGTAATTTTACATACAATATTACATTATAATGTATAACATGTAAAATATTTGTAAAAGTTAAGAATAAAAATAGTAAATAATAAGTCAACATAAAATAGT
Source organism: Melia azedarach (assembly GCA_028052125.1). Classification (NCBI taxonomy): domain Eukaryota; kingdom Viridiplantae; phylum Streptophyta; class Magnoliopsida; order Sapindales; family Meliaceae; genus Melia; species Melia azedarach. The sequence continues at coordinate 15,604,213 of CM051396.1, forward strand.
AAAAATAAACATCAATTTTATAAACACAACATAAAAATATAATTGTGATTAAATAAATGAAAATAAACACGAAATAATAAATAGTAATATTATAGTTGTAAAAAGAACAAAATAAATAAAAATGTAACATAAGAATTGTAAATCAACATTCTACTTTTGTAATCCTGATATACAAAATTTAATTACAATTAATGAAAATTTTGTAAAAAAGGTACAATACTTGTAAAATTATAAAAATGATTACAAATTTTATGTAGTTTTATGTTATTATATAAATAAATATTTTTTTAAAAGTATGGGTATACTTTACAAAAAATAATTATTGATATTCTTAATTTATTTCAATTATTTAAATAATTTCATTTTACATGTGTCTTAATCAATTTTTTCTCATTCTTTTCTTTCTTTCTTGATTGCATGACATTAGATAAAGTATCATTTTATAAATAGTAAATGTCAGTAATTTAATAATAGCCTTGTTATGCCAAATTGAATTTATATTATATGTGATTAAGATTTTAAATTTTGTATTCCTCACAATTAATATTGATTTTATAAAAAGTAGATTAATTTATATTTTACTTTTCTTAATTTCTCTTTTCAAAATTCTTTAGTTATATTTGTATAATAACATGTATATGCTTTTTCACTAACAATTTATCAATTTTACGATATTCTTGTTTCTTTTTTCTATTAATGTAATATTAGTTGTAAGTTATTTTATTATATTAATCATTTTCAAGTATTACAACAACGTTTACATCTTCAAAATAACATATATTTTTTTACTAATTCATATAAATGCAATTATCATAAATAATAGATGATCTTACTATATAATATTGATTTTTGAGCTATAATAATATAAAATACTTATTAATAATTTTTAGAAAAATAAAGAATGAATATAAATTTTATAATATTTTTTAAATAGATTATTCCTAGTATGCACAACACATTGTCTAAGATTAAAATTTTTACTATAATATATAAATTTTTATTTCAAATATCTTTCTAAAAAATAAATTATAACAAAATAACTTAAATATAATTAAAAATAAAAAGTAAGGAAAATATTTTTTAACTTGTATAATAAATTAATTTAATATATTACATGATGAACAAGTTAATTAACATTATGTAAAATGAGTGATCTAGATTTTAATTTTAAAATCTAAAAGTCAATATAACTAAGTTATTGATATTGAAATTTTTTATCCTAGTATCATAAAATTTTTCATATTTATAACCTAATCAAACAACAATTAGTTAATTTTAATTAATGCTTTGTTATAAAATTCAATAATTAATTAATCATTATTTATTTAGCATCAAATATTTAAACCAACGATTTCTGGCAATGAAAATTCATGTTCCAAACTTTATAAGTATCAGCCTTATGCGTGTGCGTTTGTATGTGATTAAATAATAAAAATAGAAACAGTAGACATGTCTTTTTTAAAAGTAGAATAGTGGACAACTTATATGTTTCCAACCTGAAAACTTTATAAATATCAATCTTATATGTTTGTATGTAATTTTAAACAAAGTTGATTTCAAGAAATTACCAATGACTCATCTTAGTTACCATATTTTTTTATTTTAATTTATAAAACTATCTTTTATTTATTCAAACTAAAAGAACCTCAATAAATTAACTCATAAGTTCTTCATACTAAATTTTTGCTAAATAGAGGGAGCAGTTTTTATTTTTTAATTTAAATGCAAATTTTTGAACATAGAAAATTCAAATTTTTGTATTTTTCTATGCTAGCTCGAGTGGCTCGTGATTTCTTAATACTGCCTATTTATTATTTTTGGCCTTTTCACTTCAATTTCTATACTGATTCCTGTAATTTTAATTGTAAAGACCTCTACAATGATATTAAATCGGCTTTCTTATGTTTAACAAAATTAGGGGTGGATTTGGTTTCAAAAATAAGTTTATTTCTAAAATAGTTCTTAAACAATATGTTAAACCAAAATTGATTGTAAAATATTTTATAATTTCTTATTATTTTCATAAATTATAAATAATTAATAATTTTATAACAATTGACATAAATATATATAAAAATATGAATAAATATTATAAATTTAACAATTTTATTTATTTTTTGTAATTAGAATATAAATTAAGAACTCAAATAAAATTTTTTGAAAGCTGAAATCTGTAGTCAAAATAGAACCAAAGTATCATTCAAAAACCAAAGTTAGACTTGAATCGAACTACGATTTGATTTGATTCAATTCGTTTGATTTTTATAAAAATCGACCCGAACTTAATTTTGGTCACCTTTAAACAAAATGGCTGAAGAGTCATGAAAACTAAGAAAGATTTCTTTGGTAAGTATAATTGTAATTACTTGCTATGCGTGATACATTTATTTTATTTTTAAAAAATTATTAATGTCATTTGATATTTACTGCCCAAATTAATTAACGTTGCAGGTACCTGAGGGGCTGGATTTATATTTATAGCGTAATTAAACAACAATTGTATGATTTTAATTACTGCATTGATTATAAAAATCAATTAATTATAAAATATTTTTAATCATTTAACATCAAATATTTCAATTTACATTGTGACACCGACATCCTAAGGTCTGTCTTTCTTTTTTTGTTTTAAATTTTAAAATAGTTTTAATTTATTAAAATTGGTAAACTATCATTGAATTTAAATTCTATAATTATACTACTATTCAATTTTTTTTTTAAACCTATTCCACCTCTAATACACTTTACATAATTGTAAGTAAAAATGATATCAAGCAATTAGCAATGACACATCTTATTTACCATAATTTTTTTATTTTTAATTTATAAAAAAATATCATATATTTATTCAAACTGAAAACACCTCAATAAAATAGTTCATAAGTTCTTAACACTAAATTTTTTTAAAATAAAGGGAGTAATTTTTCTTTTTCAATTTAAAAGAAAATTTCAACATAAAAATTTAAATTCTATGATGCATTTGTCTATATGAGCTTTATGATGCATTATGGGAGATAGATTTCTTGCAGTTTCTTTGCTCTATTGATGGATTGATCTAACCCTATCCAATTAGATGGGATAATGTTTTAGAATTAAAATGATGTCTATCACCAAGTAATATCACCATATTTCTTCCGTTCATAAAACAAGTCAGTTTTGGCACTCCCCAAATTAACAATTTTGGGACAGTCGTCCCTGTCTTCTTGCTATGTACGTTCTTTGCAGTAGTAGGCATCAAAGATCCCTACTCCTCCACAGACAACACATTGACCATGAAAAGATCCATAGTTGCATTCATTGCAAACTCGAACAAGGCTACAAGGACGTACGTACGAGTCACATATTACACACTTTCCATCACATTTCTCACAAAGTCTTCCGATGGCAATTACCTGGCTGCTTTTTGCATATAATTAAATCAGGATGACGCTTGGCATGCTTTCTAAAATCCACTCCTACCCCTTTCCTATATGTATGTGCTTGTGACCTGCACATATATAATAAACAAACAGTATTATGCTTTCTTCAATCCCAAGAGTTTTATGATCATACCAATACTATCTTAGCCAAGGACAAACATCAAATACCAACAGAAATGCATAAAGACATTGCTGAAAATAAAATAACAAATTGGCTTCATACTTACAAGCAGAACAAACCAAAAAAGAATTTCCTTTGAAAAACTGAGTATGCCCCCATCATAATATGTCTGGTCGAATACTTGGGGGTTAAAACTGACTATGCCCCCATCACAAACAGAAACTTAGGGGTTAAAATGTTTAACTAATAAAGTTGATAGGCCAAATGTGTAAGCATAGTTCATAACTTGAAGGATAAATTGCTATTGTTTAAGAGATAAGTGTACCAAAATGTTGAAAAGGTCATTTTGAAAGACGGTTAATAAATTAATTCATTTGAAATATGTTCAAAGTTTAGGGGGTTAAAACATAAAAAATTTAGATTTGTATTCACAATATTTTTGTTGGGCTGGCCTGCGCCCCTCGTTTGTAACACAGAGGGCAAAACAAGCCTGGGCCGAGGCTTGAAATATTGAAGCCTGCTACGGACTGGGGACAGGCATTAAATATGAAAGCCTGTTTGAGATGGCGCAGGCGTGCAAGCCTAGGACTTGGCAAAACATTCAGGCCCTTTCTGAATTTCTGTGTATTGGGCCCAGACTTTTATATATGTTTGAAGTTGGAGTTTGAAGTTGTTGATGAAGTAATAGCACTGATTAGTCTGTACAAACAATAGGACCATATATAAAACTAAAATTGATTGTTAAAAGGAGAATGATTGTTTAGACTTCAATATTGTTAATAAATTATTGATTTTGCTCCTACTTTTTACATTTATACAGTTAATTTTAACATAATTGTTTCTTCTTTGTGAATCTTAATCAATTTCCAGTCGGAACTAGCAAAAGAAGTTTTGCTCAGGTTTGGTGGAAGCTGCCGTCTTCTTCATCCTGTCCTTGCATTCTGCATATTGTTAGGGTAAGCGGGTGCCAATATATTTGTCTATCAGATAAGTATAGCAGTGAATAAATAATTATGTATACGAACTAATGAAGATAATTAAGAAATTCAAAGTTATGTAGATCAGAAGCAAACATTATAACAAACACTGCACTTACAGCTTAATGAATATTCAGATATTATTTTCCCCTAACACAATTGAGCTAGCTGAAAAAGAACCAAATAAAGCCATCTGCTCCTCATTTAATCTAAGAATGTACGGGCTAAAGCTGGGAATGCTATTACACAACAAGCAGTGGTGATCGGCAAGTTGATACTATCATTCAATCTCATACCAGCTACAGCTATGAATCCAAATGCAGTAAAAGTATATCCTAAGCCTCTGATGATTCGTGCAGTCTTTCCAGGTTCACCATGGCGGTGGCCAAACAAAAAGATACAATACAAGAACATAATAAAGCCGACAATGTTACAAGCAATACAAAAATACGACAGGATTTTGGCATTATGGGACAAATTAGAGGTGCTGCTATCTGAGCTTGAGCTTGTCCCCACAACTGAAACTGTTTGGACAGCCATCATGATGAAAGTTTCCACGAGTCTAGTCTGCTTGGGGGATGGTTTTTCTTTATCATCTCTGCTATGATGAATTGTGTGATAATCATCATCATCAGGTATGTCGACAACTGAAAATTGATCAAAATTACGATGCCTTGAACTTGCGGATTGATTGATGAAATGATTCGGAGGAACTGATGGAACAGTATTTGATGATGATGCTGGAGAATCAGCTTGCTCACGAGACCTAACGGATGCAGCTACTTGATCTCTCATAAGTAGAGGTGGTGAAATTTGTTGATGATTATGATTATCCTGAGACAATGAAATTCTTACTAGAGGTATTGAGTTGTGTTGTCTTACTTCGTTCGATTCCCAGATTGAGGGTACGGCACTAGTCACTTCTTCTCCTTGAGGAGAGCATAAACGAGTAAGATTAGAGCCGGTCTTAGCAGTGGTCACCAAGAATCTCTCATCTTCTTGCAAATTCTGTTGATCAAACAACTCTTTCAACTGTTGGAATTGGAATCCGTATTTCCCCTCAAATATACAGAATCCACATCGACATGCCAAGCTTCTCCATATCTTATAGCAGTGGTGAAGCCGATTCCCGTTGCAAAGTAAACTATATTCACTGAACATCTCAGGGCGTGAACGAGCAATTTCAAGCTCCATACTATTAAGCAATAGGGTACCACCAGAGGGTTCCATGTGAGTTTGAGGAGCATGGAACGATGATGATGATGAAGAAGAGGACGATCCGTGTTGATATTCATGGTAATATCTATTAGTCATCTTGCTTGTAAGCACAGAGAATTAATGGAATGGAGAACAAGGAGGAAAAGGAGAGGCAGATAGTAGCTGAGGTTTACAGCCAATGAACTAATAAAACTCTGAACCCGCGTTGTGGACGAACTTTGGAACTTTACTCTTTTAACAATTTCTTCGATATTTCTCCCTTCGCCTTTTTTTAATTTAAAATGCTTTTAATTAAACCTACCCTGAGTTATTAAACCCCCTTGGAGTATTGGGAAATGGTAGATAACCCCCCAAGGTTTAGAAAATGATAGATATTTTCTTGAATTTTTGGAAAATGATAAATATCCTTTAAAATTACTATATATTAATGTAAAATAATTATATTGTTCTTATATATTTAGAGATATATTAATTAACTATTTTCATCTAGTTATTAATACCTAATTATCAATATATTCTTACAATATTTTTTTCATAATGATGTATTCAATATTTTTAATAATTAATTTTTTAATTATTATTAATATTTTAAATAATTTTATTATCATTATATTAATTTATAACGTAATTAACTAAAATAAATTTCAAGTAATATTTGGATTATATGAATTATATTATTTATATTTTGAGAATAGTTTTGATAACTAAATATTTCATATTGAATATTTGAAATTTATATGTCAAAAATATTATAAATAATATATTGATGAAATCCAAGTATTAGTTTGAATTTATTTTAATTGTTTGTATAATTTATAATTTAGATAATATTTATATAATTTATATATAATTTTATTAATTTATAAATAAAATAACTTAATTAATTTATGTAATTTATAACTAAATATTCTTAATTTATAATGCAATCAATTAAAATAAAATTTAAATAATATTTGTATTATATGAATTATATTATTTATAATTTTGATAATATTTATGTAATCTATACATAACTCTATTAATTTATAATCCAAATAAGAATTTAAATAATTTATAATAAAAAATTTCCAAAAAAATATTGAATATTATTAATATGGCAATAAATTTTTAAAATATTAATAACCATGTAGAGAGTAATTATTAAAAATTAAATTATAAGGCTATCTTGATAATTATGTAATAACAATTAGATCAAAATGATTAATTAATATGTCCTTTAAATGTACAATAGTAAAATAATCATTTTGTATAAATGTATAGTAACTTCAAGGGATATTTGTTGTTTGCTAATAGTTCATGAGATTATTTATCGTTTTCAAAATATTAGAGAGTATATGACATTTTTCAATATTCTAGGGGTATCTATCAATTCTCATTAAACTATCTATATTAGTAGAATCCGCATAAAATGTATTAGTTTTGTTGTAATTAATTTGTAAGAAGATCATATTAACTTTACTAATACTATCGTGATGATTATCAACTATACGACCATTAAATATTTCATTATTTTACAATTAATGAAGAAATTAAAAAAGAATTAGGATGCCAGTCATATTACTTTAATGGAAAATTAAGACATATCCTCTACAGTTAACCTTAAAGGGCATATATCTCTAAACATTTGAGATAAATATTCTTTTAATGTTTAAATAAAAAATAAATACTTGAAATTTCTAATCTCTATGCAAAATAATTATTGTACTTTTAAATATTTAAAAGATATATAAATAGATCAATTTATCCCTATTATTAATATAGAGTGATTAATATAATCTTTTAATTTTACAATAACATGAATTATATTTTTTAATTAACAATAGTCATTTTAACAATTATACTTCAATTTTTATATAATTTTATCCTAAAATACTATTATTTTAGATAATTTAATTTTTATTAAATTAATTTATTGCATAATGGAAATTAATTTGATAACTTATTGTAAATAAACTATTAAAATATATTACAAATTAAATTAAATTTTTATGTGAACAATACACAATTTTTTAATTAAGTTAATATTATTTTAAATCTATTTTAATATTTTACACACAATGAATAATATAATAAGAATAAAATTATATCAATTTATATAAGTTTATAATATTAACTTTTCATGTGATTGAAACACAATTTTTTTAAACAACTAATTTATTTAAAATCTATTTTAAAAGTTTATATACAAAGAATTAATATAATAATAATAATAAAATGATCTAAAATAACAATAATTTATGATGAAATTGTAAAAAAAAAAATTAAGGGTACAATTATCAAAAGAAATAAATTAAGAATATAATTCATTATGTTATTTCAAAATCAAGAGGTTATATTGATCCTTATATACTGTTAATAGAAATAAAATAATCATTTTATATACATGTACATATTAAAGGATGTAATATTTATTTTACATAAAATTACTGACGTATAGTAATTTCAAAGATATTCATCTTTTGTTCAAACTTTAGAGAACATTTGTTGATCGTTTTTAAATATTAGTAATATTTGTCTTTGACTTAACACTGAGAGGTATCTCTTGATATCCCTTACTTTAACCATCAACATCAGGAGTATTTCCACATGGGGTAGCCATTACTCCATTTTTCTGAGTTTGAATTCAACACGACATCGTTAATTTCTTTAGCTTTGTTTTTTTTTTTCTTTTTGTATATTCTTTTGATGTTTTTTCATCATATTTTTGACAAATAAAACATCATCATAAAATGAATTTATGTAAATTTATTTACGCTAATTGAAGTTAGCCAATATTAACAAAAGTTTGCTTCGTCTTTAATTGGCTTATAAAATGGCACTTTTTTTAAACTTTTCTTTTAAAAAATAAAATTGTTCAAAATTCACAAATAATATAATAATAATAATAATAATAATAATGAAAAATAGCTATTATATATAAAAATTTTAAACAGTTAATTAATTATGAAGCTTCATAAAAATTTCTTAAGATTAGAAATTACGGAAAGAGATTTATTTTTTCACAATTTATATTCTTTTTTGCAACTGCAAACCTGTATGAACGTAGTAGTAGTTTTATCTCATATTACATTGCCACACAGTCCAAATTTAAAAAGTGACGTTGAAAGGTCACTAAGGAAATTAGAAAAAGTAACAATTCAGATATACATAAATATGCCCCGTATAGCTTTCTTATTCCAACAAAGTAATGCTTTTAGTCTCTGCTTTCTTTCACTTTTGACTACATGTACACACCCAGATCCCGTTTAGACATGGAGGGATGAGGAAATTTCCACCGAGTACAGGTTGGTTTCAAGTAAGTAATTTGCTCTTATTCTTATTTATACACTAATTTTGATATGTACGATCGATGTTATATATGTGGTGATGATGAAGTCATCCACTTGAATCAGCATCAGTACAAATAGAAATCTTGTGTTATATATTGTTTGTTTTACAGGCTATGGATATGTCTTCGTCTTTGTTTAATAACGAAATCTTGCCAACACTTAAACCCCGTGCACACGTATATATATCTGCTGCCTTTCTCTCTCTCTCTCTCTTTTTGGAGAAGGAAAAATCATTAATATATTATTAGCTTCATATACAGATTCATTTTCTTTTAATATCTAGAACATGATCTCTCCCTCTATTAATATAATATAATTGTTCCAAATTTATTATTATTATTATTGGTGCTTTCTGTATGGATGAGATGAACAGACAAATCAAGATTTTTTACATATGAATGAATATTCTTATTTTAATAGCAATATTAATTTAAACTATACATTCATGACCAACTGATGTTGACAGGAAATGATTGAGCAGAGAGAAGTAAATGGATATCAAGCTGGGAATAATATTGAGATGGTAGACAGAAGTCACCAAGATGTTCTACTGGGGAATTCGTCATCAGTTAGTAATAAACGAAGAAAGAAGCAGTCAAAGGTTTGGGAGGAGATGACTAAGTTTACAGGATTAGAAGATGCAAGAGACTGGGCTAAATGTAATCATTGTCAGAAGGTGTTTGATGGTTCAAGCAAGAAAGGAACCACACATCTCAATAATCATTTGCAGAGATGCCCACGCAAAAGAAATAATGGAGCAAGTGATAATGCTGATAAACCAATGCATCAAACAACGAATTTAACTTCTTCGGTTATCATCGAAGAAAAGTCTATGATTGATCTCATCAAAAGCTGCTTCGATGAGGGTGGAATTCCTACTGAGCATTGGGATCCATTTGTACTGAACTCCAGCAAGGTGGAAATACTCAAAGTTTGCGAAGAAGAAAAGGAAGAACTCCGCAATAGGGGGAGTCTGAAAATTCAACGTCATCATCTTCATATTTAGACGATATGGGGAGGCCATGCAAATCTGCACCAAAATCATCATCATAAATTGAAAGATATTTAAATGACTCTAAAGTTCCTTCAATTGAAATTTTTGATATATTAGCTCGGATGGCCCATGATTTCCTAGCACTCCCTATTTATTGTTTTGGGCTTTTTTCCGTGGATTTCTATACTTGTCTTGGTTTATCATAAACCGGCTTTTTATGTTTCTGGATAGCTATAATTGTAATTGCTTGCTAAGCATAATTCATTTTATTTTATTTTTAAAAAATATTAATGTCATTTTACACTTACTATCCAAATTAATTAATTTTGCAAGCATCTGATACCTAAGTTGGAAATCCTTAATTTTGAAATATGATGAATTTATCCTTCAAGATTTCTTTGCATTTTGGAAATCCCTTAACATTTTGGACATATGACACACTTATCCTTCAAGATTTCTTTGAAACACGGTACACTTAACATTCTGGGAATATACACACACACACACACATATTCCCATCAAAACCTTATTTTAATTAAGTTATGATTAATTAAAAATAAGAAAATTTTTAATGTAAACACAAGTTCTCATATTATCTTTGACTACCAGGATTATTCCAAGTCTCATGTTATAACATGTTACTAATGAATATATATATCATTTTAGTGTCACATATGATCAAAGAGTCTTAGCTAGCTCCACAATGAGCACTAATATCATCAATATTTGTCAGAAATTTTTGAAAGAGAAAATCGAGTCACATAACTAAAACCCACTTTTGGTATTGATTAATCGATACCATAAGGATAACATGGCTCTGATTCCGGGTATTGATTAGTAACTCTATTAATGAAGTTTTTCATTTAATATTTCTTGTTACTGAGAAGTGAGAATAGATCGACGCCAATGGTGGACGTATAATATCCATTGTTGCATGTCTAGTCAAAATAATAGATCCGAAGGTTACATACAGAATTCCAAATTCCAACATTTTAAAATGTTGTTTATGGTCACTAAGTACTATTATACATTACAGTAGATATGTACCCGACAGCAATCATCATATCATCTTTTCTTAAAACTATATTTCTTACGTTCATAAAATAGGTCAATTTTGGCACTCCCCAAATTAACAATTTTGTGACAACCATCCCTGTCCTCTTGCTACGTACATTTTTTGCAGCAGTAGGCATAAGAGATCCTTACTTCTCCGCAGATAACACATCGACCTTGAAGAGATCCATAGTTGCATTCATCGCAAACTCGAATAAAGGTGCAAGGACGTACGTACAAGTAAAAAATTACAAACTTCTCATCACATTTCTCGCAAAGTCTTCCAATGGCAATACCTGGCTGCTTCCTACACATAATCAAATCAGGATGATGCTTGGCCATATTACTTTTTAAAATCTACTCCTACCTCCTTCCTATATGTATTTACTTGTCACTTGCAGATATATAATAATCATACCAATACTATCTTAGCCAAGGACAAACATGAAATACCAACAAAAATGCATAAACACATTGTTGAAAATCAAATCACAAAGCCAACTTCTCATACTTACAAGGCAAGGCAACGTATGATCTATGAAGTTAAAAAAGTTTCGGACTAAGATAATAGACATATTAATCAGATACGAGAACAATGAATTCGGTTTTATCACCTTAAGCACTATATATTATCTACGAGTTTATCAAATAAACTTCCACAGTAGCTATGGTGGACAACCTGACCAGTTAGAAAGTGTTTTAGAACATATAACCAAGAGCACATATCACAGATAAGAGAGAGAGAGAGAGAGAGAGAGAGAGAGAGAGAGAGAGAGAGAGAGAGAGAGAGAGAGAGACTTACATAGGAGATATAGAGTACACATTCAGACAGTGGCATAAACAACCAAGAAAGCATATTCCAGAGGTGCAACTTGAAACTAACAACTTCCTCATACCTTACCATCCTACTATTAATTTAATTTGCTAGGCCATGATTCCAAATCCAAGATGTAACATTAGATGACTAAGAGCATAAATCAAAATTCACGACTCCAATTGCAGAGATAAGAAAACCAAGTGTAGATAGCTGCATGGAACTTTGCACCATATAATTAACGAACACCAAAAGCTTAGAGTAGCAACAATATCACCATTTTTAATACATACCAAGTAAAAGGTACAAACCATATTGATGCAACTTTTGCTCGACTTGATGACGTGAATACCCTATCTACGTGTCTAACTCTGAACGGTAGATGATCCCTCCTTTTCCTACAAAACAAAATGTAATTAGGGACACCGGATTATTTTCCAGCATAAATCCTTTAACGATTAAGTTACTAATTGGAAAATATAGTTAGAGAGAGAAGCCCTAAGTTTAGAGAGACAGAGTTTTTCCTAATGTCTTTGGTTTTTTTCCTAATGACATCACAAACTAGAAAATATGGTTGTTTCTCTCTTCCTCTACTTGAGCTTTTGGCCTTAAGAGATAATTATGGGTTTCACAGTTAAAGAAATCGCTTCTCCTTTTTTATTATCTATACATATCTAAGTGCAATACTTTGTGGTAGTTCATAGGTTTTCAATTTCATGGAGTCTCCCCCTTTCTATTGAGTATCAACAAGACCTCGGTAAAAAGCGAAATTAAACTTCACAATCAATGAAGTCTCTCTCTTTTTTTGGAGTACTTACTTATCTTTAGGTGATGAGATCTCTTAAGGATTTTATCAACTCTCTCTTCTCTCCAAAGTTATTTTAATAATTCCCCTCACAAGTTGACTGTCTCCTTAGAAATAAGGGTCTCCCACTAAATTACACATTAAATTTTTAGTTTTTAGTTTTGAGTTAGGCCTATTAATCAAGAATTTTGGACATAGCACTAGCCTTTAAGTCTATTTATTTATTCATAAAATGAGAAGTTTTACTATTTTTTTTAATGAATATCCTCTTTCCCATTTAGCAAAAAGAAAAACGGAGAGGATAATATTCTTTTTAATTAATAAAATTTCCTCTCCCACTTAGTAGAAAGAAAGGAGGAGAGGGTGATAATATTTTTTTTAAGTAATAAAATATTACTTATCCAGTTTAATAAAAAAAAAAAGAGTATAAAGTAATAAAATTTGTTTTTTTTTTAGGGAGAGACAGCTAAATTTCAACTGACTTCCTCTTTTACTTACGTAACAAGTTAAAAGGCAGAAAATTATTAAATTTTAGATAGGCCTCTCTCCTTCTCCTAATAGTCATGCCCCCATCAAATTAAAGGGGAGAAGGCCAAAGTCATCCCCTCTCGCACTTACACAACAAATTAAGAAGAGAGTGTTAAATTTCAAATAGTCCCTTCTCCCTCTCTCATTTCAAACTCACACACACAAATTTAAGAAGGGTAAAGGGCTAAATTTCAAATAGCCTCTTCTTTCTCCTGCTCAGCGTTGGTGCATGCAGTAAGTTAATAGGAAGCCAAATTTTAAATGGGCCCCTCTCCTAGTCACGCCATAAATTAGAGGGAGAGGGTTAAATTTGAATAAAATCTCTCCTTTTAATTTCATTATTAATTAAATTCTCTCACAGATATTTATAAAAGTTGAATTTTGGTCTCACATAAACTTGATAGAAACTTTTTCTAAAGGGAGAGGGTGATAGTAGTCGTATCCTAGTCTCCCATAAACTTGATAAAAAATCTCTAAGAAAAGAGCGATAATAGACATACTTTGGTCTCCTATAAATTTGATATAAACTTTTCAAAAGAAGAGGGGCCTTCTATAAACTTGACAGAAAACTTTTATAAAGGGAGAGGATGATAGTAGACATGTACTGGTCTCCCATAAACTTGATAGAAAAATTTTTTAAGGGGAGAGGACGATAGCAAACGTGCCTTGGGTCTCCCACAAACTTGGTGGACATCTTTCCAAGCATACGAAGAGTTGTTTGAGATTTCAATACTTGTGTTACCCAAGGTAACTCTTGATTTTCCTGCCTATATTTTATAGCTCTCATTAAATAACCTCTTTATATAATCCTAAATCTTCTACTTTAATTACTCTCATGGGTAAATTTTAATATAGATAGACAGCTAACCTAAATTCTTATATAAAGGAAAGGGTGTTATTCCTGAGGATGAGATGAGTAGTGTGTCAAATAAGGGAGAGGACATAAGCAATATATTAGAGATGGGAGAAGGTAGTAGAATACATGAAATTGTGGAGACTAGTGGATATGAGGAGAATGAAGGTGAAAGTGGTAAAGAAGGGGATAAAGAGGAAGTAAAGGATAATTCCAAGAAAGATAAGGAAAGTGTAGATGAGGGGACTAGTGTTCTTTATCAAATGGAGAGGCTTTTTAACCCTGTGTAAACTAGTAATACTTTAACTCATGGACAATCACCAATTGAGGTATATATTAATTGCTTTAGATATATTATCCTCTTTGAGATAGGAGTTGAAGAAGCCAAAGGTGGGTGAGAGATAATTAATCCTCCAAAGGGAAATATATGGATGATGTCAACGATCTTACATATTAGGGTTCCATTACCTTTCCCTCCTTACATTCATAAAGTGCTTTTAATTTAGCACCAACTCAACTTGTTCCTAACGCTTTGAGGGTGATCATGGGGTTATGGGTCTTGTGGAATAAGTTATGGTTTTTAGAGCCTTTTATCGTTGAAATTCAAGATCTTTTCAATTTTCAACCTATTGCTAAGAATATAAGATGATATTTTTTGTCTTTAATTCATGGTAGAGCCTTTTTTAGAAGACAAAAGAAAACCAATCATGCATGGAAGAAGTTTTTTTTTCTTTTAGACAGAAAATAAGAGTGTGAGGATAATGACCCTGAGCCTGATATTAAAGTTCCAAGGAACTACCGTTCAGCACATAGAAGACGATACTATCTTTAAACTTATAAAATTTTATGTTCTGTTTTGTTGCTAACCTTGTTGTTTTCTTTTTTCATTTATTTGGATTAGACCGGAGCTCTAACCAAAATAAAGTAGACACCACTTTGGCGTCAAAATTTAAGGGACTTACAAGATTTTTTAAAGCTCTCTACCTTAGTTGCAATTGAGCTTAGATAATCTTTTCTATATTTCTTCCTTTTCGTCAACTCAAGCTAAGAAGGATGACAACAAAAAATCCTTAGGTGAAAAAGTGGCAGAGAAGAAAAGATCTAGACTTATTGAAGAGCGATTTGATGAGCCTACTAACTATTCTCCTCAAAGTGTTCAAAGAGATAATAGAGAGTCTCTATTACCCCTTTTAACTATCTCTAAGTCTTATACTTCTTAGACATTTCATCCATCTCCTTCATTGGTTTTTCCACCAAACATTCCTCTCATCTTTCGAAATATCTTTGGAAGATCTTTTTAGAATAGGTTTGGGGATTAGTTTCCAAATGTTAACTCTTAAAGATAGTCTGAAAATTGGAGCTGGTTTAATCCTCAAAGTTTGTTTCTTCCACTTTTTTCTTCATTGTCTAAGATTTTAATTGTTCGTAACTTTATAATTCTTTTTGCTTTGTAGTATCTCCCTTCCCCTAGTGAGTTTGAGTAATGGCTATGAAAGGCTAAAAGTAGGATTTCCAACTTCTAAATGAGCTTTATGATGCCAATAACAAAGAAGTTAATCAACATTTTAACTGGGTGATTACTTCTGATAAGTTAAAGGTTGCTCAACAAGATAGAGACAAGTAAAGAAGGCTAAAGAGGTTATAGATAAGGTAAAGAAAGAGTCGACAAAGGCAAATGCAATAACTTAAGAAGTTAAAATTTTGAAAATGAGAGTGGCAACCTTTGAAGAAGAGACTGAGAAGGTAAAGAGTCTGAGGGATAGGGTAGAGTCTTTTGGAATATAAAGGAAAGCTTGTTAGACAATAACTATAAAGAATACAAGACCGGGTTAATCAATGTAAGGAGGCCATCTTACAGCAACATCTTCAACTTTACTTATCTTTCATTGACCAACTTTTGGAAATTCATGATGAAAATCAATAGAGAGACATTAACTCAAGCAAACCCAGCTATTATTGTTGATGATTTTGGGCTTACGCTTACTCTAAAAGATAACTTTAATAGGGATGACTGTTCTGCTAATGTCAAGCATCAAAATTGAGGTGGTGCCAGGGAGATGAAAAAGGTGATGCTTATATTTGAAGAACCTTGGATTTAATTTTTCCTAGTTTTGAAGATTTTTTTTTAATTACCTTAATTGTTTTTCTTTTCCTTATTAGTGGATGTATGACTATCTTTTTATGATTAATAAAAAATACATTTTGGTTAACTCTTTATAGATCAGTAGCATATGCAAATAACTTTTTACATATATTTTATTATTAACACAAATAGATACAAGTATAAGTACAATAGTCGTTCTACTAATAACATTTTTTTCAAGTGCTCTGTATTCCAAGCGTGTTTAAGCAGATGAACATCTAAAGTAGACAATATATAAGTTCCTAGTCAAACTACTTTACTCAAAAAATAAGGAGCTTCCCATATAGGCCTAAGGGTTCCATCTCGTGGATGTCTTATATTTTGCATAACTTTCCTAAGGACAATATCTACTACTCAAAGACGCCTGACTTTTACTTTTGAGTTGTAAAAGTAGGTGAGGAGGCAATATCTCCTACGCTGATCATGGCTTGGTTTCGTTTTTCTTCTAATAGATCAAGGTTGTCAAGCAAGCAGTCTTTATTTATACTCGAGTCATAATACTTAACTCAAAGTGTTGGAATCCCAATTTTAATAGAGATAACCGCTTTCAACCCATAAGTTAAAGAAATTTGGGTCTCCTCTACTGAAGTTCTTAGGGTTGTGCGATATGCCCAAAGAACATAAAGAAGCTCCCCATGCCATAATCTCTTAGAGTTTTGAGTGTATGCTTGATAACTTTGTTAGCTATTGGCTTGCGGATGCATAGGTGAGGAGTAAACGTTGATAATACCAATCCTTTTACAAAATTCCCTAAAATTATCATCGTCTAATTATTTCCTATTATCAGTGACTTCTTATAAGGTACTCCAAATCGACATATGATATTGCTCTTGAAAAAATTCAATTGTTCTTTTTCTTATGACAGTCTCTAAAGGTTCAACTTTAACTCACTTTGTAAAATAATCAATAACAACTATTAAAACTTAACTTACCATTTTCCAACAAGTAGAGGCTTGATAATGTCCATTCTCTATTAAGCGACAGGCCATAGGGCTGAGAAAAAAGATAAATTCTCTGGTGGCTTTTTAGGGATAATAGCAAATTTTTGACATTTATCACAATACTTTACTAATTTTTTGGCATTTATATACATGGTTGGCCAAAACAATCCTTGTCTTATTGCTTTACATACGAGAGACTGAGCACTAGATTGATTTCTATATATTCCTACATGAACCTCCTGTAGAATGTAATTATCCTCTTTAAGGGTAAGGCATTTGAGGAAAGGTGTAAGAAAACCTCTTTTATAAAGTTAACCATCAATTATCGACTATCTTGTTTCTCGATATTACACTTTTCGTGTTTTTTTCTTGTCTTGAAGGAGAGCCCACTTTTGTATGTACTCTTTAATTAAATCCATTGATGTTAGAGTTCGATCGATTGTGGAAACCATAACATCTTTAAATTTTGATTTACTTGGTTCTAGAATAAAAGTAATTGGAACCGATCTTAGTAAAATTTCCTCTGAGGTAGAGGCCAATCGAGCAAATGCATCAGTTTATACATTATTCTCCTAGGTATCAGCTTGATCTTGCACCTTTTGAATTCTTTCAAATTTTCAATGATTTAAGTGAGGTATCCTACCATAATTAGGTCTCGAGCTGCAAATTGCAATTTACTTGGTTAACAACAAGTTGAGAACCATTATGTATTAAGAGACTCTCAGTTCTTAAAGTTTTATATACCCTTAATATAGTAAAGAGAGCCTCATACTCAGCTTTATCATTAGCAGTAAGAAAACTAAAACATAAAGTAAAACCAAACTTTGAGTTTTTATGGGTAATAACAATCAATTTCACTCCACTTCTTTACTTGTTAGAAGACCCATCAACAAAAAGTTTTTATTGTCCTATATTAGACTAAATAAGGGTGGTCTCTCTATTAGTTGATTTTAGGGGTGCGTACGGTCTAGTTTGGTCCGGTCTGATTCGAGTTTTACAATTTTGGAGCCAGATTGGACCAAATATAAGAGATAATCAAAATAAAACCAGACTGAACAGTTCAGATTTCCGACTGGATCCGGTTTTAAATTAAATTATTAATTTTTTCATATTTTTAAGGATAAAACAACATCGTTTTCCTTAAACGACATCGTTTCTAAAAGAAAAATATTAAAAAATAATAATTTTGGTCCAGTCTGAGTTTTTTGATTCAAACCCAAAACCAGACTGAAAATTTCGAGTTTCTGTAATTAAGAACCGGATCGATTTAAAGGAAATGCCAGATCAAACTCGTCGGTTTTGGTCCGGTTCCGGTCCAGTCTGGTTGGGACAGGTTTTATGCCTACCCCTAATTGATTTAGCAACAAAGTCAACTAAAACTTGACCCGTAACTAGCATGAAAGGCCTAAAGTAAATATTAAACTCACTTATCTCAATGGCCTATTTTGGTAATCTCCCAGATAAGGTTGGTTTTGTCAACACTTATCTTAAAGATTAATCTGTCAATACCACTACAATATGAGCTTGAAAGTAAGGTCTCAAGTTTATAACTAATATAACTAAGGCAACGGTCAATTTCTCTAGATTAGGGTATCTCATTTCACAATCTGTCATCATATAACTGATGTAATAGATTAGTTTTTAGACCCCTTATTCTTGTCGAATAATTACTGAGCTTACAATATAGGGGGAAATTGCGAGGTAAAGGTAAATTTATTCTCCTTAAACTAGCCTAGAAAGAAGTGAAGTCATCCCTAAGTATGACTTAAGTTGTTAAAAAGCCACTTCACATTCATCAATCCATTTCATTTCTCTCTTCGTTTTCAAGGCTTTAAAGAATGTGAGACACTTATTTGTGAAATGAGAGGCAAAGCAATTTAAAGCTGCTACTCGACTATTAAACCTTTGTATCTCCTTCACATTTTTAGGTGATCTCATATTGATCAAAGCTTAGATCTTTTCTGGGTTAGCTTCAATTCCTCTTTGGCTGACTATAAAACCAAGAAATTTACCTAAGGAGACACCAAAAGTACATTTAGCAGGGATAAGCTTCATTATGTATTTTCCAAGTACTTCAAAAGTTTTCCTTAGGTCTTCTATATGATCATCTGCCTTTAGGCTCTTGGTGAGCATATCATCAATGTACATTTCTATTGAATGACCAATTTAACAAACATCTTGTTCACTAACCATTGATAAGTTACTCCTACATTCTTCAAACCAAAGGATATAACTACATAACAATAGAGGCCTCGATCGATTATAAAAGTAGTATTTTCTTAATTAGGCTCATATATCTTAATTTGATTGTATCTTGAGTAAGCATCCATGAAACTTAGTAAATTGTGATCAGCTGAAAGTCTACAAGCTGATGAATTCAAAGAATAGAGAAACTATCCTTAAGACATGCTCGATTGAGATCTGTAAAATACAAACACATCCTCTATTTCCTATTAGATTTTTTTACCATGACTATATTTGCAAATCATTTTAGGTACTTAGCTTCTTTGATGAAACCAACTTTTATTAGCTTATCTACCTCTTCTTTTATAACAATACATTTTTCAACATTCAAGCTTTTCCTTTCTTGTCTAATTGCTTTAACTTTAGGGTCTATATTTAGTCGATGGGTTATAATTTTGGAGTCAATCCCAAGCATATTTTCATGACTCCAAGCAAAAACATCATTATGTTCATTGAGAAATGAGATGAGCTCTTCCTTTAATTGACTTGAGAATTGACAGTCAATTTTTATCATCTTTTTATTTTCTTTAAGGGATACTTATATCAACTCATAAGTTAGAGACGCACACTTTGATTTATCCAAACCTATCCTCTCAAAGACTAACAAGAATAATATATCAGTTGCACTTCCATTGTCAATGAGGATTCTATGTAAATGCTTGTTTGTCACAGGTAAAGTGACAACTAAGGCATCAATATAAGGGTGATGAAGCTCTATAACATCATCTTTAAAAAAAGGTGATGGATATATCCCTCATTGGATCCTTATATGGAACATGATCGGTAATATTGACACCAACCCATAATGGCTCATTCCTAGCTATTTCTTACATTATTCGTATCTTCTACTACTTGCCCTCTATATATGACATTTACATCAGACATGTTCTCCTCGCTGTCTACATTCACCTTCTTTTTCCCATTTTCCTTTCTAGAAGAATTAGGTTAATCCTTTTTATGATCAAATCTTTGGAGAGGGTGATTTTTCACAAATCTTAAAAATGACCCCGTCTTACTAAATCTTCAATTCGGTCCTTTAAGTCGAAGTACTCTGAAGTCTCATTACCAAAATCATTATGAAAATGACAATACGTTTTTGGATTTTTCTCAAAGGGTATCCTTTGAAAGACGCGGATGTCTCAACATTGAACGATTCTTTATTTGTATGAAAACCTAGTCATACGATGCATTCAATTCTGTATGCTGAATAAGGTGAATAACATGTTACAATCAAGCTCTAATATCTTCCATTAGCTCTTTTATTTAAAAATCTTGTTTATTTTGACTTGGACAATCAAAACGATGATTATCTTTCCTTTTCTTCTTCCCACGGTCTTCATTTCCTTGTTTTCTTTTTCTTCTTCCCACAGTCTCTATTTCTTAGTTTTCTTTGCTCTTGATGTTATTCTTCAGCGTTCATATATTTCTTTGCTTTTACAACTAACTTAGAATAAGTAAATAAAGTTTTCTTAGCAAGAGAGTAAGAAAGTTTGCTTTGCAAAAGACTTTCATCATTCCCGAGAGGGCAACTACATCATTTAACCCATCTACTTGAGTCATTTCAACGTTGTAGTGTTTTATGTAATCCCCTTAAAGATTCCCTCTCCCTCTGTTTAACAGATAGTAAGCATACAACTAGTAGCCCTCTTTGCTTTACACTGTTAAAGTGAAGAATAAATTCACGACTAAGTTCATAGAATGAAGAAATGGAATGAGGACGTAGAAGCCTAAACCATCTCCTTAGTGCACCATGAAGAGTGAAAGGAAATGCTCTACAAAGAATTCCATCATATGCTCGTTTTACTTTCATCAAAGAGTGATAATGCTCAATGTGTTCAAAGGGATCTTTCTGCCCATCATACGGTTTAATCTGTGGTAGATGGAATCGTTTAGGGTATTGCACAAGCATGATGTTGTCAATAAAAGGTGGTTTAGGTGCTATTGTAGTCGTATCTTGAGGATTCATCTCCCTCACCATTTGTTCAAGTCTCCACATTCTTTGTTGCATATATGCAAGCCTAAGGGGTTTACTTTAGCATGAGCCTTTCCTTGCAATTACTATGCTACCCCCCTTTCTTCTTCTTGTTGTTCATCTAGTGTATGCCTAAGGTCTCCTTCTTCAAGGTTATCCCTCGACCTGCTCCTCTAAGAGTTAGAACTTGAGTTCACCACATTACTATCTAAGGCATTAAAATCCTCTTCTGCATGCAGCCTATCCCTATCCATTCGATAAAACATTCTATTCATGTTTATAACAACCCTATTCACTTGGTGTAGCAAGCCTATTCACTTGATGTTTAAAATTGAAGATCTTATTTCTTCACCCTCTACCACCATGATGACGACCACCATGTAGTTGATTGTAAACCTATGGATCTAGGTAAGGGGGTTATTAGGCATTAGTATAGAGATACCACTCTCCAAATTCATCATTGGTCACGTTTGATGCCTAAAATGAATGTCCTCTTCATGGATAGAATTTTGATCATCAACTTCAAGGTCAAATATACTATAATTATCAATATCCATCTCTTGCTCTTTGAGTAGTGTAAAAACGTTTAGATTTGATCCTTGTCACGCTTCCCACAGATGGTGCCAAACTATTGATGTAATTTTACCCTACTTGATGATGTAGATACCTTATCTACGTGTCCACGTAGCATACTTATGGCTTTTTATAACTTTGCTATGTGTATTTATTTGTTTCGACTTCAATTGTTGTCTCACTTTTTTAAGCCTTTGTGCTACTAGGAGAGGGATATAGTCATTTCTCTCTCATTTTTCTTGACTTTTTGACCTTGGGAGATAGTGATAGGTTTCACACTTAAGCAAACTACTTCCTCTTTTTTAGTATCTACATACATCTAAGTGTAAATACTCTGTGGGAGTTCATAAGTTTTTAATTTAACGAAGCTTCTCCCTTTCTATTAAGTGTCTATAAGACCTCAACAGGAAACAAAATTAAATTTCACAATCAAGGAAGCCTCTCCCTTCTTTTGAAGTATCTTGAGGTAATAAGATCTCTTAGGGGTTTATTTTACAATTGTCATTTCCTCCTTCTCTTCAAAGTCAATTTAGTATTCCCCCTCAAAAGATGATTGTCTGCTTAAAATCAAAGGTCTCCCACTAAGTTACACATTATGGATTTAAATTTTTAGTTATTAGTTTCAGGTTTAGGCCCATTAATCAATAATTTTTGGTATAACAAACCGTAACGCAATAATTAGGAATTAACTATACAATAGCATAACCAAGTGTTCGAAGTGGCCAAGAAATCTTGGAAAAATATACACTCAAGTAAAATGTTTAACGTTCCATAAGACATACTCAAACAAATTTAAATTATAAATGTCAAACATAGACATTTTCAAACGAAACAATTAATTACAAACTAATATTTCAGATATCTAATAACATAAAAGTAAATTTTATGGAAGGGTTTAGTTAAATCTAATGGGAAAAAAAAAATAGGATAAGGATAATCATCACCTTTAAGAAACAAGAGATCGTGTCCATCTTTCCTAACAAAGCAAAGCACATTTATAAGCACCGATGATGAATAAGAGTGCACAATCTTTTATCCTACTATTATGCTATCAAAATTGCTGCTCAATAATTAATCCCTAAACATGCTTATTAACTTAAACATTGAATGGTCTTCATTGAGCAACTAACACCCCTAATTATTCATTTTTCTTCTAGATTTTAAGAACATAAGAGGAAGACTTACATACTTAGTATTAAAAGATAAGATAGATATCAACAAAACTATTACAAAATTCGAAATATATAATATTGTTTTTCTAAATTTGTGCAATGAATACCTAAGCTAGAAAAAAGTGATTGCTAAGCTATTGCAAAATTCAAAATCGACAGATAAGGTCTAAAGTATTAAATGTTTTAAAGTCTTGGTTTTGTTATCTTTTGACAAACAAGGGGGACTTGTATAAGAATAACCCAAACAACAGTATCTTTCTATCCTTGATTGTCTAGATCTGTGTGCGCTTATTTTCGTGACATTTTACTTTCAATCGTTATTGTCCATACCTCACGGCTCCCATAATACTTTTTAGTTTAAAATATTTTTCTAGAAAAAATAATATTTAGATTTTTATTTTATTATTTGAATAATATTTATATTTTTTTATAAAAATAATTATTAAATATATTATTTGATTATTTTTATTAAAATTAATTATTGACTCATGTTAATTAATTTTATAATAAAAATATCCTTTTAACTCTTAATTAATTTATATAATAATATAAATACTATTTTTTTATAAATTTTAATTAATTTTTTAGTAAAATAAATTAATTATACAAAGATAATTTAATTTAAATTAAAAAATAAATATTGAATTTATGCATAATTTTATTTTTTATTTTTGACTTTAAAATTTTTATTTTTTAATTATTTTTTATTTTTTACCCTAATCTATCATTAAAATAATACTTATATATTAGATAACACTAATCATAAATTCAATAAGCGACAAAATAATAATCAAACAACATGAAAATAATTAAAAATAATGGTATTTGTTAAAAAAATTTAATATATATTGAAAAGTTTCACTTTAGATAATATATAATTATTTTTAATTATTTTTATATTGTTTGACTATTTCTCTTATCACTTAGTAAATTTATAATTATTATTTCTTAATATATAAGTATTATTTCAATTATGAATTAGGGTGAAAAAATAAAAAATAATGAAAATTTTAAAATCAAAAATCAAAAAAAGATAGATGGAAACCTTAAATAAAAAATAAAAAAAAGTAAATTAAACTTTTAATTTTTTTAGTTGAAATAAAATTATCTTTATAACTATTTAACTAAAAAATCAACTAAAAATTATAATAAAAGAGATATTAATATTATTATATTAGTCAAATAAGAATTTAAGAAATATTTTTAACATTAAATTATTAAATTAAATTAAAATTTAACTTTAATAAAAAAATAAATTTTATAATTATTTTTAAAGTAAGAATATAAATATTATTCGAGTAAAGTTGTATATTTTATTTGCTCTTTTTAAATACATATAAGCTTTTTAAATATATATATATATATATATATATATATTTACTTTTTAAATTTTGTTTTCTTTTCATACGAGTCCTCGGATCATTTTTACTTTTTTTAAAAAAGTAAAGTGGGTGGACCTCAGATGGGCCCAAAAGCCATTTATTTGCCCTTTCACCCCAGGCCAGCTATAAGTTTGCTTATATGTCCAAACAAATTCACAGAAAAAAGTTTTAATTTTTTAAACAATTCATAATAGGTAAATTACACCTCTTTCATCTCATTTGTCACCTTACATATTTTTTAAAACTTTCAATTTTTATAACTCTTTTTTTTATTTCTGATCTAAAAATGGTTAAAAAAATTCAACAATATATTAATCAAATTTACAAAAGAACAACAAGATTTTGTTTTTTTCATTATTTCTCTTTCTTTTCTTTTTCCTTTTTCAAGTTCACTTTAAATCGTAATAAAAAGGAAATAAAGAAAATATTTTCCTAGCATAATTATCTCTCTCTTTTTTGTGTATAAAAAGAAGACAAGAAATAGTGGAATCGCATTCTTTTTTATTTTTATCTTTTAGACATTTGTGATTTGAAGTAAATGTTATTAGGCAAAATTATATAAAGACTCAAATTAAAATAAAGAAACATATAAGGACCTATATATAAGTTTCCAATTTTGGCCGATTTCGAAGCACCTTCTCTACTCTAATTTTTTTTTTTTAACCAACTTTCGGATGTTCGATTCTTAGTGTCTTTTCCCTTTCTCTTTAAAAAAGAAAGTGATAATTTCGGCTGTCGGATTTTTGCTTTTTTAACAAATTTCGGATAGTTCGAAATGCTTCATATAAATAGTATCACTTTTCTGAAGGTTTTTCTTATCACAAATTAAGATGGATGTCATGGAGGCGAAGATGCGGTCTGCAAGTCATAGTTCTGATCATAATTCAGCTGAGTTTCCTTTAAGTAATAAGGAAAAACAAAGAAAGCTGGTGATTGAAATTTTATTTTATTCCTCTATTTTTTCTCAGGTTTTACTTCCTCGGAAGCACATCAACGGGGTGCCGGTTCCTACTTCCATCTTTAAACAACGCCCTCTTATGTATGAAGCCTTTGTGATCTCCAACATCCTCACCTTCATCTGCACGTTTAGTTGGTTGCTGATCCGAAATAAGCCAAAGCTTACAAAGCTTAGCTGTTTTTATTTCGTTGCTTCCATAGTTTCTGCTGTAATCTCTTTATCATTTATCGTTGGTGCCTTAGCCCTCCCTATATAGTTTCCTGCGGAAGAATGAAGATGGATCTTCCCATCTATACCTATCATCTTGTAATCAAAATTGATGGAAACTAATTCAAGAAGTTATTAGATGCGTTCTTGTTACTTTTCTGTTTTTATTCTTATTTTATAACATTCGATGTTTCTTGATCTCATATATAATTCTCAGTTGCTTTGATTTTGTTTATTACATGCGTTTTATACAGATTAAACGGTGGCTAAACCGTAAACGGAAACATAGGGGTTTAAATGTTCAAATAATAAAGTTGATAGGGCAAATTTAAGCGTGGTTTCGAAGTTAAATGGTACCAAAATGTTAAAAAAGTCATCTCGAAAGACGGGTAATAAAATAATATTCGAAACGTTTTCCTGCAACAAAATGATACAAGAAAAACTAGGGTGGCAAGTGCAACAATAAGGGATACAAAAATTATCTTTTTCCTTTCAACTAATATAGATTTTACCCAATAAACTAATTTTAAAAAAAATTATTGGGATAAAATAATTTAATAATTTTTTTTATTAACGTCAATTAGATTTATATTTGATAATAAGATAATTGTTTACTATTATTAGTTTTATGATGTTTTAGGGTCTTAGATAAATAAAAGATTTTGAGTTTTTAAATTTTAGGATCGGACCTTTTCAAATTGATTGTAAGAAAGAAAAAATTAAATTGATCGGTTCAGTTTTTGGGTCGATTTGATTTTTAGATTAAATTATTATTTTTTAATTTTTATAAAAAAAATGTCATTTTTTATTCAATTTGGTTAAATATTTTTAGTTAAATCCGACAAAAAATTATGAATTTTTATATTTAAATCGAACTGATTTATTTAAAAAATCAAACTTAACCTGTCGATTTCGATTTGGTTCTAATTTATTTTAGTTTGAGTTGGTTTTTCTGTCCACCTGAAAGATACATAGTGTCAATATCTAATTTCAAACTGCTTGTTAGGATGGCACTAACAAAAATTTCAGAAAACTTGTATAACATTATATATTTAATTTTTAAAATTCCTAAATTAATAAATAATTAAGCTATCATTAAGAGTAGATACTAATATTTTCTAATTTTTTTCAAAGAAAATAACCTAAAATTTCACTAAGCAAATGCTTTTTTTAGCAAACCAAGTAATATTGTTTCATAATCCAAATAAAGTAATTGGAAATCTGAATTAAGTCTAATAGCGTGTTTGAAAGAATTATTTATTCTTATACATTTTTTCTACGATTAAATTTTGAAAAAATTTGTAGGATCCTTTTCATTTTTCCAAGAGGTAGGTCCAAGTCCAACACGTCGAAATATGAGAATTCTCGAGTGACATCTTTAGTTAGTTGTATTAAATCTCTTCTTAGTTGTAATTTTCTTGCACATAGAAATTAATTTGGCATAAAGGATGGTTGAAGAAGTCACCCCAATGACAATTTACTCGGATAGAAAAAATAAGCACACGTATTGTGAATTCTACGAGGATAGATTACTGAATCAATTCTTCCAAGTGAGAGAATCACAACGGTAGTCTAAATAAAAAATTAAAGATGGAGAAGCTGAGGAGAAGAAGTTAAAAGTACGGTGAAGTCATTAAATTTCAGGAATAAAGTTTATTGAAATTTCAGGAATATCTATCTACCAAATTTTAGAGATCATTTGGTAATCTGTCATTATAATATAATAGCTTTTAATAGAATAGAAGTCTTTTATTTTAATTAAATTAGAATAAAGTTTATGTAAATAAAATATCATTTTACATATATTTATTTTAAAGAAAGGGAGGCTTTTTTAAAGAAGAACCTTTTGAATAATTTTATTTCAGTCCCTAATATTTTAAAAAATATCACTTAAATTAGTATATTTCACATATTAGATAGAAAAGTTCTCAAGGTTTACTATGACTCATACTGGTTATGCTTCTCTATACTTTGGAAGTACTTCACAAAATTTTGTTAGACAAACCTTAGTATTAAAGGACATATTATGCATTCCTAACTAAGATTTAAACTTACTTCTAACAGCTTACTGGTTGAATTTTCTTGTATTGTTTTATATAGGATAAGAAGAAGGATGTGGTGCTGCTGATAGGTGTGGCTAAAAGAGACTTGTACAAGTTACAAAATTACTCATTTAATATTGGTCAAGTTTCTTATGAATCTCAAAACCCTGGTTCCATGATTTCTCATTGTTCCTTTCTAAATCCAATTTTGTGTTGATAAAGAGATAAAAACTTATGTAGTTGTAATCGAGAATGTTTTCCCTTGTAATTTTGCTCCCTCAAAAACCATTGATACAAAGTTTATATCTTGTGTTGATTCAATTACTGCTAATAACTAAAATGCTTAAATGTTTTCAAGTGATATATTTTCACATTCTAATACAATAAATCTCATTTAAAATAAATTACACCCATTTTAGGCGACGTCTGTCCTCACTAAAAGAGAAATCTATTCATACTCTAATATGATAGATCCTACTTAAAGTGAATTATAAATTTCACATTTGGTGAAAGTCCTACCTAGATGAGAAAAGCTAATTAACCCTTACCCACTTAAGTTAGCCCAAGTGGTTATCTTTAATTTAATTCTAAGAAAGTCATTATATTACTCTTATATGTTCATTTTTATCTTTATTTTTAATAACTAAGAAGATAAA
This sequence comes from Melia azedarach, assembly GCA_028052125.1. NCBI lineage: Eukaryota > Viridiplantae > Streptophyta > Magnoliopsida > Sapindales > Meliaceae > Melia > Melia azedarach. Next base: position 15,632,614 of record CM051396.1, read on the forward strand.
ATTATATTTTCATAAACTTAAATAATAAAAAATAATTTTTTATTTTTTTTCTTCCTTATCTTTCTTATCTATTTGTATTTTCAATTTAGATAAAAAATAATATATAATAAAAATAATTTATTCATATCTCATAATCTTACTAATAAAATCAATTAATTGAACTTAAAAAATCCAAAAATAAAAGAAATCTTAATTTTAGTTTACTTATTTATTTTATTAGATTTTATCTAATTTCATAAGATATAAAAAAATAACTCTTGAGGAAAAAAATCATTAATTTTTTCAATATAACACGCACATACTTGTATATTAACTATATTGAAATTCAAAATTTAAAAATTATTATTATAAAACAAATATTTTCTGTAATGTTTTATTTTGAAAAAGAAAATAATGAGTATTTTTATATTTTCTACTCAAATTAACATTATGTAAAACTTTTATACTTGACATATTTCTATATTTTTAATATTTTTAGTGAGTACATAAGTAAATAAATTGTCTTTAGGATAAATTTTAGAGAGAAAATTTATGGATTTTAGTTTTTCTGTAGATTAAATTAATTGGTTTTACTGCTAAGATTATGTGAGTGGAATAAATTAATTTATTTATATATCAGTTTTTTTCTGTACCTGAATTAAAAAATTAAATAATTAATTTTAATTTATTTTAAACTCATCGTAATTTCTCCTTAATAAAAAAAAAGTAGAGGAAGAGACGACGAAGAAAAAATAATAAAAGAAAAAAATAGAGGAAGTCAAAGAAGAAAAATATAAAGAATTATTTTCTATTTATTAATTTTATCTTTTTAGTTGTTAAAAAAAATAATTAACATATAAAAATAATATGATGACTTTATAAATTTTAAAGTTAAATTAAAGATTATTATATTATAAAAGATAAGTTAAAAATTACCTAATAGTTAAAAGTACATCGAAGTTTGGTTAAGAACCTATGTGATATTGATCAACATGTTAGAGATCAAAATGATGATTTTCAAAAGTTATGAAAACTTTTTATCTAATATATGAAATATATCAGTTTAAATGATATTTCTTAAGAAAATAGGGACTAAAATGCAATTACCTCGATTTGTTATTATAAAAGTCTTTTTCATAGGGTATCCGATGGTGCGTGTTCACGTTTCCTTATCATTCTTCCAGGTGGTAGGTCCAGCGTGTTTGAATTGTAATCAGTGAATCCGAAATTGTAGCTCAATTTTCTTTTCCTTTTTTATTCCATAGGTCCACCATTTTGAAATAAGTGACATCTTTATTTTCGTTTTTATTTTTACAGCCACTACATGCTGTAAATATTAAACATTAATAATTTTATTTATAATATTTTTATAAATAATTAAAATAAATATATTTTATAAATAATTAAAATAAATATATTTTATAAAATTGTTTTAATTTGTATTACAATTAAAAAAAGTATTCAAACTTTAAACTTATTCGTTAATTTTAAAATTTTGACTTATTTTATTAAATATAATTATCAAATTTTGTGTGTTAAATTAAAAAAATATTTTGAAAACATTTCCGTAATTAAAACTCAATTATATTTAAAATTTAAATTAAAAAATAAATAGACACTAAGTTAACAAAAATTTCAGGAACCATATAATATTAAGTATTTACTTATCAAAATTCCTACTATTAACAAATAATTAAGCTCTGATAAAACTTTATAATTTTTAATAATATCCGTTTATTTTTAAAATTTTTAATTATATCTATAATTTTTTAAATATTTTTATAAATATTAAAAAAATAATTTAAAATATAACTAATCCGATGTTTGAAAGCAAATCAAATAATGTTTCGAATAATTCAAATAAAGTCATCGAAAATCCGATTAATAGCATAGCATTCCCATGTGGGCCATGTCAATTCTTATTCCCATGTGGGCCATGTAATTACTCATTCCCATGTAATTTAAAATATAAACCAAATAATGTTTCGAATAATCCAAATAAAGTGAAATTCTTTCCACGAAAAAGTTTCTAGGATACATATCGAAACTATACCCACATTTTTTTAATGGGTAGGTCCAACATTTTTAAATAAGTTAAGTATTTTTTTTTAAAACAAATACAACATCAACTTTCATTTTTTTTTTAAAAAGTATTATAATTCGCGTATTTATACTCAAAATAATATAGATATTTAAGAGATTAATTACAATAATCAACCAGTCTGATCTAAATTTTACTAACAATCTCTTATAGTATAATTGTTGTATAAGAAAAACTCTTAAATTTAAAATAAAAATTTATCAAATCTATTTACAAAGTTTTTTAATTTTACAAATTTAAAAGAAAGTATTATTACAACTATATAAATAAATAAATAAATATAAAATTATCACATATTTAAATTTGAGAAAAATAAATTATTGTTATGAAAACCACTAGATTTGATTTTTAATACTAAAAGTAAAACAAAAAACAAAGAAAGAAGAAAAAAATTCTATCAAAGATAGAGATATTCTCCATCTCCAATGAGAAGAAGGAGAAGAAAAGGAAAGAAGTTGCAGAAAAGACGGGCACAGGGAAAGGAGAAGAGAAGAGTCTAGAAAGGCCGAGAGAATTTAAATAACATTTTTATTTTTGTTTTTGTTATTATAGCCACTGCATTCTATAAATATTATTCTATTTATAAAACAATCAAAATAAATTTTATATAAAAAAATTTATGCAAGTTTAAGACTTTTTTAATTTTAAAAGTTTAACTTATTTTATTTAAATACAACTATTAAATTTTCTATGTTAAAGTTAAAAAATAAATATTTTTAAAACATCTTCATAATTAAAATTAATTTATATTTAGATTTTAAATTTAAAAATTTAAATAGACAACAAAAATTTCAGAAACCCATATAATATTAAGTGTCTATCTGTTATAATTCCTACTATTAATAACGAATAATTAAGCACTAATAAACTTTTATAATTTTTAATAATATTTATTTATTTTATTCAAAAAATAATTTAAAATATAACTAATAGGATGTTTTCAAGCGAACCGAATAATGTTTCGAATAATTAAAGTCATCGGAAATCCGAATTAAATCCGACAACCTTCCCATGTGAATTATTTTATTCTCACACAAGAATAAGTTAGTAGGATATCCGAATTGCGGCTACATTTTCTTCTCATTTTTTCAAGAGGTGGGTCCGGCAACCCATGATTTTTGAATTTTAACTCCTCTTTATCACTTGTCCACCCAAAGTTTAGATTTTTATCAACTAGACAGCATATTTTCTATCCTTCCTCACTTGCATCCACTACCGTTATTCTTTTATTTTTAATTATTTAAACAAAAATACGAGCAATCATTTATCTATCCTTCACACATCTAAAATTGTCCAATTAAATTATCTTTAATTAAATTTTTAATTTTAAATAAATATAAATCAAAATTATCGTTAATTAAAAGTTTAATTATTTTAATTTTTTAAACATTAAATAAATTAAAATTAAATTTCTTAAGTCATTTAAATAAAAATAAATAGTCAACTAACGGTCCAAAAAAAAAGTGTGTTTTAACTGAAATTTTCTATTTAAGTGTTAAAATTTTAAATCTAAAAAAAAATATGTGTTAAAATCTCATATTTTTAATTTATTACCTATTATTTATATATGTTAATAATTTAATATATTAAAAAAATTAAGACATATATATCAATAAATCAATTTTAATTTTTTTATTTTTATAAAACAAATAATTTAACATTTATATTCAAATATTTAAAATAAAAATAAAGATATTATTCAAATTTAAATTTAAATCAAATTTAAATTTAATCATATTCAAATTTTAATTTCAATCAAATTTAAATTTTAATTATATTCAAATTTTAATATATTAAAAAAAATTAAGACATATATCAATAAATCAATTTCAAATTTTTATTTTTATAAAACAAATAATTTAACATTTATATTTAAATATTTAAAATAAAAATAAATATATTATTCAAATTTAAATTTTAATCATATTCAAATTTTAATTTCAATTTCAATTAAATTTAAATTTTAATCATATTCAAATTTTAAACATTAAAAAATAAACACTCCCTTAATCTGTAAGTTGCTTGATAATTTATTGGAGTGTACTGGAATATTTGGTGGAAAAGTTGCAGCGGCGGATCCCACAGTCATCCGACCTGCGGATTTACAGCGGATATCCGACGACAATGTGCCAAGTTTCGTTGCAATTTCCTTCACGTCTCTTTTGTCTTCTAAACGTTTTTCTGTCTTCTACTGAATAAATTTCAAAGCCAATTAATTGTTTGCCCCACATCTTTCTTTTGAAAAACGCGTGGTTGAACGTCAGACCTCTTTTCTTCGAATTTTGAAGATTCGATTTTTCATGTCGGATTGTTCGAATGTTGTATATAAATGGATACACGTGAACACGCTCCTCCGTCTTCAATAATTTCGGATGTCGGATTATTCGAATGTTACCCATAAATAGATACATGTGAACTGTACGTCTTCAAGGCAAAGCACTTCCCGTTTGTTCAAGATGCGGTCTACGGTTTGCAGTTCTGATAATATCTCACAAGAGTTTCCTTCAAGCAATAAAGAAAAACGAAGAACGCTGGCGATGGAAATTCTGTTTTATTCCTCTGTTATTTCTCAAGTCTTACTTCCTCGGAAAAATATCGACGGAGTGCCGCTTCCTACTTCCATCTTTAAACAACAAGCTCTTATGTATGAAGCCTTTGTGATCTCCAACATCTTCACCTTCACCTGCACGTTTAGTTGGTTGCTGATCCGAAATAAGCCAAAGCTTGCAAAGTTTAGCCGTTTTTATTTCGTTGTTTCCATAGTTTCTGCTGCTATCTCTTTATCAATCATTGTCGGTACCTTAACTCTCCCTAGATAGTTCAGTTTCCTGCGGAAGAATGAAGATGGATCTTCTTCGCTATCTATCATCAGGTGTTTTTATTTGTATTTTATAACATTCAAGTTTCTTACCTCTGATATTTAATTCTCGATTCTCTTGATCTCTCTTGTTTATTACATGTGTTTGATTCAAATTAAGCGGTGGCTACGCTGTAAACGGAAACTTAGGGGTTAAAATGTTCAGATAGTAAAGTTGATAGGTCAAATTTGTAAGCGTAGTTTATAACTTGAAGGATAAATTGCTCGGTGTTTCAAAGTTGAAGGTTACCAAAATGTTAAAAAGGTCATCTCGAAAGACGGTTAATAAATTAATTGGTATATTTGACACATTTTCAAAGTTTAGGGGGTTAAAACATAAATAAATTTAATTATAAATCTAATTTGTATATAAAAGTTTACAATATTTTTGTTGGGCTGACCAGCACCCGTCGTGTCTAATACAGAGGGCAAACAAGCCTGGGCCGAGGGTTCAAATATTAGCAGGCTTTAAATATGAAAGCCCGTTTGGACTGGGTTCAGGTGTGGAAGCCCTAGGCTTGGCAAAACATTCTGGCCCTGTCTGAATTTCTCCGGATTGGACCCGGCCTTCTACAAACCCGGTCCGGCTCGGATGTATTGTCAAGCCTACTCTTAAGATCGCCAATATAATTGCGCCTGTTAAGACCAAAGTGTGCTACAAATTTCTGAAGAACAAATCCGGTTGTTTAGCATTGCTCTTCTCTTTAATATTTGCCACCACCCATTGACTCCTTGGCTTATTGTCTCAAAGCATTTTGTTATTGTTGATTACGAAAATCAAACTTACATACATGTGTATATGTTTGACGTTTGAAGTTGTTGATGAAGTAATAGCACTGATTAGTCTGTACAAACAATAGGATCATATATGAAACTGAAATTGATTTCTAAAATTAGAATGATTGTTTAGGCTTTAATAATGTTAAGTATTGATTTTGCTCTTACTTTGTACTTTTGTACAGTTAATTTTAACATAATTGTTTCCTCTTTGTGAATCTTAATCAATTGCAGTAGTAGCTAGCAAAAGAAGTTTGCTCAGGTTTGGTGGAAGCTGCCTTCTTCTTCATTCTGTCGCTGCATTCTTCATATTGTTAAGGTAAGCGCTTGCTAATATATTTATTAAATCAAATTGAAGGGGGATAAGTATGCATATTGTTTATCACATAAGTGTAGCAGTGAATAAATAATTATGTATAGGAACTAATAAAGATAATTAAGAAATTCAAAGTTATGTAGATCAGAAGAAAACATTATTACAAACACTGCGCTTACAACATAAGATAGTGAATGGTCAGATATTATTTCCCCCTAACACAGTTGAACTAGCTGAAAATGAACCAAATAAAGCCATCTAAACCTCATTTAATCTACGAATGAGCGGGCTAAAGCTGGGAAAGCTATCACGCAAGAAGCAGTGGTGATCCAAAAGTTGATATTATCATGCAATCTTATAGCCGCTACAGCCATGAATCCAAATGCAGTGAAAGTATACCCTAAGCCTCTAATGATTCGTGCAGCCCTTCCATGGCTGTGCCCAAATAGAAACATACGATACAAGAACATAATAAAGCCGGTAATGTTACAAGCAATACAAAAATATGAGAGGATTTTGGCATTATGGGACAAATTAGAGGTGCTGCTCTCTGAGTTTGAGCTTGTCCCCACAACGGAAGCTGTTTGGACAGCCATCATGATGAAAGTTTCCACGAGTCTAGTCTGATTGGAGGGTTGGCTTTCTTCATCCTCTCTGCTATAATGAATTGTATGATAATCATCATCAGCAGCAGGTATTTCAACAACTGATTGATCAAAATTATGATGTCTTGAACTTGCGGATTGATTGATGAAATGACTCATCAGAGGAAGTGATGGAACAGTATTTGATGATGATGCTGGAGAAGCAGCTGGAGCTACAATGAAACCCTGGGAAGAGGTTCGCTCACGACACCTAACGGATGCAGCTGCTTGACCTCTCATGAGTAGAGGTGGTGAAATTTGTTGATGATTATGATTATCCTGAAACAAAGAAATTCCCGCATTATTATCTGCATAATAACGGAGTGAAACAGCACCTCTTATTAGAGGTATTGGTCCGTGCTGTCCTACGTTGTTCAATCCCCAAATTGACGGTACTGCAATATTCACATCTTCTTCTTGAGAAGAGCATAAAGGAATGAGATTAGTGCCCATTTTAGCAGTGGTCACCAAGAATCTCCCATCTTCTTGCAAATTTTGTTGATCAAACCACTCTTTGAAATGTTGGAACTGGAGTCCGTATTTCCCCTCAAATATACAGAAACCACATTGACATGCCAAGCTGCTCCATGTCTTATAGCAGTGGTCGAGCCTATTCCCATTGCAAAGTAAACTGTATTCACTGAACATCTCAGGGCGTGAACGAGCAATTTCAAGCTCCATACTATTAAGCAAGAGTAGGGTACCACCAGAGGGTTCCATGTGAGTTTGAGGAGCATGGAAGGATGATGATGATGAAGATGATGACGATCCATGTTGATATTCATGGTGGTATCTACTAATCATTTTGCCTGAAAGCACAGAGAATTAATGGAATGAAGAACAAGGAGGAGGAGAAGGATGAGGAGATAGTAGCTAGGGTTTACAACCAGTGTACTAGTACAACTCTGACTCCGCGTTGTTGACGAACTTCGGAATTTTACTATTAACAATTTCCTGGATATTTCTTTCTTCGCTTTTCTTTTCTTCACTCGTAAGTACTCAATGGAATCTAAACTATTTTTAATTAAACTATGGAATTTGCACAAAATGTGTTAGTTTTATTTTTATGGGGTTTTACCCCCTAAGGTTTGGTCTTTTAACACCTAAAGTGATTGTTTTGGCTTAATTAACACATATCTGTCCCAAGGGCATCCATTAATATTAGCACACTGTTTATTTGAGTGTTATGGTAAATATTGGTATAGGAGATCTTATAGGATTTTTAATTCTATTCAATGTTCTCTTTACTTTCGCCCTCATGTATCTAAGCCGTAAATTTTTTTAACATTATGTTCAAGGTTTTAAGCTGTTTTTACTTTATTTAAAAATTTTGTTCTCTTTATTATGTTGATATATCTTGTTATTTTCTCTATTGTAGCTATTGGGAAACCACAATATTGTCCGATGAAGCAGTAGCAGAGATGGAGGCCGATCGTGAAGAATGAAAGGAGGAACCAAGACTAAGGAGGCCAATGTCAAAAAAAGATTCGATCTCTTGATCTTTATTTGCTACTGATGCAAATAATTCAAGTAAGAATTAAAATTATTTATTAGTCTATATCAATTTTCTCTAACTTTAGTCATTAGTATATATATAAACTAACCAAGTTTCTTAAATGAAATCGAAAACTTTATAGGAGAAATGACCATAATTTCCTTAAATTAGCGGTGGACTAACGTCAATGGATGTCCCTAGGAAAATATGTGTTAATTAAGCCAACAAATCTCTCTAGGTGATAAAAAGGCTAAACCTCAAGGGAAATATGTGTTAAAAATCCCTTAATTTTATTAATTTGTGAGAGGATCGTATTATCCTTACTCGTAATATCGTCGTTATAATTATTAACTGTATGATAATTAATTGTTTAATTATTTTACAATTAATGATTTAAAAAAAAATTGAAGATACCATTTATATTGCTTTAAACATAACTTTATTTTCCTTCAAAAATTTTCAACACCGAGTGATTTCCGCGTGGGGTAGCCATTGCTCCATTTTTTTATAAGTTTGAATTCGACAGTGCACCCTAATTTCTTTTAACTCTCTCTCTCTTTCTTTTTTCTTTTTGCATACTATTTTGATGTTTGTTCAGCATATTTTGGGCCAAATAAAACATCACAATAAAAATGAATTTATGTACGTTTTATTTACTCTAATTAAAGTTAGCCAATATTTGCAAAATATTGCTTTTGTCTCTAATCAGCTTAGAAAATGGCACTTTTCTTTGACCTTTGTTTTTTTAGAATAAAAATTGTTCAAAGTTAACAAATAATAATAGTAATCATGATGACAATGAAAAATAGCTTTAAAAATTCTAAAAAATTATTACTCGATCATGAAGCTTCATAAGAATTTCTTAAGCTAAAGAAACTTTCGGAAAGAGAATTCTTTTCTTTTTGACTGCAAACTAACTTTTTGACCATTAAAGCACCGAGGAAATTACCAAAAAAAATAAAATTAATTAGTTCATATATACATTCGTCTGTTTTCTTCTAAATCACCCGCCTAACTTATGCTATATATAATTGTTTCAATTTATTCTATTATATAAAATACGAACTGTCAAAATAAAATAAATTTACATGAAGTTTCTTTTCATCCCTTTTAGACAAAAAACTTAATTCAATCTTTTTAAGAACCTAAGACCATGAAGCCTCTATCAATATAATCTTCTTTAAATGTTATTACCGAGGAGAGAGTTATTATTAAAGTTATAGGACCTTTATGGAATTTATCTTAAGAGATTACAACCAGCATGGTATCGGTTCGTTGTGAAATTTGAGACTATGCTTTTTACTTTTCTTTTTCATTTATTTGTGCATTAGTAGTCATAGCTGTGGAGTACAATAAGAGGGCAAATTTAAACTGAAATTTCCATAAAGGAAAGGAATAATAGCTTTTTCTTTTTTAAAATGCCCCGTATAGCTATCTATTTCAACCAATGTAATGCTTTTACTCTCTAATTTCACATATACCTTTCCTTTTGGCTACATGTACACACACCCAGATCGCGTTTACACATGGAGTGCCGAGGAAACTTCCAGAAAGGAATAAATGGAGATTCCAAGTGCTTAACTTTTTGATTTATAAATTTATTTGTTTTTCATGCATTTACAGAACAGAAGACGACACTTGTCTATACTGGTAGCTCAAAATTAAGAACACCCCTCGCGTCAAATTATTTGGCTCTGCTCGATCTCTCTGGATCTACAACTGTGATTCAGCTGAGATCTGGTTAGTTTCGAGTAAATATTTTGCTCTTATTCTTACATACATATATATCATCTGGTTAGCGTTTGAAATAAATTTTGGTATGTATAATCTATCTCATATATGGTGATGATAAAGTCATCCAGTTGCATCAGCTTCACTACAACTAGAAATCTTGTGTTCTTTTTGTTTTGCAGGCTACTTGTGGATATGTCTTGGTCTTTGTTTATGAACAAAATCTTGGCAACTCATAAACCCCATGCACAGGTATATCTGCTGCCTTTCTCTTTCTCTCTCTCTCTCTCTCTCTTTTTGGAGAAGAAAAAAACATTAATATATAATTACATAGCTTAATAAATTCATTTTCTTTTAATAGAACATGGTCTCTCCCTGTATTAATATAATATGACTGTTTCAATTTATTATTATTATTATTATTGGTTGATGTATGGAGATATATCAATGACCTGCACAAACAAATGACGATTTTTAAAGTCTTAAACATGAATGAATATTCTTTTATTTTGACAGCCTTTTTTCTATATATATAGATTAATATCAGCAACATTAATATAAATTATACATCGATGACCAATTATTTTATATTGACAGGAAACGATTGAGGAGAGTGAAGTAAATGGAAATCAAGCTGGGAATAATATGGAGATGATAGACATGAACCACCAAGATCTAGTGGGGAACTCATCATCATCATCGGTTGGTAATAAACAAAGAAAGAAGCAGTCAAAGGTTTGGGAAGAGATGACTAAGTTTACAGGAGAAGAAGATGGAAGAGATTGGGCTAGATGTAATCATTGTCAGAAGTTGTTTGATGGTTCGAGCAAGAAAGGAACCACGCATCTCAATAATCATTTGCAGAGATGCCCGCGCAAAAGAAATAATGGCGCAGGTGATAACGCGGATAAACCAATGGATCAAACAACCAATTTAACTTCTTCAGTTGCGATAGAAGAAAAGTCTGTGACTGATCTCATCAAAAGCTGCTTCGATGAGAGAGGACGTCTTACTGAGTGCTGGGATCCATCAGTACTGAACTCTAGAAGGGTTGAGATACTCCAAATTTACGAAGAACAGAAGGAAGAACTCCGCAGAGTTTTCAGTCAACTCACATGTCGTTTCAGCTTAGTGATTGAGTTGTATTTTGGATATTATGTGTTGAGCATATACTATATAGATAACAGTTGGGAACGGAAGATGAAGATAATTAGTATTTGTGCTACCAATAAGGACGAGGAGCTTCATCATAATTATCAAAATTTAGTAAAAATTTTGAAAGAATCATGTTCGGATTTGAAGAAGGATAGAAATATATGCTCTATAGTTTATCATGGTCGTACAACTTCTCATTTCGTGAAAGGTGATCATGAAGATAGTATTGGAGAAATTAACAGTTGGTTTAATCATCGAGGTAATTCCCTCCCTTACGTCGGGTGTTTGTTTTCTGTTAAAATTGTATATTTGTTTTGTTCGGAATTTGAGAAGAATTGGGCAGAATGGTTATGGAGGACATTTGGTGGGTTAAGGAAGTGTATTCATTACGTCAATAGCACGTATATTTGTATGCGTAACTTTCAAATTGCTGTGGACAACGTCAAGTCCATGGGAAAGAAAGTGAAGATTTCTGATCTGTTTCCTATATTGTTTGACAAAGACATCTCCGATGTTGGGGATGCAGTGGGTTATAAAGAAGCCTTTCTTGAGTTAGAGCGAATAGACTCTGATTTCAAATCAAGGTCAATAAATTTAACGGAGGAGCAATGGGATGAGGCAACTGTCATATATCAGCATTCTACAGAGTTATTGGATAGCTTTAAAAGCTGGGTTGAAAGCAAATATACCACTCTAAATCAGCATTTCCCCAAGTTTTGTGACGTATATATGAAATTGCTTTCACTACGACAAAGAACCCAAAGTTATCATCTTGACAAAGAGACTTCAACTCTGATAGAGAAATTGTCTTCTGAGTTAGAGAAATATAATTTGGTTCTAGTGATTGCAGTGATTCTTGATCCAAGGTTCAAAGTAGATATTGTACAACTTTGGTATAACAAGATTTACGGCCGTGATGCTGATCGCTACCTTGAGAAAATCATCGATGATTTTAACAAATATTATGAAATGTTGTCTTCTGAGTCTGGAAATACAACATCTTCATATTTAGATACTATGGGGAGGCCATGCAAATCTTCACCAAAATCATCAGAACTAGAAAGGTATTTAAATGACCCTAAAGTTCCATCAGTTGAAGAGTTTGATATATTAGCTTGGTGGCGTGCTTACACTCCAATCTTTCCCACATTAGCTAAAATGGCTCGTGATATTTTAGCACTGCCTATTTATTACTTTTCGCCTTTTCACTTGAATTCCTATACTGATACCTGTATTTTTTATTGTGAAGACCTTGACGATGATATTAAACCAGCTTTATTGTACTTAAAAAAATGGCTGGAAAGTCATGAAAAATAAAAAATGTTTCTGGGTAACTACATTTGTAATTCCTTCCTTTGTGTTATATATTTCTTTTGTTAATGTCATCTTATATTTACTGTCCAAATTAATTAATTTTGCATGCCAATTCCCAACGTTAAATATTTAAATCAACAATTTCTAACAATGAAAATTCATGTTCCAAACTTTATAAACATCTGAAGCCTACGTGTATGTAAATACGTGATTTAAAATACGTTATAATTAAATAATATAAATAAAATAAAACTAGACATCTCTTTTTTAATTTAAAGTAGGCTAATAGGCAAGACTTATATGTTTTAAACTGTAAAATTAAATCTATTAAATTTACGTGGTGACATGCTAAGGTCTGACTTTTTTTGTTATAAATTAAAAATATTTTAAAATTTTTAATTGATTAAAATTGGTAAACTATCATTGAATTTAAATTTTATAATTATACTACTATTGGATTTTTCTAAACCTTTTTCACCTCTAATACACTATATACAATTTTAAGCAAATTTGATATCATGAAATTAGCAATGACACATCTAGTTTACCATAATTTTTTATTTTTAATTTATAAAACTATCATAATTATGAGAGATTAAAAGACTTATTTTATCATCTTGTATATACAGAGAGAGTTCCTGCACTGGTTGTTGAGAGGGAATTCTAAAATGTTAAGTGTACAGTTTCAAAGAAATCAAGAAGGATAAGTGTGTATCATATGTCCAAAATGTTAAGGCATTTTCAAAACTTAATTTAACATAGTTAATGATTGATGAAATGACTCCTCAAAGGATCGAAGTGAGGGAACACTATTTGATGATGTTGATGCTGGAGAAGCAGCTTCAGCTGCAATGAAATTAACCGTGGGAAGAGGCTTGTTCCGACCTAACGGATGCAGCTGCTTGATCTCTCATGAGTGGAGGTGGTGAAATTTGTTGAAGATTATGATCATCCTGAAACTATGAAATTCATTCCTACGATGTTAAGGAAAATCCTTGTTGTTTATATTACTATTCAATTTTTTATTTTTAATTTATAAAAAAAATATTTACATAATTTTTCTTTTTACTTAATTAATTCTTAACGTTAAATTTCCTTAAAATAAAGGGAATAATTTTTCTTTTTCAATTTAAAAGAAAATTTTCAACATAAGAAATTTGAATTCTACTCTCATAAATTTTTTATGAAATGTATGATATGATGCATTTGTCTAAATAAACTTTATGATACATTATGTATCAAGATAGATTTCTCGACCTAATTAGATGGGATGATGTTTAATTCTTACAATAAATATTATCATAGAATAAGACATTATTTAGATAATTACTAATTATATAGTAGACAATTATAAGAGATTAAAAGATATGTTTTATCATTTTTGATAAATGTATATTTTTTAATAAAGATGATATCTTCTAGGATTAGAATTGTATATCTTAATCCTAATCAAAAGATATATTTCCTTATCTGCTAGCACTATATAAAGAGTGTCTCTATGTTTCCTTAAAATCAATTCAAGAAATGCAAAAGAAATCTTAGAAACAAAGAGTTAGAAAATTCAGAGAGAGTTCATGCACTAGGTGTTGAGAGGGATTTCCAAAATGCAAAAGAAATCTTGAAGGATAAATTGATCATGTTTCAAAATTAAGGATAGATTACTTATAAAGATTTTACACTATGGATTAAAATATCATTTAAAATTAAGTGATCTCATTATTGTATTTTGATTTAAATAGTCTTACTTTTTATATTTTTAATTACTTCCTTTTAAATTATATATAATAAATTAACCAAACATACTTTTCTTCTACAAAATTTCTTATTTAATTTTGTTCTTCATATAATTAAATTTTTTTTAGAAAAGTTATATAATTTAAAACTTTTTTTCTAAGAAAACTATATACTTAGAAAAGAATTTTTATGACTAGTATGTGTATATATAAATATATCAATAGACCTTTATAAAATAATAAAAAATATTTTAGCTGTTTTATTTTTCATTATTTTCTCTATTCTTCAGACCAATGTAAGGAGCAAAAGTGATCAAAAATTTAAAAAAAAAGTTAATATTTTCAAAATATTTTTTTAAGTCTTTCAAAATTCATGTACTATTCAACTGTATTCAATATAAAATTGTATAAATATAATTATAAATTAAAATAATTATGTATATAATATTATTTTATTCTTAAAATAACGCAAGAAATATATCTAATTTTTTTTTATATTTTACATATAAAAAATATTTACTATTAATTTTTTTTTTAAAAAAAAGTACCGTCAATTGATCATTACAAAAATAACCTTCAAACTCTGAAAAGAATTTTATTTATCTATATTATTGATATTAAATGATAAAATTATATTTTAATATTTTAATTATAATATTTTAAATATTTAAATTGTCATCGGGTCTCGCAGACCTTAGATTGCCCCTATATATATATATATTATATATAAATATATTTTCATCAAACCTTATATTAATTAAGTTATGATTAATTAAAATAAGACAACTTTTAATGTGAACACAAATTCTCTTACTATCTTTGATGAGGATTAAAAAATACGTAAATATGTTACAAATTTGAGCGTTATCCTACTCTTATACAATTGAAATAAAAGACATGTTACTATCGAAAGCCGAAGTAAACATGCATACATACATACGTACATATATGCATATATATATATATATATATATATATATATATATATAATGGTCATTTTAGTGTCGCATATGAAAATGAGTGTTAGCTAGCTCCACAATGAGCATTAATGTCATCAATATTTGTCAGAAGAATTTTGAAAGAGAACATCAAGTTATAATAACCAGATCAAGTCACATAACTAAAACTTGCTTCTGATATTAATCAATGGATCAGATTGATTAAATAATTTGTTTAAAGAAGGATATATATGGCTCTCATTCCGATATTAATTAGTAATCCATTAATGAAATTTTTATTTAACGTTTCTTGTTTTTTTTTTTTTGAAACTAAAAACCATAATTCATTAATCAACACCACAAGAGTCAACATACAAAAAGGGAATAAGCTCAGGTGGAGCCTCCTCGAGCCAGACATTATTGTCTGAAGATAATAAAGCCATTTTGGCTAACATGTGAGTAGCAGCATTATAGACTCTAGGAACAGATTTAAACAAGCAATTTCCTGCGACTGCCATATCTTGGATCTCATACACCAGCCAACCTACCTCTCTATAGCTTTTGATTTTGCCCAGGATTAAATCAACTACATTTTTGGAATCTGATTCGATGACCAATGAATGAAGCCCCACAACTCTAGCCATTTTCAAGCCTTCAAAAATAGTCAAAGCTTCTGAAAACTCAACATTGTCTGAGAATGAACATCTCCAAGTTGCAGCAAGTATAACTTCCCCTTTAGAATTGCGCACGATGGCACCTAATCCAGTCCAACATTCATTTTGGACCACGAATCAATAGGAGGAAGCCAATGAGAATAGAATAAACTTGTCTCCTGCTCATTTGAACTCAGCTGACTAGGATGTGAATTACTGTATGATTGTATGACATCTAATGTTCTGTAATATATCTGTTGAGGGCAGGGAGTTTCATTTCTGTGCAGCCAATTATTTCTAGAGGTCCAGATTAACCAAGATAGAACCATAAATAGCTCAACTTCAACTTTACCACAGTCTCTCATCACTTGTAAAGCCATGTCTTTGAAATCCTTGCATGCAGATCCCTTCCCCACATGGAATGGAGAAAAATTCCAAACTTTAACAATTGCAAGACAGCCAACCAAACCATGATAAGAAGTTTCATAATCTTGATTACACCTTGGACACCATGGCTCTTTCAGCAGCTTCCTCTTACATAGGTTAACATAAGTTGGCAGAATATCATTAACAGCTCTCCAGAAAACAATTTTTACTTTTGGTGGAGCAAGGCAGGACCACAGAAGCTTCCAATCCCATGAGATCTCCTTAGAGCAAGAAGGAATTGCTGAACAGATCGTCTTTAAAGCAACTTGGTAACCACTCTTGACTAAGTAGATACCACGCTTATCAAAGTGCCAAAAAAGATTATCCTCCTTAGGTGTATGTGGGAGAAGAATCTTTAAAATCAACTCTCTATCAAGAGGAAGAAAGCTTCGGCTAATTAATTGCTCGTTCCAACTGCCATTTTCAATTAGATCAGCTACTAACATATCGTGTGGCAGATGCTATGGAGAGACAGGTTTGAAAGAATTGGGCCTAGAAAGCCAATTATCAAAGTATACAAGAATAGATCTGCCATCTCCTATCCTCCATCTTGTACCCTTCTCCACAAGTTTAAAACCAAGCTTACTCTTTAAAAAGTTACACTTGGGGAAGTATCTAGCCTTCAACACTTTGGCCATCAATGAGTTAGGAAACAGAATTAATCTCCAGCAATGTTTACTAAGAAGAGCCTAATTGAAAGCCACAAGATTGCGGAATCCCAACCCCCTTTTCGTCTTTGGTAAGCATAACTTTTCCCATTTCCACCAATGAATGCCCCTTGATTTTTTTGAAGAACCCCAACAGAACTTTGCAATCATTCGCTGGATTTCATAGCAAAGGGCTGAAGGCAAACGAAAAATACTCATTGCATAGGTTGGAATTGCTTAAGGTATTGCTTTAATCAGAACTTCCCTTCCACCACAGGAAAATAATCTTGCTTTCTAGATGTTGAGTTTACTACAGATCTTCTCTTTTATCTCTTTAAAAAAACTGAACTTTTGATCTCCCCAGCATTGACGGTAGTCCTAAATATTTCTCATGATGAGAAGCTATCTCCAAATTAAAAATTCTTTTCAATTTTTGTGCAGTTTCCTTTGGTACATTGGGACTCAGGAGCAGAAAAGATTTATTAAAGTTGAAAACTTGTCCTGACATACTTTCATATTTCTCAAAGATGGCTTTGAGCAAATTACACTCTTCTACTGAGGCTCTTGCAAAGACAAGATTATCATCTGCAAAGAGAAGATGAGAGATGGATAGCCCGTGCTGTCCAAAATTAATACCATGAAGTAAATTAGAATTGGCAGCATTATGTAACAAAGAGGAAAAAACTTCTGTGCATAAGATAAAGAGATAAGGAGAAAGAGGACAGCCCTGGCGCAATCCTCTTTAAGTCTGGAATTTACCAGATGACTTCCCATTAATTAATACAAAGAAAGAAGTAGTACTAATGCACTGAGATACTAGTTCCATCCATTTCCTAGAGAAGCAAAGAGAAGTCAAAACTTTCCTTGAAAAACCCCATTCAACTCTGTCATACGCTTTACTTATATCTAGTTTTAAGGTTGTCATACCTCTTTTGCCTTTCTTCTTGCTCCTAATTTATGAAGACATTCATAGCCCACCACAATATTGTCGGTAATCAATCTAGTAGGGACAAAAGCACTTTGATTTGGGGAGATTATATTATCTAAAACCAATTTTAGCCTGTTAGCCAAAGTTTTGGAAATAATTTTGTAGATGACATTACATAGGCTAATAGGTCTGAAATCGGATATCCTTTTTGGCTCTTTAGTTTTAGGAATTAAAGTTAGATACGTTTTATTTAAGGACGAAATATCTCCCCCATCATTTAGCATGAAAAGACAAACCTTCACCACCAACTCACCAATTATATCCCAGTATTTTTTAAAGAAACCATCATTTAACCCATTCGATCCTGGAGCTTTACACATGTGCATCTGAAATAGAGCATGGCGAATCTCCTCTTTAGTGAATGCTTGGTTTAAGAACTGATTCATATTTGCCGTAACTCTAGGAGTAACATTTGCCAGGGCAGCTTCTATCATCTCTAGGGAAGGATTGGTTGAACTAAAAAGATTCTGAAAGTAAAGCTTGACTTCTTCTTCAATTCCTCTTGGTTCCTCAATCCATCTGTCAGTTGCATCCAATAATCCTCCTATCAAATTCCTCCTTCTACGCGAATAAGCCTTAGCATAAAAAAATTTCGTGTTTCTGTCACCCTTTCTTAGCCAAACAGCACGGGATCTTTGACGCCATTTAATCTCTTCATCATGCAAAATATTATCAATCTCTTTTTCCACATTCCTAATGCGATCAGAGTTCCTGGGATTTGATGTGTCCGATAATAGTTGTTTTAGCTGGCATTGTAGCTTAGCAAGCTCTTGTCTTCTCTTTCCAAATTTTTTATGATGCCAACGCTGTAATTCCTCCCTCATTTTGCCCAGTCTGTCTAGATATACAGATATAGGATTACTGTCACCTATGTTCCCATTACCCCAATAATTCTTTATTATATTGATGCAATCATCATAAGACGACCAGAAGTCTTCAAAATAAAATCTCTTACCCCAATTGTTCCTTTTACCTCTCAGATTCATCATTCGCTTATAGAGCTCAATACAGATTGGTAAGTGATTTGAACCCCCAACTGTTATATGTGAAACACGAGTACTAATAAAAATATCTCTCTATTGTTCTTTACATAAGAAGCGATCAACCTCTCTTGAACCAAACTTTCACCAAATCATCAATTTGACCAAGTAAACGGTACCCCTTTATAATCCAAATAAAAAAGACATAATAGTTTAGCATGTTTTGAAATTCTCTCATTAAGACCGAGTTGCGAGGGACTCCTCTTGATTTTTCTTCAACCCTAAGAATCTCATTCAAATCTCCCCTACATAGCTATGGAGCAAAAGATAACTGGGCAAGTTTTTTTAGCAATGTCCAAGAATGAACTTTCTGAGCGTTTTCTGGGTAACCATAAAAGTCTGTAAATCTCCAAAGAATTCCATCCACCCCACATATAGTAGAATCAATATAATGATTGCTGTAGGAAAAAACAGAAATGTCAAGCTGATTCATCCACAACAACGCTAAACCACCCAAAACCAACTCTATCCACGGCAAAGCAGTTGTCAAAACCCAACTTAGTTTTTAACCCCACCACTTGTTTACACTGCATCTTTGTCTCGTATAGAAACAAAATACTCGGTTTAAATTTCTAGAGAACATATCTTAAGTTACAGATGTTCGAGTGTTCCCCAATCCTTGAACATTCCAGCATATGAGATTCATTATTGTCGGCGGGACTGGAAACCAACGTCCGCCGATATCTGTTCATCAAAAGAACTTGTTTTAGGCTTTAGATTGTCATGTGAGACTTCGTACCCTTCCATGCACTCCTTCTGCGATAGTGATGGAACATCCCTCATTTCTTTGACTTTTTTCAACTTTGGGAGGTCAACTGCTATATCCTATCTAGCTCGCTTTACTGCACCCATAGCATTAGGAAGTATAGTGTGCTTATCTTTTCCTAGTTGGGCCTGCACTTTTATTTTTCGTCTCGGACCAGCATCGACTCGTGAGTCCAATTTCTCAGATTGTGGTCCTGGGTCCCTTCCCCCATTTTTTTGTTTTTATTTTGCAAATCATCAGGCCCACTACAAACATCTTGGTCTGGCAAGTTTAGTGCAAATTTAAGGCCCATCCTGACTTTTTTTTTGCACCACACTTGGCAGTAGGATTCTTTGTCTTAAAGGATCATCCGCATTAATTGCTTCGACATTGCTATCTTCACTTTGTTCTTGAGCAGTGTGCATCTCATCATTACATGGGCTTCCAACTCGTCCTTTCTTTTCATTTATCCTCGAAAGAGTTACACCAGTTCGAAGGTTCTCGACTTCATTGAACATTTCCCCGACTGTAATTCCCTTAGTTTGGTCTGGCAAGGTGGATGTAATTCTGTAAGGTTGCAGTTTGTCCATCAGTTTCTATTGTCGCCCTTTTGCTGCTAGAATTGAAGCTTGTAGCCACGGGCCATAAATTAATTGTTTCCTTGTATTGTTATGCAATTCACCTGAATTGAATACTGAGCACTCTCGATAAATATGACTTATTTTGCCACATCTGTAACAGAACTCTGGCAACCTTTCATATTGAATTAACAAGGTGACAACCTCCATGTTATCTCGTAATTGAACTCTTAAACATCTCCTAAATGGTTTAGTGATATCAATGTTGATCCTTAATCAAAGGAACCTGCCCAAACAATCACCGTTGATGCCTAGATCACTATCTTCAACATTCCTGATCTAAGCTCTTAGGAAAAGCCCAATCTCTTTATTCATGCATGAAATTGGTACATTATAAAGTTGAACCCAAAAAGAGATATTTGAAAATTCTAGCTTAGAAAAATCCCCAACACCTTTAGGTTTCGCTAAAACAATTAAAGCTTTATAAAAAAACCAAGGACCCCCTGTTAAGACTCGTTTTCTATCACTTTCAACATTAAAACGAAATAGGAATAGATTTTCTCGTGCAGATTCTATTTTAACTCCTTTCAATGTCTTCCATACCTGTTGGAGGATAGCCCTAAAGGCATCCTTATTAACAATTTTGTTTGCTAGCACTTTACCCACCAAACAATTTCTAACTTGCCTATTACCAATCTCAGGCAACGATCACTCAATGACAGCCACATCTCCATCTTCTGTAATGAGCGACAAGGATTTACAGAGCTTTGTAATTTCCTCAGCATCCATTTTCTACTAAAGAAGAGACACCAGACAACAGAAGAAGGCAAAGACAGAGAGCCCCAGAAACCTAAGGAGAAAAAGACGAGAGAAAGAAAGTATCAACCCTCTAGTGAAAGGAGGGAGAACAACACCTATGAAAACGATGATAGCACATTTCTACACTTGTTCTCAAGAGACTTCCTCAAAAACTTGTGAGAAGACTTCATAACATTGAAATTACAAATTTCAACATTTCTTGTTTAAGAGAATAGACATATAATATCAATTGTTGCACATTTAATCAAACAACTCCTTCGAAGGTTATACAGAGAGAATACCTGATTCTCTTGATTTTTAGGTTAATACTTCATTACACTATATTTTTTTTAATATCTCAATACTCTTTTAACTCTTAACTTTTTTCGATTTTATTTTTTAATAATTTAAATATAAATCATTGAACCAAAATTGATAACCAATTTTTTTAAAATTGTAAAAATAAATTTACTTGTGAGAATTTGGATCTTAAAATAAGATGAAATATTCCAACACCTTTACCACCACACCAAATGATTATTTGATAATTTTTCTAATCTTTAATACATATCTCTTTTCAAAACACATAATAAATTATATTAAAAATAAAAATTAATTTTATTCATATAATAAAAATAGTTTTATATTTATAAAATTATTTTAAAATATTACTAATTTATTAAAGAAATAAATCTAATTTATTATAAAAAATAAAATTATTTTGAAATTATAAACTTATTTTATAAAATATTTTTAAAATCATCATACATGATAATAATTTTATCAATTTATAATATTTTTAAAATCATTAAGGAAAATAAATCTAATTTATTATAAAATTAAAGTTATTATGAAATCATTATTAATTTTAAATTTAATTTAAACTTTTTATAATTTTATGATAATAATAATTTTAAATTCGAAATATTTTAAAATTTTAATGATTATAAAATTATTTTTAAATTATAAATTTTTTATATTAAAAAATTATTATCAATAAAAATTATTATATATATTTAAAATTATTATTTATTAAATAATTAATGACAAATATATACTTAATGTAATAATAAGAACATCAATTTATTTTCATAGGTCCCAAATTCGAATCCTTATAATATCAATTTATTTTGTAATTTTAAGAAAATTGATTTAAACCACTGGTTCGGTTCAAATCAAATTACTGGCTCAACAGTTTATATTTAAATTATTGAAAGATAAAATAAAAGATATTTAAGAGTCCGATAAATGATAGAATATTAAAAAAAATATAAAAAGATAATAAAATATTAACTAAAAAAACAAGGGGACAATGGGAACGAGCATTCTCTTGATTACATACATACTCAGCACTAATCTTAATTCCAAACCAAATTCCAACATTTTTAAATGTTGTCTATCACCAAGTACTATTATACATATACAGCAAATAAGTTGCCGACGGCAATTTATCATATCATCTTTTCTTAAAACTATGTTTCTTTCCTTCATAAAATAGGTCAATTTTGGCACTCTCCAAATTAACAATTTTGGGACAGCCATCCCTGTCATCTTGCTGCATACACTCTTTAAAGTAGTAGGCATTAGAGATCCCTACTCCTCCGCAGATAACATCGACCCTGGAAAGATCCATAGTTCATCCATCGCAAACTCGAACAAGGGTACAAGGACGTACGTACGAGTCACATATTATACACTTCCCATCACATTTCTCACAAAGTCTTCCAATGGCAATATCTGGCTGCTTCCTCAGCATAATCAAATCAGGATGATGCTTGGCCATGCTCTCCAAAATCCACTCCTGCCCTCTTCCTATATGTATTTTCTCGTGATCTGCACATATAATAAACTAGCAGTATTAGGCTTCCTTCAATCCCAAGAGTTTTATGATTATACCATCCTAGTCGAGGACAAACATCAAATGCCAACAAAAATGCATAAATAAATTGCTGAAAATCAAATAACGAATTGGCTTTATACTTACAAGCAGAACAAACCACAAAAGAATTTCCTTTCGAAAACTGAGTATGCCCCCATCACAATATGTCCAGCCGAAGCAAGGCAGCCTATGATCTATGAAGTCAAAAAAAATTTGGATTAAGATAATAAACATATTAATTAGATAGGAGAACACTGAATTCAATTTTATCACCTAAAGCATTATATACATCTACAAGTTAATGTAATAAACTTCCACAACTATAGTGGACCACCTGACCAGTCAGAAAGTATATTATAACCAAGAGCACAGATCATAGATGTGTGTGTGTGAGAGAGAGAGAGAGAGAGATATTTAAGAGATATAGAGTAAACATTCAGACAGTGGCATAAACAACCAAGAGCGCATTTTCAAAGGTGCAACTTGAAACCAACAACTTTCTCATATCCTACTATGGATTTAATTTGCTAGCCCATGGTTCCAAATCGGAAATATGACCATTGCCCCCTTAATGTTTTTGGCCAATTGACCAAATCATTCCTTAATTTTAAAAATTTATCCGTTACGCCTTACTGTTTGGTTGACTAACGAAAAAATTAATATTTTGAGGGCAAATAAGTAATTTGATGAATTTAATTAATTTAAACAAAAATATTTTGAGGACTTGATTTCTTAATTTTTTTAGGGTTATTTATGTTAATTTATAATAAGTATAATTTAATATTATTAAAATATTATTTTATTTAAAATTCATATTTTATTTTCAAATGGCTATTGGTGAGACTTACATTTTATAAATTGAGATCCATTTTATTTGTAAAGTTAAAAGTTCAAGGTATTTTAGTAAATTCAATAATTTTTCGTCATTCAACCAAATAGTAAGATGTAAGGAATACATACTTGCATGGAACTTTACACCATATATTTAACGAGCACCAAAAGCTTAGAGTAGCAACATTAACACCATTTTAAATGCATACCAAGTAAAGGGCACAAACCCTAATGCAATAATTTGGAATTAACTAGAGAAGTAGCAGAACCAAGTAAGTGGCCAGGATGTCTTGGAAGAGCATACACTCCAGTAAAATGTTTAAAGTTCCATGAAAGATGCTGAATTAGGAATAAATTTAAATTATAAGCTTCATAGATAAACATTTTCAAACAAAAAAATTAATCACAAACCAATATTTCAGAGATCTAATAACATAAAAGTTACAAATACATGTCAAGAATCACCCAAAAAGCAAAACAGTAATAGACTAACCAAGTAACTTGATCTGCAAATATAGAATATAACAGCACCACCAAAAACTCAAACTCCAACCTTTTCCCTCCTAAAATGACAAACCCAAATCCAAAACCAGTTGAAATCAAATAAATCACATAAATTTTAAACTGTAACTATATCCCCTATCGTACTAAACATAATTCAAACAGTGAATCACCAAATCTATAAGCAAAAAATTTCGACGTAAATCAAAATTTTAACACAAATTTCATCTTGAAACAGAATCTAAACTATTCAGAACAGCAAAACAAGCCCACCAAACAGAAAACATTATTCAGAACAGCATTTAAATTGTCTATTTCATAGCAAAAATAAAAAACAATGTTTCATCAATCTAAAGCACATATACTGAAAGAAACTAAAAATTAATGACAGGAAGGAAATATAATACCTTTTAACTGTTGACAATCTCGCTTGTCAAAAGAAGAAGTATCGGCAGCAGCGGCAGAAGCAGGGCGAGAAAGACAGTGAGCGGAGAGGAAACGGTGAATTCGGTTGTCAAAAGAAGAAGAAGAAGAAGCACCAGCAGCAACGGCAAAATCAGGGCGAGGAAGACGGCGAACGGAGAAGAGACGGTGCGTGGCGGCTGTCAAATGAAAACGAGAGGAGCGTGTTTTAGGGTGAGATATATAGGTTATTAACACTAAGGTCCCTATGATATTAAAATATAAAGTATTTTCTTAAACATCATATATACATGATAATTATATCCTTATTACATTAATAACTAAATTATTTTTCACTTCAACGGATATTACAATTTAATAAAATTATTTTAATAATTTATACATTAGGGAACACATTTTTCTAATTCTATTCTATTTTAATTTAACATATTGCTTTAATAGTATATTTATTATGTTATATTAGTGTAATAATTTTGTATTAATAATATTTTTTAATATATTATTTATGAAAATATTATTATGATATTTTAATATAATAATTTTTATTTCTTTGTTTGTTAACAAAGAAGATCACTAATATATTTACTAACAGAAGTAGAATAAATTTAATAATACATTAAATTTTGTTTATTTTATTTTGAATAAAGAATAATATTAAGTGAATTGGGTCAAACATTATTTTCACTCTTTAACTAATATTTTTCATTTACTCTTGCAATTATAATTAATTTATTAATAATTTTATATCAAAATAAACACGATTTAAAAGTCAAAATACTCTAAATCAATTATAAAATATACATAAATTTAAATATAAATTTAATAAAATGGTGATAAATATAAAATTTAAATAATAATAAAATTATTATTAGTTAGCAATTATAGTGTTGTTCTTAAAATCACATTTTCTTGTAAGGGTCAAAGTAATAATTTTGAGACTTTAATTGATGATAAAATTAGAGAGATTGCGATTATTTGATGAGGATGGTAAAATAATATAATTTTTCTTTTAATTTTAAAATTAAAAGTTTTTGTTGTACAAATTTTTAAATTTCCTTTATGGTTCTGGATACGTTGGTAAATTTCCATGTGAACAAATGGAGGGCCCATATAGCTTCAATTTCAGCCTAAGTAAAGCTGATAGTCTGCTTTCACATTCAGCTTTCTTTTTGACTATGTATATTGACCCAGATCGGAGCTTCGAAGCAATTTACCTTTTAATTAATTAATTTATTCCTTCTTCTTCCATCAACAGAACTGAAGGGAAGACTTGAGTATACTTATAGCTCAAAATGAAGAAGACCCCTCACATAAAATTATTAGGCTCTGCTCTGCTCTCTCTGGATCTACCGCTGTGATTGAACTGAGATCTGGTTGGTTTCAAGTAAGCATTACGCTCAGATTCTTATTTATATAATCTGGTCAGCTTTTAAAGTTAGTTTTGGTATGTTTGATCGATCTTATATATGGGGATAATGAAGTCATCCAATTCAATTAGCTTTACCAGAAATAGAAATAGAAATAGAAATATTTTCGTATTGTTTGCTTTGCAGGCTAGCTAGCTGTGGATATTGACCGGCCATGGAGATGTCTTGGCATTTGCCTAATAACCAAATCTTGGCAACAGAACAGGTATATAAGCTGCCCCTCCCTCTCTCTATTTACAGAAAGAAAAAACATTAGTTAGTTTTAGAGCGTATATGCTATCCTTAGTTTCATTATCCATTTCAAATTATATATATCGACCAATTAATGTTGACAGGAAATGATTGAGCAGAGAGAAGTAAATGGAAATCAAGCTGGGAATAATATGGAGATGATAGACATGAACCACCAAGATGTACTGGGGAATTCCTCACCTATTAAACGAAGAAAGAAGCAGTCAAAGGTTTGGGAGGAGATGACTAAGTTTACAGGAGCTGATGGAAAAGATTGTGCTAGATGTAATCATTGTCAGAAGGTGTTTGATGGTTCGAGCAAGAAAGGAACCACGCATCTTAATAATCATTTGCAGAGATGCCCACGCAAAAGAAATAATGGAGCAGGTGATAATGCTGATAAACCAATGGATTCAACAACCAATTTAACTTCTCCCGTTGTGATTGAAGAAAAGTCTGTGATTGATCTCATCAAAAGCTGCTTCGATGAGGATGGAGAACTTACTGAAAATTGGGATCCATCAGTACTGAACTCTAGAAAGGTTGAGATACTCCAAATTTACGAAGAACAGAAGGAAGAACTCCGCAGAATTTTCAGTCAACTCTCTTGTCGTTTAAGCTTAGTGATTGAGATGTATTTTGGGTATTATTTGTTGAGCGCATACTATATAGATAACAGTTGGGAACGGAAGGTGAAGATTTTTCGTATTTGCGCTGCCAACAAGGACGAGGACGTTCATCATTTAGCAAAACTTTTGAAAGAATCATGTTTGGATTTGAAGATCGATGGAAATATATGCTCTATAATTTATCATAATCACAAAACTTCTCATTTCGTCAAAGGTGACCACGAGGATGTTATTGAAGAAATTAACAGCCGGTTTAATCAACGAGGTATTCCCCTCCATTTCATTGAATTTCTGTTTTCTGTTGACATGTTATTCCATAATTTTGAAGATGATTTGACACAATGGTTATGGAAAACATTTAGTGGGATAAGGAAGTGTATTGATTACGTGAATAGCACGCAATCAAATATGCATAACTTTCAAATTGCTATAGACAAGGCCATGGGAAAGAAAGTGAATACTTCTGATCCTTTTCAGAGAGATGATGATTCTTTCTATAGTTTTCAGAGAGCAATGGGTTATAAAGAAGCATTTTGCCAGCTTGAGCAAATGGATTTTGATTTCAAATCAAGGTCAATAAATTTAACGGTGAACCTATGGGATGAAGCAACTGTCATATACGAACATTACAAAGAGTTATCGGATAGTGTTGACAGCTTGGTTAAAAACGAATATACCACTCTAAATCAGTATTTCCCCAAGTTTTGTGATGTATATATGAAATTGCTTGCACTACTAGAAAGAATCCGAAATCATCATCTTGACAGAAAGACTCCAACCCTGATAGAGAATTTGACTTCTGCATTAGAGAAATATAACTTGGTTCTAGTAATTGCAGTGGTTCTTGATCCACGATTCAAAATGAACATCGTACAACTTTGGTACAACAAGATTTATGGTGGTGATGCTGATTGCTATCTAGAGAAAATCAAAGATGATTTTACCACTGTTTATAACAAATATCATGAAAAGGCATCTGAACCTGAAGATACAATATCTACATATTTAGACGGTATGGGGAGACCAAGCACATCTACACCAAAATCATCGTCAGAACTTGAAAGGTATTTAAATGACCCTAAAGTTCCTTCAGTTGAAATATTTGATATATTAGCTTGGTGGCGTGCTTGTGCTCCAATCTTTCCCACTTTAGCTCTGATGGCTCGTGATTTCTTAGCTTTGCCTATTTCTGTTCATCAGCATTTTTTATTTATTCGCTTGAATTACATTACTTGTATTGATATTTTTGATTGTAAAAACCTCGACGATGATATTAAGCCAGCTTTCTGTTACTTAACAGAATGTTTAAAAGTCATGAAAAATAAATAGTATTTATTTGAACTCCTAGTAATTTTTTTTTCTAATCTAAACATTATCAATAGATTGTATATATAATATTAAAATAAAAAAATTAAAATAAATAAATCTATTAAATTTGTAATGCTGGGTTTTGGTTTTTATAATTACATCATTATTCATTTTTAAAAAATTTACTCTAAATGCAAGGAGTTATTTTGAACCACACCATACTCTAAATATCCCAAGGAAACAATGTAAAATTAATAAAAAATGATAATATTCATAATATTGCTAACATATAACTTTTTAAATAAATTTGAGATTGATTTGTTCCCTTTAAGTATTTTCAAAATGCATTCACAGTAAAAAATGAATAATTGGGGATCAAAATATTTAAACGATAAAGTTAATAAGCTAATATTTTAAAAATAATTAATAAATTAAGGGATAAATTAATAATTTTAAAAAGTTATATGACCCATATTATATATAGGTATAAAAATAGGATGCTAAAAATGAACTATTAGAGGGCTAAAATGTTTAAATAATAAAACTAATAGGTCAACATTCTAAAATAATTATTAAATAAAAATGTGTTTATTAATATTAATTATATTTTTGGATATCTCATCCTAAAATTAAGTTAAATTTATACTAAAAAGAGTTCAATTTTATAATATATATATATACATAAATTGAAGAGTTTCAAGATAAAGATTGATTGAACAAGAATCTTCCTTTTTTCTTAAAATATTGTACTATAACTTAAACTCATATGTTAGCTTTAATTAAATTCTAATAAATGCAAATTAAATAAACCAACGTAGATAAGACACAATACGTTTTGCAATTTTTTATCATCTTATAAATAAATCTTTCTGAAAATATTAAAAGCTATTTATAAACTATAATCAATATGGGGAGCTTGCAAACTTACTCTTTCATGATAGCTTTCTTCTTATTTAGCAATGGGGTCATGATCTCATCGGTGCTAGCGTCCTATAACTTGAAAGATCCTCTGCCTGCACCTCTGTTACCACCAAAAACTCACGATCTTAGAGAAAACTGTGGGAAGAAACTATCCCATGCGTGTGGGAAAGCTTTAGCAGCAAGCGTATATCAAGGCGCTGTAATCCGTACTAAGTGTTGCAGTGAGCTTATGGATATGGGAGATAAATGCCATCAGATGTTTGTGAATCATTCTTTACCTAGACATCCTGCAGAGAGTCAAACTCAAATTTTATCTAGAAGTAATGAAGTTTATAAAGATTGTTTAATCCATCATTATGTGGATATGCTTCTCTAGGAAAATATTATTATATCGTATCAAATATGTAAACAGCAAAAAAGGAAAATAATATGGTGTAAATAAAGACTTACTCTAGTCAGAGTATGAACTTTCTTGCTCTTCAGATTCCAGTTCTCTCATATTGTTTGTCACTCCTTGAACTTTCAAAGACAGTCGTTGTGTGTGTTCCTCAATAATTTTTAAGACCATACATAATTGTTCTTGATAAGCTGCAGATTTCTTTTTCTCGCGATGTAGCTCTGTGGATAGTTCTCGAATTTTAAGATCCTTCTCGTCCTGCATGCAACAGATAGGATTCGTTAATCTAAAGAATATAAAAGCTTTTGTTGGCATAATTAATGGGTTTGCGCTCAAAACTTGGTTACTTCCAACAGTTTGAGATAATCTGAGATAAAAGGCACATACTGAGAGAATGATTCTGGTCATCCAACTAAATCTCCTTGCGTCTAAAACAGTAACATGGAGAATTTATGATTAAAAATGGATATCAGAGACAGAATATACACGTATTAAAATGCACAATAAAAACCTGTGAGAACATCCAATTTCCTTAGAAAGCTCAGAAATGTTGTGGGCACTTGATATTGCAATAATTGTACTTCACAAATATGATATTTTAATTTCTATATAAAACACCAATGCATCTGAAGCATCACCAAAAAGTGAAGCAGAGAGAAGAGAATCTCTTGTTATCAGACATCATATTTTGAAGTAAACTCGTCCATTCATATATATGCGCTGAATAAAGTTTCGGTCGCATAAATTCCTAATTTACCTTAATAGAGCCTATCCAAGTCAATCATGTAAGAATTTCCTAAAAGTTTTTCCGTAAACCTCACCTTCAAAACATTCATTAGCATTATCAAACAGACAGCTGATTAGCATAATGTGTATCAATAAACCATACATATGGGCAGGTGCGTTAAAATGTTTTGGTAAGTATCAGTAAAAGATTAAATAGGCCAGAATATGAACAGGCCAAGAAGAAAATTAAATTGGCTTTACTTTGAGCCATCCAAGAGAACAATGTCTCTATTTCTGATTTGATTCTTTAACAGCTCAAGCTTTGATGCCATTGATACATGTAATACTATATATTATCCATAAGTTATTTTTGTACAACTTGGATAAAGTACAAACGAATTAACTCAATATACCTATATCTCTCCAGATAACTGGCCTTCCCAGTATGATAATTGACGACATAACTATCTATTTATGAACCTATAAACCTTGTTGATAGAAATAGGATGCTTTATTGTTCGTACTTTTTTCATCTCATATTCACTTACTCGGACCAGAAACTACAAGCATGTCAATTTTGTAATTCAAAAGGCTTGTATATTAAAGTAAACTAAGCTCAATTCAACGAAGCATATCCCTTTAACCATTTAGAGGTTTGGCTATATCACGCCTGCTAACTTTTGCCAAATATAAGACCAACTTGTCCGCCAAGGTCATTCACCAATATGAACTCTCTCACTACTTCAGCCCTGTGTTCTTGTTCCTATACTCATGCTAATGGCCACTTCCCAAACTATGTATTCTTTGCTTAATTTCTGGTTAAACCATCATCTATCTACATCTAATACCAGATGTATGAATGGATTCGATTCTTTTGTTGACCTTTCTTGGCTCATCACAGGCATAATTATGGGTCCCTTCACCCAAATATTTCACAGCTTTTTGTTGTACATGGTATGAAGGAGACACCTATCTCATTGATGCAGTAACCCAAAGCTGGAAATAGGTAGGTGAAAGTCAAGCTGAATACAGAGTTCTTCAAGCCTTGAATCCAAGCTAACTGAAAATAAATTAGCTAACTTTCAGCTCCACCTATAGTTTATTTTGTCATATGCCTATAAAACTTCTCCCAAGTATATACTTTAAGTTGTTTTCTATTTTCTGTACTGATGCACATCAATAATGAATCCATTAAACCATGCATGGTTCTATATGCCATGACATTTGGATAAGCATATCCTTTTCGCTTATTTCCAATTCTAAAGAAATGATATAAGGTAATATGCACACAAAAACATCATATCATAAAGACCCCAATCTCTTACCATACCTCGGAAAATGCAATTCTATGCGATCGTCGTGGCGGTATTTTGCTTGGATTCAGCTCGTGATTGTGTTCTTTAACAAAACCATAGATAACCCACTTCCCTCCATCCTTTACAGCTATTCTTAGCATGGCATTGCATCCTTCTCTAGTGGCAGGCCGTGATGGGAGAACTCTGCTCTCTCTACTTGTGTACTTTTCTGCACGAAAACCTTCTTTTGAGCAAACATATTCCCGACCAATTATTGAATTATCTTTAAGAGATCGACGTGTACGATTATTCCGTATTGTAAAGCCCATACGCCTTCCATACATCTCATAAAATTCCCTAGCATCCTCTGCCGAGTCAAATTCCATGCCAATATATGGGTCTGTAGGGTCTGAAATTAAAGGAAATACTGGATTGGATGATTGAAGGAAATTATCATTTCCATCAAAATTATCTGATAACTCATCATCTCCTGTTTCATGCCCGTCAAAAGTTTCAGCTAACCATCTTCTATAATTTCTGCTTGAATTAAATTCTTGGCCAGAAGTGCTTGCCATCATTATCCTATCAGAACATTTAAAAAATCAAAATATAACCTTAAACATAATCACATAATACAGCTGCAATCCTGTAGCCGATAGCAGTTACACTTTTAACGCAAGAAAATCCAATATTTCTATGCAAAATTACACAACAATGAGAATATACACAATCACCAACAAACTTTCAGTATCAGTAATTAGCACAACTTGGACTTCAATAAGTCACTGTCAAAAGTGGTATTAAACACCATACCACTAAATAATATTATTATCAAAATCAAACACCATGCATTTCTTATTCATTTTGAATCATTCCACAGTCTAAGGGCTGGCATAGAAAAACTGCAATACATAAAAAATCAATGGACATATTCTACTGTTAAAGTTCAAGATTGAATTCAAATTTCAAAGTGTGCACCTTTCTCTTCTACAACATGACCCTTCTTTGAGAAAGCACTAAAATTAACTTTCTGCCAAGCTGATGACACTTGAAGCCATTGCCGCTACTTGTTCCAAACACTGGCAACATCATACATTGGCAGATTCAGTTAAAGCATTTAAAAAATTAAAATTTGGAAGCAACTTAGTTAAACATAATTCAGACCCTCTGCAATCAATGAATTCATCAAAACTTAGCTTATATTCGACTGGGTTTTTCTCTGCTTTCTCAATATTCACTCAACAAAGCTCAATTTATCAATTCAACAAGATAAATATTTCCAAGAAAATTAAAAAAAAAAACCAACAAGCAGATCATAAAAATAACAAAAATAGATTAATTAAATGCCATGTTCATACCAGAATGCAATTCAAGCTGAAATGTGCCGCATTTCGGAGAATTTGTAGCCGTCCAAACAACAGAGGAATAATAGAATCAAATGAATACTTCAAAACCCAGAAAAACCATGGATTTGATCAGTGCAAGGGTTCTTAAGCACTAAATCTATCAGATTTTGCGCAGGGCTTTACCTTTTTATTTTCTTCAATTTAAATTTTCGGATTATTTTGCGTCATACACAGTGATTTTGCTTTCTGCTGCGGGGACAGAAGAGCCGAAACGAAAGCGATATAGTGGTGCCACTGTTTTATTAACTAAAAATTTTCCAAATATTTCATTCAGCCCCTCAAAGTTATAATAAATATACAAATAATATGAAGATATTCACTTTATGAAAGAATACCCCTACATACTGTAAAGGTAAGAATTCGAGTCAGTATGATAAATTATGTATTATATTTCCTAAGTATAATGTTACCATCTTGAATTTTGATAAATTTTGGGACAAATACAATTAATCATTTTTAAAATATAAAAAGTATGATATAATTATATTGAGATATTAAATGAATAGAATTATTTTGTAAATAAATTTATGAGTTAAAAATTTTGATCCCAAACTGAAAGAATTATAAAATGAGTGATAAATATATAATATAACTGATAATTGTGTCGATTTAGATTTAACTAAACTCATTGATATTCCTTCCATTTACTTAATTTAGGCTAATTTCTTGTAAATATTTGTGAATGTCAATTTTATTCAAATTAGATGTAAATTTTTAGATAATACTAAACCAATCAGTGAAGACTCTTAATTTTCGATTAATATCCAATATAATAATTAAAAAAATCATTGGTATAATATTTTATTAAATGTGTATGTTCTCTTAATTTTACGAGGCTATCGAATATGATAAATTGGTGTTTATTATGAAAAATCTGTTGTATTTATCACATTATAGATAGGAATTGAATATAATGATATAAATTAAAAAATTAAAAAAATTAAAAGAAATCCCATTATCATGACCAAAGAAATCCAACCAATTTAAATGCAAATTTTGAATATATTATTTATGTTGTATTTTAAATCTTTGAAAATGATAAAGAAACCAATCATTTGAATTGATACAATCTATTAAGTCCTAAAACTAAAAATGAAATATAAGATTTTTTAACATAAAGTTTGAGAATTTTCATTAAGATAAGTGTACTAATCGATCATTCATATGCTTATTTAATAAATTCTTCTCACGTACATTCCCTTTAAAATTAATCCCTGAGAAAATTACAGTAAAAGGGAAAATTAAAAAAATTATAGAATATTTTTATTAGATTGTTTTATTGAAACTGTCATACCTAATTTTTTTAAAAATTTTTACCAATTTATGACAGTATAAAACTGACTAATACTTCTATTTATTTTACTATTTAAAATTTAAATATAATTCAATTTAATATTTAATATGCTTAAAAAATATTTATATATTAATTTAATAATGAAAGCTCAATAATTATGTTTGAACTAAAGTGATTAGGCTTCACTTTTTTTTTTGAGAAAATATCTTATTCTCTCTGCTTTTTCGGTTAATATTTTATTATCTCTATATTTTTTCTAACGCCCTATCACTCCAAACCCTTAAATTCAGTAATTTAAACATTAACTATTGAACTAAAATCAATTGAGCCGTTATTTTTTTTAAATTGCAAAATCAATTTATTTTGAGGAATCAAACCTTAGAACAAGATAATATATTCCACCACCTTTACCACTGTACTAAATAACTTATTTTAATAATTTTTCTAATCTTTAATATATATGTCTTTTCAAAACACATAATAAATTCTATTTAAAAAAATTATATTTATAAAGTTAATATGAAATATTAATAATTTATTAAAAAAATATCTAATTTATTATAAAATTAAAATTATTTTAAGATCATAAACTTATTTTATAAAATTTTCTAAAATCATCATTAAAGATAAAAATTTATCAATTTATAATATTTCTAAAATTATTAGGAAAAATAAATCTAATTTATTATAAAATTAAAGTTATTTTGAAATTATTATTAATTTTAAATTAATTTAAAAAAATTTATAATTTTATGATAATAATGATTTTAAATTCTAAATATTTTAAAATTTTAATGATTATAAAATTATTTTTAAATTATAAATATTTTATATTAAAAAGGTTATTGTTAATAGAATTTATTATTAATAAAATTTATTTTATGTATATTTAAAATAATTATTTATTAAATAATTAATTACAAATATATACTTAGTTCAATGGTAAGAATGTTAATTTATTTTCATAAGTCTCAAGTTCAAATTCTTATATGTTTAAATTTTTTTCTTAAACGTTTTAATATAAAAGTTAAGTTGTTTGTTTTATAAAAAAAAATTTAAAATTTTAAAATTTGATATTTTGATATATATACTATTTAAAAGTATTACATATATTTCTATTTATATTACTTAAATGAATTGTTGGAGATATTCTTTCACAATGGTGTATAATTGAGAAAGAAAGACAGGCAAAAAAATGAAAGGGTTAAATAGAATGTACAATTTAAACAGAAGAAGATGAAAAGGAGAAGATAGAGAGACGATAAAAAAATCAAAAGGACTATATAGAATTTAAAATATAAATGTTATTGAATAAATTTATAAACAAGAATATTATTGAAAAATAATTATTTTCAAACTTTAATTTAAAAAACAGTAAAAAGTCTAAAAAAATTATTAGATCTTCTCTAAAAACTATAAAAAAATTTCAATATTTAGCTTATATTTGAAAGCAATTTTTCTACTTAGCCAGCTTAATAATTTTCTTTAAAATTAGTAAAAAAATATATAAAATTTGAAGAAATTACCCTTATAGTAAAAAAAACAAAAAAAAAATGAAACTTGAGACAAAAATTTAACCTTGGTTAGAAATCTAAACACAAAAAAGGAACTTGGGACAAGAATTTAAGCATTGTTGGGAAATTACCAAGAAATACAAAATTGAAGAAATGATCCCCATACCCAAAAAGACAAACAAAAAAATAAAAGAAGAAGAAGCTTGAGACAAAAAAAAATTTGTTGGAAAATGAAACACATCCGACCCAAGTCTTCAAACTAACCTAATATTCTAACCGCTGAACAACAACAAAACTTTGGTATAAACTATAAAGTTAGTTGTTAATATCTATTATTCTTTCTTTTTTAGGTAAAACAATATATATTCAAAACTCTAGTTTCAACTACAGATAATATGTTTTTTAGTAGTTTTGGAGGGCATGTGTTTAAATCCTCCCATCTATAGTGTAGAGAGATTTGTGGAGGCTGTTTCCCACAAATTCGGTATAGATTTTCAAATAGCATAAGATAAAATACGTCAATATTCCTGAATTTTGCTAAAATTTTGACATAATGTCGATAGATTGTAAATATAATTTGCGATTAAAAAAATATTTTTCAAACTATAATATTGAATACCTAACAAGATGTTAAAAGTTTAATTAAGTTTCGAGTATATTGTCTTATATTTAAAATTGTAGTTTGTAGTACATATTCTTTGTACTCGAAACAAGAATTATAAATATTAAAGATCAACTTACAAAAACTATGAATGTAGTTAATTACAAAAATTATCTCTACATATAAGCTAAATATTGAAATTTAAAAAAAAAAATTCACTACCTAATTAATTTATTTATCTTATTTTACTTATTTACTTATTTGTGTTTATAATTATTGTATACTAATTATTGTTTGTCCCTAAAATTCACATTCAATTGTAAATATTAGATGAGAAAATTTGTATTAGAATTAATGTGATAACACATTTATTCCAGATAAATAGCCGTTCATGTTTTATAAATTTCTTTATTAATTTTCAAAATTATTTCAAAATGACACAAAATACAAATTTTATTATTCAGCCCCTCAAACGTACTGTTTTCACATTGTGACCTCTCAAATTTAATGTTTTAATCTCATAAGCCCCCAAATGATAATTCTTAGTTTTATTTTACAAAAGTTAGACAGAAAACACAAATAGATCTTAATTTTTCAAACTAGGCCAATATAACAACATTTCCACTAGTGATAAAAAGCTTATATATATAATATTAATCGGAAAATAAATTAATTTACACACAAAAATTAGTGTTACCAAACACAAAAAATTTATGACTTTATGGTTTTTCTAAACAAATACTTTCTTTTTAGTTCTTTTTTCAGTATCAAATAAATGGAAACCAAATTCCTTACTCACCCTAATGAAAGGAGAATACATTAGAATTTTAACCATAGATTAATAACCCTCTTATAACTCACTAAAAAATATTGCCAGTTAAACTAACTAATACCCACAAATAAAATTGGATAATTCCACTCCCGCGTTTCATGAGTTTCTATGATATCTTCGTAAATTAGTATAATCATTTCGATACTATGTTATACACTATGCATAATACGCATTATGAAAATGGATATGGTTTCTCTAAGTTTCCAACAATCTTTAAATAAGTCAATAATACTTGTTAGTATAAATATAATTTTGTTGATCACTTCATCTATTAATAAGATTATATAATACTGTACAGAGAATGGTTATAGGAATAATACCAGAGCCTACCTATGGTGACATTGCTTTTCAGATTCAACTTCTTTGATACCATGAACTGCTTCTTCAACTGTTTTTGATAGACAATTGGTGTGTTCTTCGATATACATCATAACCATTCGCAGCTGCTCTCGACATGCTGCCAACTGTTGATTTGCACGATGCAACTCGGAAGATAGTTCTCGGATTCTCCTATCTTTCTCATCCTGTAACATCAGAATGCAGATGATTTAGAAGTCAAGATGCGTAAGTGAATTGAGTTTCAACTGAAGATCTAATTTTTAAACACAAGCACAAGCTCATATAGAGCAATGATCAAACGAATTAGACATGCTCAACAATTCATTGATATAAACATTCATTCATTCAAAAAGTAATTCCACAAGGAAAACTGACTGGGAATTTCCAGCTCCTTTAACACTGGACATGGCCAAAAATGTTTTAGAACATGCGAGAGGCAATATTGATGCTGATTATTTTTCCCAGGTCTATGAGTCATCCATTAGATTTGAAACACTAACCAAAATTTGGGACACAAGAACATGGAAAAAAGAAAAAAGATCATTAGCAAAGAGAAAGAAAACCAAATTTCTTGATAAATCTGAGAAGAGTTTAATTTTGTTTATTCAAATGTGAGAGACGCCCCTAATCAGACACACGCGGCACAGAACCACCACATTTAGCACACTATACAAATATTTAATAATAATTCAACAGTAACATGGCGAAAAACCTAAGCAATTTGAAGTTTAATTACAATGGAGATCACACAACATGCTGAAAAGGAAACTAACAACAGATTCCTGGCTGAGGAAGTGCACTAATAAAATCATGCACCACTATCAGCCTCGTACAAATTCTGCACAATCAAATGCATGATTCAGGGTAATTATTGACAACATTTTTCCAAAACTAGAAAAGAATTTTCATCACAAGAACCAACATCTTCAATCTTTCTCTTAATCATTTCAAGCAATGTCTTAACCTCAGATCTTCATCCTTCACAAAAGCCCATAAGTTGTAATTCCAGACAAGCATCCAAATTATCATTTTCAGATATTCACCTGATCTATAAGGGCCAGCTACAATCAGCCACGGTAATAAAAAATGTGAGAAAGAGATTAATACCTTTCCCTTTACCCTGAGTCTGCCAATTCAAATTTGGCATGTTTTGGGCAATGTTGAGCAAATAAGTTAGTATATTATCCATTTAGCTTTAAAATAAATTAGGGATTAAGCTACCAAGTTAAGAAATTACACTAGTTCTCCAGGCATTGAGAAGCAAGGGTATCCAAATAGTGAGGAGGTCAGTATTTGAGATGTTAATATAGTATACTGCAAATTCATATAGAAATAATTCTTAGAGATGTCATATGTTGGTTTTAGTGGAGCTGGGATGGCAGAACAATGCTCTAGAAGGTACAGATGATGAGCTCCTTCAGGAAACCAATGGATTAAAGGTTGTTCTTGTGCCAAATTAACATATCATGAAAACTAAGATTTATGAAATCAAGAAATTGAAAGGGGACTTCAGAAAATAGAAGGATAAACATACAACAAAGTCAGAAAGTGAAAATGACATATCAAACCAAAAAGAAAAGAGGAAATGTTTAACCCACTAATTCCATTTCAATAAAAACTTTGCCACTCCTCTTACAGCTCTAATCATTATAATTGTAATTCATATTGAATCTAATTTGCATTATATTTAATCAAATATTCCAAAGATGAAATTGAGCTCTTTTGCAGTTTCAATACGAAACAGTATTATCAGACTCTGCATACTTCTGGAAATGGTCTCTAATTTGATTAAGGTTGTATATTAGTTTGTCCAATCTTCATAAATAATCTATGTGGTAAGGAAAACCTCAAATTACTAAATGAAGGATCAGTCATCAACCATGTTTTTGGAAAGAACTAGAGATCATTACTTAGAGTTTTTGGCCTTCCATTCTTTCTCTGCTTTCACAAAATAGGATGCCCAGGGAATAAAAAGTAAAACATCTCAATTTCTTGATGTGCAAATGCCTTGAACATAAGATATAGATAGATCAATGAAATTAATAGTTTAAGCAGTGCGACGGCCACTTACTGGTGCTGGTCGAACCTTTTCTGAAGAAATTACTAGTGGATGATTATGCTCTCTCACAAACTTTGTTACAACCCATCTCCCTGGCTTCTCTCTCTTCACCAGTATCATTGCCTTGCAACCTTCCCGTATGCTTTCTCGCTTTCGAATCTGAACCCGTCCTGACTTTTGACGGTTGACATTAAATCCCTCTTTATTACATGCAAGCCGGCGAGAGATTATTGAACCATCACGTTCTGACTTTCGTGACGAAACAATACGTGTAGAAAATCCTACTCGTCTAGCATATTCATCATAGAATGCTTTGGCAGCTTCTTCTGACTCAAACAGCATACCCTCATATGGTTCATGACTAGCATCAACTTCACAAACACCAGATTCACCTCCTGTAGGACTTTCTGTTATTACAGTTTTGTCTTCCACAATGATTTCCATATCCGCTGAAAAGCAATCATATGATGAGTTAACATCACTCTGCAACAACTAGCAAAAATGCTGCACTCCATGAAAAGTAGCATTGCTGACACATGAATCATAAACATATACACTCACATCATTACCATTAATGTATATCACACACATATTTATGTATGCATGCTTGTACATATAGATTGTTAGGATAGAGTCGAAATCACCCAACGAAGGACATACTCTACTGGTCTAGTCTAGTGCTCACAGCACTGTAAAAATATAGATCAGAATCCAATGTTCCTCCGCCTCATCAAAGTCCCAAGAAGTGTTCTAAACTCATTCCGTCCTTCAACAATATCCGCAGAATGCCCACATCTATCGAAAATCCTCTTCAATAGTTGCCCTCTTCGGCTAGAGTCTTTTATATTAATCACAGGAGGCCATGAAATTAAAATACAGGTACTTGAAACAGTGAACAATTTCCATTTCTGTACTAAAATACATCCCACAAAATCTTCTTTTTTAATGCTGAGAAAACACGGGAAACGAAAATTCACAAAATCAAAATTCCAATCCCTTCATAAAATTACACAATTTCTTCGACTTATTAACGAGCCAAATAACACACATAACCTTCAATCAGTGGAGCCTATCACAAGTACTGGCCTAAATCAAATAGAAAACTAACACAAAATTCATCCTCTAATTTTCTAATTGTTCCCGTAATGTTCCCGGGAACCAAACAGTGGAGGGTCAGAATTGAATTACTACTTCACAAACACAGAACGAAAACTTCCATAATCAATTAAAGGAATGTAAATTTAACAATAACCCATGAAGAAACTATAAATTAACTTTTTAAAAAATAGAAACTTACTTCTTCAAATTTGATTATGGTTGTTGTCGCCGTCACTTTCTTTATGTGTAGCGTGGGTTAGATGAAGCGGTTGAAGAAGAAGAAAGCTTTTATGGAGAAGTGATCAGATTTTCCATTTTCAGCAAACTCTTCAATCGGATAGGGAACGTCAGATTCCATTATGATCTGATATTATTGCCTTCTCCTAACTTTTTTTTTTTTTTAATTTTTCTCATTTGGAATTTAATTTAGCCCATTATTATTGTTTAAGAATTATTATTATTATTATTATTATTATTATTAAAGAAATTTTTTAAAAGTTAAATTAGTGAAGACCATTTGGGTTAACATGTTGTATTTGTGTCTATGCCAAATAAAAAAGTAATATATGTTAAACTACTTTAAGCACGATCAATTTAATAATTATATTAAAAATTAAAATTTTAACCTAACTCATTTAATATAAATTTTAACTCGACTCATTTATAAAATAAATTACTCATTTAATAATTAAAATATATATTAAAATATTACTTAGATAAATACTAATAAATTTTATTTTAAATATTATTAAATACTTTTTAAAATATTAAAAATACAATTATTTATTTAAAAATATAAAAATATAAAATAAATATATTAAATCATGATAATTTTTATTAAATAATTATTTAAATAATTAATTATATCATAACGAATTCACATATTAATTATTAATTGTCACGAATTTGAATCAGATCTAATTATTAATCATATCACATCATTATTACTCTTTTATTAATTATACTATTTGAAATTAACTTCATGTCGGACTAACAGTCATACAAAAAAATTACAACACCTAATATTGATCATAATTAAATGTTAACAATTTTTAATTATGTAATATATTTAATTTTTATAAAGATATTTTTTTAGAGAATTAGTGTTAATATCCTAAAATTTCAAACACGAGAGTTAAGACAGAATTTGGCCAATCTTATATACATTTTGTGGCTAGTGATTGAAAACTAAAAATATAGTAGTGGAGAACTTACTTCTATATCTTTCAATCCTATCGATTTCCACAAGTAAAATTTTTTGGGTGAGAATTTTTTAGAATCATCATAATATTAAAAAAAAATTAAAAAATAAATAGAACTCAATTTATTGTGCGTGAGGTTCAAAGTTGACAAATTGGTTGCGCAAGTTTTTGAGCATATGATAATTAGCTTCAATACATGTTGGTATTTCTTTGTTATTTATTTTCATTTTATTTGCTTAAGAATGAGTTAATTCAAAGATTATGTTTTCTAACTTATGATAATTTCTTTTTTGTTAAAAATAATAATAATAATAATTAGAAAATGGTAGGTATAAGATTGGACACATAGTTAGGCCTCAGTCTAATTATGTCAAAATCATCCAAAGGCATAAATTCAAGCAAAAATATGATATTAATTGGAGAGAATGAAAGCAAGTTCAACATTTAGGTTCAGTTGAAATTTCCCCACAATTCT
The DNA here is from genome assembly GCA_028052125.1 of Melia azedarach. Lineage (NCBI taxonomy): Eukaryota > Viridiplantae > Streptophyta > Magnoliopsida > Sapindales > Meliaceae > Melia > Melia azedarach. Next base: position 15,674,917 of record CM051396.1, read on the forward strand.
TTTTTGACTTTTAAAGCTTCAATATTATTACTAAATTCTAACTTATTAAAGATTTTCATGTCTATCAGTAATTTAATATAATATTAAACTAAATTTCCTCAAATATTTCATCTTCCACTTTGATAAAAAACATTAGAATTAATTTAATCAAGTGTATATTTGATATTACTCGCTTCCATCTAATTTAGAAAATAAAGTTAAGAAATATTTGACAAACTCTTAATTTTTTTTTTCAATACCAAGATTCGGGAATTTTGATGATTGCATGTATAATGATTTTTACTCTCGAATAAAGAACATTAAATTAACAATGAAATTCAGCAATTCTTTCAAAATAATTTAGGACATGATGGAATATAAGAAAAGAGAAACAGAGCTTGGTGCTTAAGTGAGTTTGAAAATGGAATGATACCTTTGGGAACCGGAAGGAGGAAATTCTATCAATTGTCTATAATACTTGTTCAAAGGAGAATATTTGAACTTTAGAACCCAAGAAAAATGAAACCTAAACCAGCAGCAAGCCTAATAGTGAATTTCAAGATTCCTTTGAAGCATGCTGCATTTCTGAGCGCAGTTTTCTGTTCTTCGGCAGCAAATAGGGCGGAAGAAAATAAGGAACGATCAATGCCAATCCTAAACATATCACCACCAAGACAACAACCCACCAAGCATTGTGTGGAATGCCCAACAATAGCTCATCACAAACTGTCATGAAATAACAAGATTGTTTAATTAACCAAATCATATTGTTGTTGCTGGAAATAGAGAACTTCAAAACATCATAAGCTACGAATTGGCTCTCTCTACAAATGGAAATTTCAGAATGAGCTTAGAAACCGGTGTTTTAGAAGGGAGCTAGCAGGATCAACGATGATAAACAAGGTCAGCAGCAAATAAGGAAATGGAATTACCAATATTAAAAATGATGAACTCTCTCTCCTGTACATGTGGTATTGCAACAATTCCTTCAGGCTCCACGGTCACTAAAACGTACATCCCACCCTGAGTTGATCACGAAACTTCAAACCACCTCAACAATTATACAACAATGTATCCAAAAAGATTAGTGAGTTAACCAAACCTGATTATTCAGAACATCGAGATTATCAGTTTTGAAAATCAGCTTTTCAGTATTTAGCAACCTTCTGTTTTGATTCAGCTCCAAATCTAGATTGTCTTTGCCTTTCTTCAGTTGTAACGAAAACGCTGCAGGTATCTGTTATTTTCGAAAACAGGAGAAAAATGAAGAAAAAGTAAGTATTCAGTTCAAGAATACTTCAAGAAAAGGGGCAACATTATAATTATATAAAAAATTACATACAGAAGCTGGATACGATATCTTCACTTCGTACCAATTAAACGATTTCAGCCCTTGCAGTTGATACAATCGAGAACCCATGCGTAATGGTAAAGTTTCCTTCCATAGCTCCTCCCCGACATTTAGAATTTTGCCTGCAAAACTGTAAAACATAAATAATTTCACTACCATCCAGTTAAAGACAATTGCTCCCAATGACTTTAAGTTTTATATTGTGTGCATACTGACTTGTCTCCATGACTCAAAGTTAGGCTGCTGGACAAAGTGGTGAGAATAGAGAGCAGCATCAGCAACTTTTCTGAATATATATGAATCATCATTTATCAGAGGAATTTGAGCTCCCCTGCTACTGATGAATCTAATAAATAACAATAACAAATTTTCTGTTAGATGATCCACTTTCAAAATGGGGCATTGCAAACATCAATGTAAAAGTGAATTATGATCATGTACTCAGGATTTGCTCCTAGGCAACTTCAAGTAGTCATCAAAATGGGAATTTGTGATAAGAACAATAAAATTACAGAAGATAAGCATGAAACCAGATGATGAATAATTAGAATTCATGGAGTCTTAGCTGGGAATGACATATTTAAAGCACACACTTGCTTACTTCATAATTAAAAGTAGTCCTAGTTTGATCATTTGATCTCATCCTTCCCAAGAAAAGGGGAAAATCTCGCAAGATTTTATGCTTAGTTGTTGACTTAGTGTACAACTGAAGGGAAACACACCCAGTCAAATCATCAACGACCATGATTTAAAAATGGTCAACACAAAACTATCAAGACTTGCCCTTTATTCATACCAGATTATAGCTTGTGTTATTCCATCTATACAACTTTGAGAGTGAAAGAAGCTTACCAAGAACAACAATACATATACAACAAACTACGTAAATCTAGCTGCAATCCGGGGAGGATGTGCTTAAATCTCCAGACAAAATTGAGAAATAGCATCCAAATGAAATAAAATATAGGTGAACTTACATGAACTTTTCTACTATTACCTTCAGCAACAACTGAAGTTGTTCAATCACTCGCGTTAACAAAAAAAATTTTGCTCATATATATGCAAGTACCAGCAATACCTAATTAAGTCAATGAAATGATAATCACTATCTCGAAAACAATGATGTATTGTCACTCTATAGGCCAAAAGATTTATTTTTTTAATTGGTAATGGGAAATTCAAATGATTAAGAACCTAAACCCTAATTAGTTAAAGAGTCAACTGGATTTAGGAAAACCCAAAACCCAATTCAGCACAGAACAGAGTTCATTAAAACAGCAAGAAATGAAAGAAGGAAGATAACATTCAGTAAAAACAAAGGAAAAACTAAACATGGAAAGCTTAAACGGATTGTGTTAGTCTATAACATAAATTTTGTTTCTGTTCTATTTCACGGCCGCCATTAACATTCAGACTCTAGGGTTCAACGGTAAATATAGAAAGAGCAGAAATGGGATTTTTCAGATGATCGAAAGGAAAGCGTTCGAATGAAAATACTACGAACAATCATCACAGAGCTCATGCTATATATCCAATACAAATTAAAACGCTGTAATCTTCAATTAAAAGGAATTTCCTTGTTACCTTTATTATTTCTGGAAAGTGCTCAAATGCTGGAGTGGGACTGTGTGTGCGGAGTATGATTAACCGAGTGATGTGGGTCGGAGAAGATGAAGTGGGGAAGATTGTTACAGTGAGCACACACAGTAGAGAAGGAACTATTACATAATATATATTCAATGGGGAAGTTTTCATTTTTCACGGTAATGGCTATTGAAGGCCAATTTTGTTCTAAAAACAGATATTTGGTTAGTTTAATAAAACAAATAAAACATGACTAGTTCAGTAAATTAGAATCAAAATGAGACTATTTTAGAAAGTTTTTCTCGATTAGGTTCGGTTTTCGAAGGAGCAAGTTGCTTATTGAGGGTAAAATAGTCTGAAAGATCTTTTAGTTTGGCGAAAAATTTTGAAACTGTATAGTTTAGTAAATTAATTGCAAAATAGAGTCATTTTGAAAACAATTTCATTTTTTTATATATTTTGATAATTAATCAAAATTAAAATATATTTATAAATAATTTTTAAAAACTTTTAAAATAAAATAAAACATTTTTATAGATTATTGTGACAAAATATAAAATAGTTTTATTTTGTGTTTATTTAATTTTATTTTTAGTTAAAAATAAATATTTTGTTGCATATATTAATTATTTAAATACAAATAATAATATGGGTAGTAAATATGGAGGAATAATTAATATATAATTACAATATTGTAGAAAAATATATAATATTTAAAATGTAGGGTGTTTTACAAAATTTTATCTTAATAAATTTCAAAGTACTATTTACTTTTGGATGTATATGATCATTTCTAAAACATGAGCTATCTATCTACTTAATCAAACCTCTAGAGTTACCTATATTTTTCCAACCATTAGAGAAATAAATGTCAACAGCCATTGACCAATTGATCTAGGGTTTTATTATTTTGAAAATAATTTTAAAGAAAATAAATAAATAATAATTTTAATTTTTAATAGGGGAAGTTATGTCCACCTTTATAATGAAAATATACATATTTTAACATAATATTATTACATTGTTACTCTTAGAAGTATTTAACGAATCGGATTGAATGGATTTAATTAAATTCATATTCAATCTACCAACAAACTTAATTGAAACTTTTTCAATCTAACTTGATCTATTGTATGATAGAATCCAACCCGATTCAATCAATTAAAAAAAAATTCAAATTCGAACTGATCCAAGTCGACCCAAATAAATTAAAAATATTTTAATTTTAGTATTAGTTATATTTCATTAACAAAAATAATTGAGATAATATTATATAATATATTTAAACTTTCAAAGAAATATTAAAATATATCAATTCAAAATTGATAACAAAAAATAAATATATAAAAATATTAAGTTATTCTCTTAAAACAATTTAGAGATTTTATTAAGAAAGAAAACAAAATAATACAAAATTTAATAATACTAAAAAATGCTTACAAAATTATGAGGAGTACAAAAACAAAACTATATTATGCATAATATGACAAAGAAATAGTTGTAGTAATCAAAAGAAAATAAACCAATAAATTCAAAAAATTAGCATATTCAGCTTAGTACAACATGGCAAACTACCTAATAGTAACATAGATAGTAGCAATACAACATAAAAAAAACTAAAATGAGATATAAATTACTTAATTAAATAGTAGCAACGGTATTGTAAAATATGAAAATTAACCGTAATTTTCTTTGTATAAATTGAATAATATAAAAATTATATATAATTATAAAGACAATCTCAACAAATATCATTATATATAGAAATTTAGCACTAATATTCAGAGATTTATTACAAAATATTAAAGAAATTACCTTCGAAAGTGAGCTGAAAGTAATTGAACAAGAATTTAGTGATAATTGAAGGACATTGAAATTGAATTTTTTTTTTCAATGTGAATTAAGAAATCTAGGGGAAAGAAAACAAATTAAATGCTAAATGACGGGAGCTCAGTAAATTATTTTATGAATGGTACTAAATTTTGCAAGTAAAGTTACTGAGCAACACACGACTGAACTGAACAAAAGATTAGGATTTACCGATTTAGGTAAACTATTTTTCTATTTTAGTTTATAATTTTAATAATCATTGTGTTAGCTTTACAAATTTGTAACATTGTTTTTCTTTCTTTCTTTTTTGATTTTATTTCTTTTTCTTTATTTTATTTTATTTTTAATACTAATAATTAAAATTATTAGATTTGTTCTATACATTAATTTTTAAATTATTTAAAATATTTATTATATTATTTTTAGCATATTAGATCGAATTTCGATAGATTGATAATGTGAATTCACAATCCAGCCCATTGTAAACAGATTTCAAATTTTTGAATCCAACTCAATCCATTGATTTATCAAACCCATTAGAACTGAATTATATTGGACTGGATTAAGTAGATTGAGCAAATCAGATTGGATTTTGGACACCCCTAGTTATTCTAACACTTGAAATAAATCGAATTAAATTAGATTGAATTGTGTTTGATGAAAAAAATGATATATTTTATGAGAAAAAAAAGTGACCAATTTTAAATAATGTAATAGCCTAGTCCATCAGAGATATTGTCCGCTTTGACACATAGTTCGTTACAATTTTATTTTCGAATTTTTTCAATTCAAATATGTCTACGAAGGGTTGGAGCATGCTAACTTATATGTACAACATCTCTCTGACTTATATACTCAGTGTTTCCTCGTGCTTTGTCGATATGAGACTTGCCTAAGGTATTATATAAACTATTTTTAGGAACTCAATATCTTTATTGAGATTTGTCCCATCATTGCTCAAAAGGAGATGCTGACTTATATATTTAGCATCTCTTTGGTGTCACATACACCCTTTCTTAAGGATCAACATCCTTACTAAGATTTACTCCACTATCCCTAAGAGGATACACAAACCGACTTTAATACCTATTATAATAACCTAGCATACAAGAGATATTGTTTATGTTTAGTACACAACCGGTCATGATTTTATTTTCGAACTTTTTAACCCAAAACGCGTCTACTAAGAGTTGGAATATGTTGATTTATATACCAAATATCTCTTTTACCGATATAAGATTTATTTAAGGTATCACAAATAATTTGTTAAATTAATTATACAAATTATAGAATATCTAGTAAAATTATAAGAATTATGCCTATGAGGAGAAAGTTCAAGGGCAATTTTACATACCTCTTTTAAAATTTGCCAAAACCATAAGTACAAAGAAAGAACGCCAAAATTCATAGAGACCACCCCTCAAACACAACAAAATTTAGCTTTTTCATCCACCGTAAGGGCAACAAAGTTATTTTGAGGAGATAACTACAATGCAAGTTTCAACTTTGAATTTTGAACTTCGATTTTGCATCTTTTTTTGCACATTTTTATCTCTCTTTTTCTCACCAAAACCCACTGATAACTAAATCGATAATATAAAGGAGATTAAATCAACCTGAAATGGCAAATCGAACTATCAACTGAAGTAGTGTAATAGGTATTTGAGGGAGAAATTAATGCCATTTAAGCAAATGAAGCCTACTATTGTGGAGTTTTTAGGGTTGAAAAGATGGTTGTATATATAATGCAAAGAGCGATTTTTGTGCCAATACAGCTGATACAAGTTGGATGTAGTTGTAAAATAGAACTAAGAAGAAAATTAGACTTTTTTTGTTGTTTCGAGCTTGAAATGAATATTGATTTTTATGATTTGTCTTGATTTAATTACATTATTTGATAAATACAACTTATTAGACTCAATCTTTCATAAACTCTAGTTTGCAAAATTAAGGGTGTTCATGAAGTGTTTTTTTTTTTTTTTTGGATATTTTAATTTATCTTTGATAGTTTAATCATTCATGGTATTTCTTTATATATGGACCAATAGTATGAGGTTTAAAGATTTTGTTATGATTTTATTTGATGTCAAGGCTTGTATGGTATTTGTTTGCATTATATTAAAATTTATTTAACATAAACCTATCATTTAATGTATAACAAAGGATATTACTTGTTTGTATTATGTTAGATTTCATATAACATATAAGTAGTATGTTATTCTCAATTTGAAGTCCATATTTATGTATTCAGTGCTAAAATGAAGGTTATTTTTAGCTAGTCATTATTATTTTTGTCATGCATCTTATGTTTACTATTTATTTATGGTTGAAAAAGTGATGTTGCATATTGTTACTATTATCCCTCGCTTTTATAACCATTTGATTTTGATAAAATGGTTATGTAATGATAATACATAAGACATTTATATATTATGCATATTGTTTGGTTATGTTGGATTTGGTATTTATGTACTTTTTTTTGTTTGAATTTTCTTTTGTGTGTTTATTTTCAAATATTTACTATATCAATTATTTATCAGTTTTTTTACAAACATCATGTACACCCTTAAATTATATGACAAATTGTTTTAGTTCATGTGGCCTTTTTGATGTATCAATATAAACAAAGATATTGGTGATAAGTTTAACTTACTATTAGCTACTTTTAAAGTTTCTTTTTGCAGCTTTAATTTGTAGTTTGGTTTCTTTGATTTCCTTATACGTTAATTTAGTTTGGACCTTCGAAAATTTATATGAGTTTGGGAATTTTTTAACATAATGTTTGGTTTGTTATGGACAATAAATGTTGTCTACATGCCTATGCATTTTTTTTTAATAGAAATCCTTAAAATATGTTAGCTTACAACTAAAATTAGATAATTTAACTAATCTTGTTGATGACTATATATATATAGTGGGTGGTGCAATTTAGGAATCTTTTTGTTGGCACTAACAATTAAATTTTTCGGTTTGAGACAATTAAATTTTCAGTCTTTTTTCCTTTTTTATTTTTTTCCCCTTCCTTCACATATGGCTCTATAATATTCATGCTAGAATCAACTTTTGTAGTTGTTTATGTTGTGATTACTATTATAAATGTCATTTTTTTTCAATGTCAAAATTAAATGCACTTTATCAAAATTAAATGCACTTTATCAAATTTTATAGTATGTGAAATATTTGCATTATATAATGATATTGTTTGTCTACAATATTTATTGCTAGCAAACTTTTTAGCCTTATTTTGTTACTGCAAAATATTGTAATGGACATTTTTGTTGTCCTGTTAATCTATAAATTTTGAAAAAGAAAACTATAGAAATAACAATTTTAGTTTAATTTGTTTCTTGAAATTTGGTAGTTTTGTATATGAGAATTTTCTACCATATGTTGTTTATTTGTTCTTATGTTATTGGGTTTTGATTTGTAAATGTTCATTTGAATAAGTCAAATTATACTTTCTTATTGTGATAGAACATTAAGTTGTGTTTAATGATGCTTGTTTGTTCTAAATTAAGTAAGGATTTATTTTGCAGAATGAGCAATCTGTTCATTTCTATAACATTAGTAGGAAAGTTCGTGATTAAATCAAAGCACATCTTGAGTTCTACATACTTAGCAAGCTATGGACCCATGTTAGAGAAGTTTATTGGGTTTGAGACTTATGTGAATGAGGTTATGTAATCTTTGAAGCTGAGAGCCCAAATGGAAAGTCCATATTTCTAATACAAACTTCTTTTTGAGGTAAGATGAACTCTAATTACCTCTAGCTAGTCAAATTACCCATAACCAATTTGTTATGGACGATGCAAGTAAAAGAGAATTGCACTTGGGATGAAGTGGATGAAGTTGATGAATGAGCAGGTGTTTCAGCTAATCAAAAAAATCCAGTTGATAGAGAACTTGGATTGATGTTGGATTATGAGAATTTTTATATAAAGGTAATGAGCAAGACAAAAATAGGCAACATATATAATCCAACAGATGTAAATATCAATAATAATGAAGATAGAGATAATATCATGGTACTTGATGTTGAAACTAATCATGAGATAGAAGACTATTAATCAGTCAACGACAATGATTTTCAATATGAAGACTCATATACAGAAGAGACAGCAAGCAAGCAATACAACTATAACAATGAAGAATTTGAGTTTTGTATGGATGAAAGTGGTAGTATAGAGTTACAAGTAAGTTATACTTTTGATGATGTAATCCAGTTCAAGAAAGTGTTAAAGGTGTTTGCTATTAATCAAGGATTCAACCTTAAAAAAGTGAAAAATGAAAAGATTAGGGTCACATGCACATGTACTTGGACTAAATATAAATAAAGAATTCATATAAGCCACATGAGACAAGTTATCATTCTAAATCAAAACATTGAATAATGAACATACCTATTTTAGAGTTATAGAGAACTAGAAAACAACTTCAGATTGGATGCCTACTCAATTCCTGCAAATGTCCAAGGCAAATCTTAAGCTGAGCATAAAAATGCTTATTGGTAAGTTGATGAGATGGTATAAAGTGCAACCTCATCCAATGAGGTTGTACAAAGCAAAAGCCAGAGAATTAGAGCTAATAGGAATGATCATAAGTCATAATATGCCAAATTGTCAAGATATATAGCTACAATAACCAAAACTAATCTTGGGAGTGTAGTAGACCTTCAGTATGAGTGGGTTGGAAACTTGTCTAGGCCAAACTTCAAGAAATATTTTGTTAACTTCTATGCACAAAGCAAAGAATTTTTCAAGGGTTGTAAAAAGTTCATAAAGGTTGATGGTTGTCATCTTAAAAGCCTATATAAAATAGTTATATTAGTTGTAGTGGTCATTGATGTTAATTATAGTATTTATCATTTAGCATTATCAGTTATGGACACCGAAAACTTTTAGTCTTAGGTCTTTTTTATAGAGAGGTTATATCAATAGTTTAAGAACAATAATGAGAAGAGACCATGAAGAGAAGCTACAGTATGAGGTACAATATATGTAATGAATAGAGCAATAATATGAGAACATATTGAAGGTCAAAAGCAAGAAAACATAAGCCATACTCAAAATCATCACAGGTTATGCTTCATAATTATTGTAAATAATGTAATTTATAACATTGTTTCCAATAGTTAACATGAATTGTTGAATATAGGTTGTGAAAATGTTGGATTCAAGTGTTTCAAGTTCTCAAGTTCAATCATTAGCAGCATCAAGTGTATCATCAGGTATATTTTTAAAAGGTGTTTATATGCTGTTCAAGCTAATTATGTTAATGATGCAAACATGTCTATGCAACAACTCTAATCGAGGTTTTTTTTTTTTTTAAGATGCATCTATTAAAGAGTTATCACTTTCTTGCAAATCCAAATTTAGCCTTTAATCAAGTGTGAATAAGATAACTATGAAGTATTTAGCAACCCAATACAAGATTTGTTATTGTGCATGATATTTAGTTATATCATACATATTTTTTTTTTGTTTAGATGATCTAATATTTGTTTTGGGCAGCATGAATCAAATGAGGCATTATTTTTGCAAGTTCAATTATATTGTAATTTTTATTTAGAATATGCTGTCACATGCAGAACTTATACAGTTTTTGTTTTTTGTTTTACCAAGTTTTAGCTACGTAGAACTTCATTTAAATTTGCTTTAATATGAAGTTGAATTTGGTTGGTTTTTTAAATTGTGCAATGTTGAATATATTTGAATTGCTTGGTTGTTGGTTATTGCATTATACATAACAGTTGTGCATTTTCATATTTCAGTTTCATAGCATTTTACATTGATTACATCATAACCTTGTGCATAGATTACATTTTCAAATATCAATTTTATAGCATCTCACATTGATTAAATCATAACCTTTACTTGTGTACATATATTTGTTACATACATCAAACCACACATGGACTTACTTATACTACTTACATACATGTAGATAGAAACTCTCACAATATTACACTTGTAATTGTTGTTAGCCAACCACCACCTAACTGCTCACATATGCACTGCATTCTCTTCACAAGTGCATTGATCTTATTTGTTAGTATCCTTAGTTATTTTAACATGTCATTTGTGACATTTTCAACATTTACATCTCCTACAAGTATTGCACCACTATTGAAATCATTCTCTAAGGGAGACTAAAATCTGAAATATGAGCATTCATCATACTTATAACAATAAAAAAAATTATTAGGATTATCTCGACTTAGAAATCTTCACTGTAGTCTTTTTGTTACACATACACATCTTATTCTCGAACTTAATAATCTTTCTATAACTTCTCTTCTCCACTTGTTTCCTATTTCTCCTTTATTTAAACTTGATATTGAGCATAAAGATGCCATTGTTGGCAAAGTTGAAATGGTTGCTAAAGAAGTCGATTTATGAAGTCTTGTTGGACCAATTTTTTTTTTTAAAATGCTCGATTAAGTGGTTTATAGTCTTCTTGGTTTTGTGTTGGCTGATGAGTGGTTTATAGCCTTCTTGACTACATGTAGTACATCTGCTAACTTTGATGTTGTGCTGTAATAAGCTTGGTTAATAATATTGAAATCGCAGTTGTGTTGAATCTGAATACATAAATGCAGTGTTATAAATTATTGAGCACATTACATAGGTGAATGAAATAACCATTGCAAATGCAATAATTATTTAAATTTTTTACTCATTTTCTTGAGCAGTGTGATTGCGGCTGCAACCTTATGATTAAGTTAAATTGAGGGCAAAATAGATTTTTTTACCAAAAAAAGTTGAGAGATTGGAAGGAAAAGCTAATTTTGTTACGTTAGAAGGTCAATCTCAATGAATTTTGGCATTATTTTCTCTCTATCTGTGATTTTGACAAACCTAAGAGAAGGTATGCGAAAATTTTCTGAAAGTTAAACAAGATTAATAGATGATAAATGTACTTTTTTTTAATATTACATAATTATAAGTGTATGAATGCATATAGCTGCAAGTCTTATGCCACTGGCACAAATTTACACCCAATTTAAACGATATCTACTCCAACACAATTGTGAGAATTTAAAAAAAAAAAGATTAACACTTTACCACTAAATTATGAGTAACTTAGTATACGACAAATATTATCCAACAAAAAATGAGATACTTAAAATATCATATATCATCCATTGAATCATTAATTTAGTTTTCAAAACATCATGTATCATCCATTCAATCATTAACTTAGTTTTACTTAATGTGTTTCATAGTCATTATTAATGACTTGGCTGATGTTAGCCTTTTATTGTCAAATCTTCTGATTTTGGAGAAAATACCAAAGAGTTTTCAGGGGAGGCGTGGTAAGTTCATTTGATAATACTGCAAATGGTAAAACAACAATTGCATATGGAACTCTTGCAACTTAAATAAACATTGTCATAACTCCATTAAAATTTTCCAGAGATGCTTTACAGTCAAAAGGGTCATTACACAAGCTCCGGTAACCTCCTTTCGTTACGGAACTTCATAACTTTGCAAGAAGTTCTAAATGATAAACCAAAAAGTACATGGATGCTTTAGTAACAATTACCAATGTAAATCATCATAGCAAATCTTTACGAGACAAGAATAACCTACTAAAAACCTAAAGGTTTACCAGACAAGTTTCTATAAACATACATAGACCCTAGTGTTACAGAAGAAAGAGAAAAGGAAAAGAAAATTGCACGATGGTGCTAAGATACTCACTTTGAGGTTCTCTATTGTGTGAAAGCTCCTTATCTATAGGTTCTCAGTCTCAGATTTTTTATTGCATTCTGAGCTTTCACCGATAGCTGGCCGCTATAGTCTTCAACAACTTCCATAGACGTCAGCTGTTCCTGATATACTGCACATAGCCGCTTCTTATTCCATAACTCTGCTGTCAATTCTTGAATTTTCTTATCCTTTTCATCCTACAAAAGGATATCAAATGCATCCAATAGGCATATTAAAGTTTGAAGTTAAACAATTACACATCTCAAATCCACCAGCACAGTCCAAAAGAATCTAACTTGCTGTCTCTACTTCTTACTAGGAAAATAAGCCAAAATACTTTATTTTGTTTCATTATACGAAAGCAAAAGAAATCATATTGCTAAATGATAAAAGAGATACATGACAATAAAATAAGTAAACAGGGTGTCACAAAGAAATAATCAGCACAAAAACTTGCTACAGAACTCAAAACAGTCCACAAAATCATACTACAATTGCTTTCCAAATTTAGTGGAAAGAGAAAAAGAGAAGTTCCAAAACGCAAGAAACAAGCCCCAAGAGATACCTAAAATCTGACTTGGTCCATACAGAAACATGCACTTAGTCTCTATAATTTTCCATTTCTCTCCAATCAAGCAACTCAAAAAGGATAGTTATAACTGAAGAACTCCTCAATACCGCAGTTTTCCTTCACCAAAATCACAAAGATTTTCTGAAGTTCAAAATACTCGATTAATTTAATACTCTCTCTTTTGAAACAATAGCAGTTTTTCAGTTGAAATATCCCTTGAAACAGTAGAATCCTTCAGTGATGAAACTCTTGATCAAGAATATAGGTTTCTTTTGAGAAAAGCTTCAAGTTATTGATACACTCCTCCGGAGTTCTTCTTAGCCCCAGTTTAATTTCACAACATCTGAAATAGTTTTCCTCTTCTATGACTTCTAGTTTTGTAGCTTTAAATTTTTATAATATCTGGGGGAACATAGTCCACCTGGTGAGCATATCCACGTCAGAAACATTTATAGCCTACTCAATTTCATATTTCTAGGCAATATAAACAAACCCCATAACACATGCAAAATTTGTAACAGAAGAGATTCAAGGAAAAACTAAGAAAACTACTGCACATGGTAAAACAGCAATTGCAGATGGACCCCTTGCAACTGAGCTAAACAAACTATCATAACTCTCAAAATTTTCCAGAAATGCTTTATGGTCAAAAGGGTCATTACACAAGTTCCAGTGACCTCCCTTTGTTATGGAACTTTATACTTTTGCCAGAACACGATCCATAAATGTTTCACATTCTAAATCAAAATGTAAAAGGATGATTTAGCAACAATTACCAATGTAAATCATCAAAGCTCCCTACTATACCGTACATTTATATCAGAATGCCAACCGACCAAAAACCAAAATCTCTGCTAGACAAGTTCATATAAACATATATAGACCCAAGTGGTACCAAAGAAGAGAAAAGGAAAAGAAAATTGCACGATGAATTTTAAGGATGGTGCTAAGATACTCACTTTAAGGCTATCTATTGTGCAAAAGCTCCTTATCTAAAGATTCAAAATCTTTGAGATTGTTGACTACGTTCTGAACTTTCCTTGATAGTTGTTCACTATGCTCTTCAACAACTTTCATAAATGACGTTAGCTGTTCCTGATACGCTGCACATAGCCGCTTCTTATTCCGTAGCTCTGCTGTCAATTCTTGAATTTTCTTATCCTTTTCATCCTACAAAAGGATTCCAAAATTTATCTGATAAGTTTTAAAACTAAACAAGACTTAGTAGTTCTGTGTCAAACAATTTATAGTTGTATCACAAATAACAATTTTCTTCCCCTCTCAATCAAGTTAAAAAGTCCTTTTAAGTTCCACGGTTTTTGCACATATGGATATTTCATCTCACCAAGAAATTGCATAGCTGTAAAAGGTGCTCGTGTACAATCCTATAGTGATGATAACATTTGCGACTGGGAACCAGCATTGACATTGCAAACGGCACCGAGTAGACATCTGTGAACAACTTCTAACACTAGCATATTCTTAGCTAAGACCCTCACTATAAAAATCTATCTCCCAACTCCAACAGTTTGAACAAATACTTTTAACCTATTAAAGAGTATACAATTTGTTTACATTAATGCTGAAGTACAAGTCAAGTTTACAGTAACCGCACTGCTAGGATTTTCCCGTCCTTCTATGCGGGTTTCATTTCTGTCTATACAAAAGTGTCAATTTATCCACTGTTCATTTATTACACAATGGACTTCTTAGTTAATGCATAAGACGGATAACTATGAAAATTAGCATCTCAATGAAAGATTTTGGTCACTTCAAATTGAAATAGTTCAATTTACTAACACTGAGCAAATTCTGATGGTTCTTCTCTTGTTATTGTTCATCTTTAAAAACAATATTTTCACACAGATTATTGACTTAAACCATAGATATACCTGTCAAATATCCTTCTTATGGTAAGTAAAGCACACTTAATTCGGCAATCCTCTTATTATGACAACTAATTAACTCTGAAGAGATTCAAATTTACAGTTGCATAGACTCTATGCATTTCAGAAACACATTATTTACTACAATATGGGTCCTATTTATTTACATACTTATTTATCCATTTATTTATACGCGTGAGCATCTCCTTGGGTATATTCTTCATATAAAATACATTACATAAACATTTTCAATCACAATGAATTCAATGATATAATCCAAATAAAGATCGAGACGAGAAACATCCAGGATATAAGCCACATAAAATTTATGGAAATGCCTGCAAAATGAAAACATTACTCCTTATAGGTTGCCAAAAATATGGAGGATCAAACAATGCACAAACAAAATGATTTTTGCATTGCATTTGATATATCAAATTACTTAATACAAAAACAAGTGGCAAGATTGCAGCAAATTGCAACGAGATTTGGGAACAGAAACCCTTACCATTGTTTGACGTGCTTCACGTGGTGCAACCACAAGTGGATGATTGTGATCTTTAACAAATTTAGTGATCACCCACTTTCCAGATTTATCAAACTTTACATGAATCATTGCCTTACAACCTTCTCTTGTGCTTGGTCTCGGCTTTCGAACAGGCCCAAATTTCCCTCGAATGCTAACACAGTAACCCTCCTTATTACATCCAAGTCTCCGTGCTAGAATCCTACCATCTCTTTCGGAACGACGACAAGACATCACACGCATGACAAATCCTACTCTTCGTGCATATTCATCGTAGAATATCTTGGCAGCATCTTCAGATTCAAATTCCATCCCCTCACATGGCTCTATAATTGAATCTCCTTCAAACATACCCAACTCCCTACCAGCAGAGCTCTCGACTCCTCCAGCTCCCTCATCTGAATCCACTGCCACACAACACCATATATAAATATATAAAATCATCAACAAAAAGCAAAAAAGAAAAAAGGTTATCTTTTTGTCTTCTTTTTTCATTTTAGTAAGTATATCGCACTGAGATCATTCACAAGAAGACCAAAAGCATTATTAATTAAAAATAAAATGCCATAAGCACTTTGAACATGCTCATTTTAATTGTTTGAAGCATTGCTCAAACAGAAAAATATTGTTCAAACCCAGAACACGCTTAAAATTTCAGCATTTCAAACACAACACCAACCAAACAGAAAAGGGTTTCTCAGCAACTAAAAAGCATGCATGTATATACATATGACAACTATCAGAGCAGAAACAGTTGAAAAAAAATCATTCTTTTCCCTTCCAGCCATTTGAGCAACCACCATACAGCTGAATGAAACCCAAATTAATCAAACAAAGTAGAAGTAAATAAAATCAAAACCCAGATTAAAACTATTTAAATCACTGTAATTGTAAAACCATAAGCATCTGATAACCAACAATCCTCATCTAAAACTACTCTCTCAAATGTCAATACATAAGTAAACAACTTGATATAAAACAAACCCACTAAAATTCAAGCTCTCCTTGCTCTAATTTCCTATTCCTAATCCGAAAAAGAAATCAAACAGAACAAATTGCATCGAAAAAGCAATTCAACGAGGGCATAAATAAAAAACACAGACAATTTAGTGGGCAGTGTCAAATTTCACCGAAGAATTATGACTTACTAGACTGAAGAATCAGAATTCAGGAACTGAGATCTTCTCTGTATCTCAAAGATATTGGCTCTAAAAAGTTAAATTTGGCGTAAATTCAAAAAAAATGAAGGGCTATATAAATTTTTTAGAAGGGCATTTCCGTGATTGTGAAAAAATGATGATAAAGTGGATCAGGTTCTAAGAAAGATCATTGGGGATCTCCACTCCGTTGCTGCCACTTTTCTTGTCTTCAGATAATGACACGCACCCGTACAATAAAAAACGCCGACGTTTCGGTCCGGATTAGAAATTTCTATTTTATCTTAAGACTTTCGTAATGATTATAAATATTAAATTATTAAATTTCTATGATGCGGGAGAATTCGTATAAATTAAAGCTGAGATTATATTTTAGACATGAAAACTTAATAATTAATAGATTATTTATTTATTTATATTTTGTATAATTTAATATTTAATTTATATTTTTCAGATATTTCTTTAAAATAATTGATATTCTTAAATATCTTCTTAATTGAATAAAAAACTTATTCTGTTAACTTCTTAATTGAATATAAAAATTTAAAATTTTATTAAAAGATAAAGTCTCTTCTAATGTCATAGACTTGCTTTATCACCCTTATTTGTGTTAAATAGTTTTATAAATATTTTTAAAAATTTTAATTTATTGAAAAATAATAATTATATTTTTTTAAAATAAATAAATATTTAAAATTTGAGAAAAGACAATATTATTTTATTTATATTTTAATTTATTTAAATTAAATAAAATAAAAAAGATATTTATACCTAATTAATTTATTTACGATAATATTCAGAAAGAACCTGATAATTTTTTTAATTAAGATCTAATTATTGTTCTTAATTTTGTTTTTTTAACCTGCGATTATTACTTTTTAAATCTTTTGTTATTTTATTTTAACTTAAATACATTTACTTTTCATATAATATTATAAACTATATATATATATATATATATATTAACATAATTTTTGTATATGCTTATGATTAAAAATTACTTTGTTTATATCATATCAAGATCTTGTTTTCTATTTAACAAATATAAAAGTATTGATTTCTAAACTTTTTTTATTTGAAAAAATTAACAACTCAATACCTATAATTAGAATTCTGAACAAAAAATAGAAAAAAAAATTTAAATACAGAAATTCAAATATACTCATAATAAATTCACGCACGCACGCATATGAAAAATTTGTGTGTGTATGTTGTGTGATGCAAACAAAAGAAATACAATTTCCAAATCTTTTATGCCTGTGCTTGTGTGTGTTTGTTGCAATGTGTGTGTGATGTAAATGAAAGAAATACAATTACAAATTCTTTGTGTGTGTGTGTTAAGG
Source organism: Melia azedarach (assembly GCA_028052125.1). Lineage (NCBI taxonomy): Eukaryota > Viridiplantae > Streptophyta > Magnoliopsida > Sapindales > Meliaceae > Melia > Melia azedarach. The sequence continues at coordinate 15,692,856 of CM051396.1, forward strand.
AGTGGAAGAGCGATGGACAGATCGAGAGCTCTATATTTTTATTCATTTATTTACAAACTATTATATTTATACACTTGTATTGATTAAAATTAAATCAGACATATATAATTAATACATAATAATTAATACATACATCAGATTCAATCTTAACCCTTAAAAATATATAAATTCATAGTTTATAAATGAATGTAAACATACATGTAAAAATATTGGGTCCTAATCCTTCCTTTTATATACATACATACATACATACATCCACATACTCATTATATGTTAATTTTGTACTTTTATTTAAAAAATTCGATACATTATTTTTTAAGTCGATGAATTGTAGTCAAGCACACATTTAGATAAGTTAACTTTTAATTTTACACAATCTTTATCTCATTTATAAATTATTAAATTTGAATATACTTATAAGGTATAATATTAATTATTGAAAGTGACTAAATCTAACAGTTTATGAATTATGTAAGAAAAAAAAAATATAAAGTTAACGGATCATTGATCCTTATCTATATATGATTAAGCAAATAGAGAGGGTAATATTGGAGTCTGGAAGTTCGAATTTAAACAAAATCTGAACTAGATGCTTAGAGCCTATATATATATATATATATATATATATATATATATATATATATATATATATATATATATATATATATATATATTAAGAATTATGATTCTCCCTTCTTTTAAGAGCACTCACTTACCTTCAAGTAATGAGACCTCCTAATAATGATTTAGTTTACAATCATCGTCTCCCTCTCCTCTTAACCTCCTAAAAATCGTTTAGGCAATAATCTTCATTAAAAGTTTCCGTCAAGTTACGCATCAACTGAAACTCTAAAATTCTTTTATTACGTGCTTAAACATTTCTAATAATTAGTTTTAAGCTTACGCCTATTAGTTAAGAATTCTGGGTATAACAATATATAAAGTGAGCTTGAAGAATTAATTTTTCTCTTTTAAGAATAAAAACTAATGGTTAACTAATTAGATGTAAATGTAAAAGTAGGGCAGAAAGACTCTAATGTGGATGCGGCTGTTCTTTCACATTAATTATGTACTAAAACTAGCAGCCCTGCGTAATTGCTATTAATTCATCGTTTGAAATATAAAGGTTACGCTCTTCTTAATTAGGGTAGTTATACGAGAATATAATCTAAATGCTTTAAATAAATTCTATGCGTTTCAATTTCTTATTTATATAAATGATTCGTTTGCAAAGTGTTATATGCATGTTTATTGCTTGAACGCAAACTACAACTTTTATATCTCCTCTTGAAAGCCACGTAATGAAGGTTGAAATCCAATGCAGAGAGTTGATAAAGCCTTCAAAACCAACCCCACAGCACCTTCGGAAGTATAAACTATCTATGTTAGATCAACTACAACAGCCGCACTACGTGAGCTCCATTTCACACTATTACCCTGTTTGTAGTAGCAGTTATGATCTGGATTCTGATATTGCCCGGTTGTAGAAATTGTTCTTTGAAATCCTAACCCTGCTCTACCCTCTAGCCAGAAGATAGATTGAAGAAGATTTATCGGTTGATTGTAGTGATCAGGGTGCTTTGTTTTCAGAAGCACAAATGAGTGAAGATCTTTCTCAGCTTATCAACTGAGACTCAGTAACAGGAGAGCTTCTGAGTCGTCTGCTAGCTCATCAGGTAGGGTCGTCCACGAGTCCTTTACTAACAATGCAATTCAACAAGTTCCGATGTAGAGGTCATGCTATTGGTTTTTGTCTAATTATAGAATTGCTGATGGATTTTGTCTCTACGAATTCATCAAAGTATGTGCTAATATTGCGTAGAGAAGGGAAGGCTAATATTGCAAACGTAAATCCCACCAGTTTTGCTTTGTATTCCGTTATCCCCACAATAGAAAGAATGGATAGGATTCCATATAAAAAAGTGGAGAAAATGATGTTACGAAATCGTTCTTCTTCAGTGGAGAAGCAATTTCAAATCTTAGAGCGATGCTCATCAGGGGCCAGCAGCAGAAGCAACGTTCGAGGTCGGTGGTGGCGGTGTTGATATGAAGGACTCTGATCAAAGTGGCAGCAACGAAAAATACCAAGGCCATCTGTTGCTATGCACACTCTTTAACTTGCGAGGGAGATCAGGTCTGCTGCCTCAATTACATAATTGTTTCGGAAACTTCTGTACTTTATTACCGGCTAAATTCATTCCAAGCAATCAACAAAACAAGATTGAGTTGCTTCACTTAGTTACACTGATCGACGAAGCAATAGCAGAAGTATTGAAAGACAGTGAAGCTGCACAAACAGTAGATGATGTTTTGTCCTCCAAGAACAATTTGCAGAAAGAGTTAACGGAGAGTTCTGACTTCATAAATGGATGGACATGTATTTCTTCACTAGCATGATGCAGTTTTCTGGCCTTTATGATTTTGATTTTGATTGGGGAAAGCCATTCTGGTTGAGCCTAGCCTGATAGTCTATATAGAAGGATGATATGCTTTGGTTTCAACAGCATCCTGATATTTTAGCCTTCAGTTCTCGAAGTCATGTAAGGTTTCCCGACTCCTCTGTCGTCTCAGGGCTTTAGGTTTATTGTACAAAAAATTATTGTTGCTGTTAATTTCCAAGTGTGGCACCAGTTAGTAAGTAATAACACTCCAATAATGCCGGTTTTAAAAATAATTATTTGAGGTACAAAAAATTGTTCCATTTGCATCTTATCCGAATTTGCATTCAATATTAAGAATAAATAATTGGTGTGATGTGATATTGTTAGATGACTTTTAATTTGAGATAAAAGTAATTTCATGTACTTTGATGTTCAATGTTTCAGAAAACATTATATATATATATTTGACGTGTTGGGTAAAAACATTTCTAATTAATATTTTAAAATAATTACTCTATCTAGTTAATATAGACCATTGGATCTAGGTATATCTAACGGTTGAGATTACATCTGACATGTGTATTAATTATGGATGTATTAATTGTGTATTAATTATATGGTTAGATACAATCTCAACCGTTGGATATACTTAAATCTAACGGTTGAGATTTGATATAAGATTTTGTGTAAAATAAAGGAGCTATTAATCCTATCCCATATATATATATATATATATATATATATATATATATATTTGACGTGTTGGTAAAAACATTTCTAATTAATATTTTAAAATAAGTATTCTATCTAAAGTATCTAGCCAGGACCTCAATCTCCAATCTCGCCCTGATTAAGTTAGAGATGATTTAAAATATTATATGTGAAATGATTGTTCAATTAACAATAATAATTATACTATTGTATAGAACGTTAACTAAAGATTTAGATGATATGTATGGTGATTTAAACAGATAACAATTAATAACATTAATGGTTATTAATAGTAATCAGCAATAATCGAAACAACGATGGTAAAATATTATGGTCTATAAAGGACTTAATCCATAAAATTAAAAAGTTATAAAATGTATGGACTTAATTAATTAAAATAAAAAATATTAAACTATTATAATTATTTATCAAATAAAATATATGCATATACAATTATTTAGAAGAAAATTTTGTATTTGAATTCGAGAAACGGAATGGGCCGGAGAACGGTACTCATCCTCATCCTCGGCCCGTTTCTAAAATGGAGATGATTTTTTGTTCTCGTACCCAGCTTTTTTCTTTTTTCAATCTTTGTTCCCGATTCTCAATCGAACGGATCAAGTCTTGCAAAACTTTTTTCCTATCCCTAAAGTTAACTAAGGGACTAAAGTGATGATAACCAAAATAATCTAGACCAAAATAATGATTTTTAGATACGTACGATATCTAGGAGTATTTTTACTTAATACATCAATATGCTAATGAAAGTAACATTTTCTGAAATGTGGAGACTAAATTAAGATTACCCAATTTGAGATATGTTGAGTTGCATATATTAGAATTGGGCGATTGAGACATAATCGCAAAGATATTTATGCAACAAATACAACTCGTGCCTTTTGGTAATGATATCCATGGTTTATCAACAAAAGCAATTCATTCATTAAACTGAAAAAGCATAATTATGTACAAAAGGGGGCTAAGCTCCAGCAGAGCGTCCTCTAGCCAGATTATACATTAGCATTGATACTAAAGGCTAGTTTGAGATTGTTGTGAATTTTAATTGACTATGTTTTTCTGTCCTGTAAAAATAAGTAGTTTTAAAAGAAATCAGCTTAATATTGGGTAAATTTTATTTTTGAAAATCTTGTGAATTTAAAAAATATTTTTGTACGTTTGGTAAATTTTATTGTGGAAATATTGTAATAATTATAATTACAAAATACATATAGTAAATTCTGATCAGCAAAATTTAATTTTAGATAAGTATTTATACATACATACATACACACAGACACATATATACACACACATAATACAGACCACCTTAAAATAATTTATAGCAAAAAATATAAAAATTTTAATTATATTTCAAAAAAAAAGTAGTAAGTAATAAAAAATATTTTGAAATTTCTTAATTAATGTTAAAATTTAATAATTATTTTAGGTTAATTTTAGGTTTTTATAATTTTAAATGGGTATATTTGTAAATAAAATTATTTTTTAAAATATGATTTTGAAAAATAACTTTTTTTTTTCAAAATTTATTGCTTAATGAAGTGATTTTGTCAAAATTTATTATGAAATTTTTTTTCGAACACTTAAAATAATTTTTAACTACTGAAAATCATTTTTATATCTTCCAACAACAATCTCAAATGAGCTCGAAGTACAAAAGATTAATAAAAAAGAAACAGCAAATAGATTTATGAAGAAAAGGCATACTTTGGAGTAATTCAACGGTTCAATCGCATCAACTTCTTAAAGATATAAACAAAGTAACTATCATAATAAACATGTATTACGTACCCATGATAGAACATGTACCATAATTGTAGCTAAAAACTATACAATTTACCCATGACAAAACATGCTCCATTAATGCTAAAACTGCCAATAATTAAAATACCACCAACTTTTCTTCCTAAACTCGTGAAGCTTTCAAGAACATGTAAGAATTTGAATTTACTATCTTAATCTTTCAAGAACATACTCTGTTCTGTCCTTAAAAATAATAAAAAGATTAAACTGGCCCAGTTATGCAAATTATATAAGAATTTGAATTTATTATCTTAAACTCTCATTCATCTTCTCTTCAACTGAACTTGCAAGCAATCAAGGTCAAAGTACCATGTTGCTCCTAAAATGTAATGCTTTGTCTGGACGTAGGTAACCCAGGGGGTGTTTAGATATTATGCAAATAAAAGGGAATTAAGGGGGTATTAAGGTAAATAACATGGGGTTATCTGATATTTGCCTACCTTTTAAAATCCAAAAATTCAATTACCTATGGATCTTTAATAGTATTTTTCTGATAGATGATCGTATGCTTTAGGAATATTCTAGAAAGAAGAAGAGAAAAGTTGTTGAAATGAAATATATATACAAGAGTTACAATTTATTTTCTCTTAACTGATAAAAAACACGAGAAAAATAATTATTTTATTCAATACGACCATTCAATAAAAATCATACTCTTATGTCTTTTTTTTCAAGAACAATTTAAAACATTTAAAATATATTTTAAAATTTAGTTCTTTAACTAGTTTATAAAATTGATCACACCATATGATATAAAAGAAAATTTTGAGTAAGATAGATGATATATCAAGTTTGTATGTTCACCTATGAAATCATATTACATATGTATTGGTTGAAAATTATTCAATATTGATAAAGATTTGGGTAGAATTACAAGCCAACGACTGTATGATATAGTGGCTATATTTAGATCGTTGGATTACATTTGAGTAATTTAACGACTAACTTAAAGTAGGGATAACCCATGAATTATATCGGGAAGCCCTTAATTTTTGTGGATGTACCGTATAACGGCTGTATGGTATCTGACTTGAGAGATTTTTATAAAAATTGAGAAATTTTATACTATATGATAAATTTATTGGATATTACATATTATAAACCACTCTAACCAAAAACTTACATATTATATAATTAGTCTGTGTATTAAGCAATTGCATAGTAGTATTATTATATATATAAAAAGGAAACACATATTATTAATCAAGAGTTAACATATTGCAACATTTCATCCAAATCAAACTTTTCAACATCTTGAACGCAAAAAAATTGGACGATCATGCTGTTGTTCTTGCAAAGTGAAGGCTATAATATCATGATCTTGTTCAAAAAATTTCATTGTAATTTCATCCAAGCAAATTCTTGCTTCAATTCCTTCACCATTTTTACTATCCACTAGCACTATCATCTCAACTTCTGATTGCACATGGCACGTTCGAGTAGGCTTTCCCCACCCAAAATCCAAATAAAACGGCATCTTACAATTGCTTGTGAAAAAATATGCATCTGTTTCTTCTCTATCAAATTCTCTGTTGGCTTCTCTCCACGCATTCTTCACCATCGAGAAAAGATCATCACCGTTTTGCAGTTTTCCGCACTCATTCTCGACGTTGGTTATTGCATTCCGAAGCAGGAAGGAGAAATCCTGAAACTCCAAGTTGTTATAACTCTTCTTCTTCTTCTCCGGCGTGAACCTGGCGATAATCGGCATTATCAGGTTTCCGCAACAGTCGTCCGATATCGGCAAAGGCGTCCTCTGCCGCAGGTTTAGCATGTGAGCTATCACAGACGGTCGCAGCTTCCCATGTCTGGCTTCTGACGCTCGTATCAGAGCTTTCCATATAACTCCTGTCACTAACTGCAACCGCGTAGGATTAAGTGTTCCTTCGTCTGAAATCTCAGAATATTTTCTCGTATTGGATATTGACAAGAGATTGAAAACGAATGTCTTGGAAGATATCTTCAATCCAGGCTTGAGCGGAGGAACATATCCGTTTTCCGGCAATATTTCTCTTACCGGAAGAAGCGAAAAGAGGTTAAATTCAGGAGGATTTACTTCATGAATCCCAATCCGGCAAGCTTTGGCCCATCCGTCTAAGAATTTGGAGAAGACGGTGGCGTCAACAATCCTATGCGAAATGTTCACACCGATGACTAATCCTCCGCATTCGAACACGTTACACTGAACTGACACCAACGGAGCCGAAGCAGACTCTGTTTGACACTGAACAAAACGAATCAGTTGCTTACTGCCGGCGTCGTTTACAAGAAACGGAGCAAGATTGCAATCGATTTTGGCTTCTGAAAATTCGATGCCATTGTCGTTACAGTCGATGGAGAGATTCTTCTTACTGTATCTTCCGGAAAGAGGGTAGAAGAGGGTTAAAATTTCTGATAACGATTTCTGCAACTGATTGATTCTCTCTGGATTGTGGACTCTATCATCTTGGTTTCGAGCGGGGTAGCAGAAGATGTGGGAGACGTATAAGGGAGGATGAAACTGGTCAATGGATGATATTTTGAGGCGGCGGAGATTTGGAGGAGTTGGATTTGCTGGTTTTATCAGCTTCTTGGACAGGATTTGGGGCTGCATTTTGTGACCTTTTTTCATTTGCATATGAAATTTGTGTGAAGAGAGATGGGATTTGAGGCAGTGAAAAAGACTCTTCATTAAGCTTTTAATATATCAACTTGTCTTTGTCTTTCGATTTTTATAAAACAAATTGATACAATCTTAAATTTGAGAAAGAGAAATCTGATAAAAAAAATCTTATTATTTATTGCAATTTGCAATGAATAATTCAATAATCATTTTAGCCTTTAAAAAATGTTAATACCATCTTGGATTCAAAAGTCAACTTCTCTCCGCCAATAAGCCATGGAGAGATTAATGTATTAAAATATTCTCGTTTTATTATCAATTTGCATATATATATATATATACACACACACAAAATTTAAGATAAAAGTACAACAATTTTATTTGACTTATATCTGGAATATATACATATAAACAAATATAAATAAAATGTACTCTTAATTTACAGATTTAACTATTTTACCATTATGAATTATATTTGAGAAAAATGAGTGTTGGGTCCCTGCTATTTACTACTGATAAGTCCTTAACGTTTAAAAAATATTATAGAGGTTTGAAATTTTAATACTTATATGAAAATTTGAAAAAAGATACACTTATCTCCCTTGAACCGTTAGTTGACTATCTATTTTTATTTAAATAACTATAATACCCTTAATTACTTCAAAGTTAAAATTTAAGATATTTTTAACAAATATTCAAATATAAGTTAAAAAACAAATGAGTCTTAGAAATGTTTGAATTTAATTATTCAGATTTTAGTAAAAAAAAAAAAAAAAACCCCTAAAGTCCTAGTTTTATTCAGAATATTAAAAATGTTATTAAGTAAAATGTTTAATAACCTGATTCAAATGTTTTGAGGGTTTAGGAACAAGTAAAATTACTCCAAATACATCAATTTAAATGAGGGAATGCAAACAAAAGAAATACAACTCTAAATCTTTTGTATATATACACATAGCGAACGAATCTAGAGTTTTATATTTTTATATATATTTTTACATCATTTATAAAATTGTTAGATTAATACACTTTCAATTGTTGAAATTGAGTGTGACACATGTAATTAATATATATGTCAGATTTAATTTTAACCGTTAAAAGTGCATAGATCTATTAATTTATAAATGAGTATAAATATATGTATAAAAATAGTGGGTTCTCAATCCTTCCTCGTATATGTGTGTATTACATGTTAATTTTTATACTTCTATTTAAAAGATTTGATAAATTATCTTTAAATTCGGTATATTGTAGTCAAGTATCACATTTAAATAATCTATCTCTTAATTTTACACAATGTTTGTTAGCCTAATGCTAATAAGCTATTGTCTCGATGATAATAAATAGTGATATCTTTGGGTTAACTAAATTTTTGTTGTAGTATTTATAATTGTTGTAGCATGAAGAATTAAAATGCAATTGTAAATATTTAAAAGGATATCCAAATCAAGAATTCATGAAAAGCAAAATTAGAATTTCGAATAGCAAATTTAAGAGAAGATTTAAAGAATTAAAAACGCACACATTAGGTATTTTTTATTTGTAATGTGTCTTTAAAAGTAAATATTGATTTATACTTAAAAGTTAAAATCTTTTTTTTAATCAAAATACATGTTGATTGTTTTTTAAAAACTAATATGACTATATAATTTTGATGTGAATACTTTGAGCATATGAAAATAGTCAGAAGTCTTTGGGGATCAAAATATAATATTTTGAAACTTAAAATTATACTAAAATGCATAATTTTTAAACTTGTGAACATTGTCCGTAAGAGTGTTTTTTATGTGAACAGTGTCAATCAACTAACAATTCTAACTTGGCCGACCGAGCTGAGGCGGAATGTCCCTCAAATTAACTTGGACCACTTGGTCGATGGACTTAACCTATCCGCTAATCAAATATCTAGAAAATTAAATTTTAGTATCTTTAACGACTAGTAACGAAAGTAGAGGGTATAATGTCCAGGTCCGGACATTCGAATTTAAACGAAATCCGAACCCGATACTCACAGTTTAGGATTCTTTCCTTATTTTTCTCGAGTTTTAATCATTTACTGAACGGCGAAACTTTTCATTTTAGTTAATTAATCATTATTTTTATTCTAAAATAAACAAAATTTTCAAACTTGCTTTTTTCTTAAAAAAATTATTTTTCTTCTCACCCTTTTCTTTTCCTTCATTGGAATAAAAATAAAAAGACAAAAATTTGAAAATTATAAACTTATTTATTTTCTTACGTACCTTTTTTTTGGAAGCACACAAACTTCAACTCAAAACGGAAAATTTTCTTCCTTATTAATGAATAAGAACAAACAAAATTTAAAAATCCAACTTGTCTTTTACTGGTTAATAGAAAGTTTACGAGCAAAGGAAAGTCTATATATATAAGAGAAAAAGTTAGTTTGAAGAACTACTTTTTCTATTTTAAGAATAAAGATAATGGTTAATTAGTTACGTACTAAAACTGGCCTCCCTGCTTAATTGGTATTAATTCATCGCTTGCTCTTCTGAGAATATAATCTGAACGCTTTCGATAATTTCTATGCATTTTATTTTCTTATATATCTATATAAAGGATTCTTTTGCAGAAATGTTATATACATGCATGTATATTGCTTGAACACAAACTACAACTTTTATATCTCCTCTTGAAAGCCACATAATGAAGGTTGAAATCCAACGCACAGAGTTGATAAAGCCTTCCAAACCAACCCCACAGCACCTTCGCAAGTATAAACTATCTGTGTTAGATCAACTACAACAGCCTTACTACATGAGCATCATTTTATACTATTACCCTGTAAGTAGTAGCGGTTATGATCTTGATTCTGATATTGCCCGGCTGCAGAAATCGTTCTCTGAAACCCTAACCTTGTTCTACCCTCTAGCCGGAAGATATAATGAAGAAGATTTGTCGGTTGATTGCAGTGATCAGGGTGCTTTGTTTGTAGAAGCGCAAGTGAGTGAAGATCTTTCTCAGCTTATCAATGAAGACTCAATAACAGGAGAGCTTCTGAGTAGTCTATTAGCGCGTCAGGTAGAGTCGTCCGCCAGTCCTTTGGTAACAATACAATTCAACACGTTCCGATGTGGAGGTCGTGCTATTAGTTTTTGTCTAACACATAGAATTACTGATGGATTTGGTATCTACAAATTCATCGAAGCATTTGCTAGTACTGCATGCAGAAAAGGGAAGGCTAATATTTCAGACGTAAACCCCACCAGTTTTGATTTGCATTCTGTTATCCCTGCAAGAGAAAGAATAGATAGGAATCCAGTTAAAGATAGTGGAAAAAATGATGTTACAAAATTTTTCTTCTTCAGTGGAGAAGCAATTTCAAATCTTACAGCGAAGCTCGTCAGGGGCCAGCAGCAGAAGCAACCTTCGAGGACGGTGGTTGTGTCGGCGTTGATATGGAGGACTCTGATCAAACTGGAGGCAGCGAAAAACGATCGACGAAGGCCCTCTGTTACTGTACACACTCTTAATATGCGAGGGAGAACAGGTCTGCTGCCTGAATCACAGAACTGTTTCGGAAACTTCTGTAATGTGGCGCCGGCTAAATTCATTCCAAGCGATCAACAAAACAAGATTGAGTTGCTTCAATTAGTTACACTAATCCACGAAGCAATGGCACAAGGATTGAAAGACAGTGAAGCTATGAAAAAAGTAGATGATGTTTCGTCCTTCACGAGCAGTTTTCAGAAAGTGTTAATGGAGGGATTTGACGACATAAATGGAGTGGACATGTATTTCTTCAGTAGCATGATACAGTTTGCTGGCTTTTATGATTCTGATTGTGGTTGGGGAAAGCCATTCTGGTTGAGCCCTGCTTGTCTCCATAGGAGGGTGATTTTTCTCTTTGGATCTAAAGATGGGAAAGGAATCGAGGTCTGGATTTGTTTGGAAAAAAATGATATGCTTTGGTTTCAACAGCATCCTGATATTTTAGCCTTCACTTCTCGATGTCCTGTAAGGCATCACGACTCTGTCGTGTCAAGACTGTAGGTTTCTTATCATTGTTGCGGCTTCTAAGTGTGGCACCAGTTAGTCAGCAATAACACTAATAATGCCAAAAATGTTTTCATTATTTGAGGCTCAAAATTGTTTGATTTAAATCTGATCCAATTTGGATTCAATAATAAGAATAAATAATGTAGCATGGTGTGATGTGATTTGATACTGCAAGATGACCTTAATTTGAGATGAGAATAATTGTACTTTGATGTTCAATGTTTCGGAAAGTGTTACGGTTTACATATTAGATAAAAATATTTTTAATATTTTAAAATAATTGATGTGTAAAGTATTTTGGTCAATATTATTTTAATCTCTTGACCAAACATAACACTAGCACTTCTTTAATAGTCATTCATCTTAGTATTATTCTCCAGTACATTAATGTTGGTATGGTGACACCTACTAAAATTTATTTTCTAAACACTGATATTTTAATAAAAAAAATTTATTATAAAATTATCTATTATATACTTTGCTATTAAAGATAATTTAACTTAAATAAATAGAATAATTTTACTCTTTACACCCGTTTAAGATATAATATGATCAATTGTATTAACACAATATTAAATTTAATTCATATATTACAATTTATTATTCTCATTTTTTGTCATACAGTAATTATTTAGACTTTTTCTAATTAATTGTTAGCATTTTGATTGGGATAAAGGATCAAATATTTTTCTCAAAAATTGCGGGGTGTATAGGAACATCTTTTATCCAAATTAAAATGCTAACGATAAGTTAGGACAAACCAGAGTAATTATTTTGTGATAAAAAAAAGGAATAATAAATTATAATATATGCATTAAGTTTAGTGTTGAGTTAATAAAAAAATTTAAAGATAATTTTGATTATCTATATTTATAATAATATCTATAATTTATTTATTTTTTATTTATGTTAGTTATATGTTTATTTTTAAAAAGATATAATAAAAATAATATAATTTTAAATATATATTAAATACAATAATATACTTATTCTATCTAAAAAGTTTTACAATCATTACGTGTTAAATTATTACCAAAATGTCATGAAAAAAAAAGAGAAGCTAAAAACATTTTAGTATATCAATTTTTTCAAATTTATTTTAACATTTAATAAATAAATTATTTTTTAAAATATTTTTAAAGTAATAAATAAAATAAAATAATTTTAAAATCAACATTTTAATCCTCAATATTAATATATTATAAATCGTAGGCACTTGATGTTGATTATCTGAACAAAATTTGAGAACTAAAATAATAATATTCTAATAAAGCAAACTAACAGATCTCAAAAAATTTACATATATGTATATATATTTTCCCATTTCAATTGTCATTAATAATATATTTAAGTTTTACTTTGAATATATATTGTATAATTTTTTTTGACCAAACCCATTATAAATAATAGGATTATTTTCAGTCGCACCCTCATATTTATTGATATATATTAGAGATAGAATAACATTTGTAAAAGTTATCATTCTACCCTCAAATAACGATAAAATAACTATTTTACTCTTGTCCTAATTAAAAGTAATAATATTTTAATCCTTAAACTTTGATAAAATAATAAATTAAGACATATTTTAGCTAATTTTAATATTTTAATCCTTACTATCATTTTCCACTCTTCTTCTATTTTTTTTATACAATTTTTTTTTAAATTATATCAAAAAAAATCTATCAATGAAAGCCACAATAACCCATTCAAGAAAAATCAATTAGAAAAACCACAATAACACAGCTTTTATTATTATTTCATTTTGAAAAATCATAAATAAAAGTCATATGTCGTGGGTTTAGTTCGTGTTTTCGATAATTTAGAACTTTTTACTGTAATACAATTAGGATTTTTTATTATTTTAAATAAAAAATCAATTATATCCTAAAAAATTTCAACGAATGGTAACAAATATAACGACACAATATGGACTAAAATATTAAAATTTGTTAAAATATGTCCTAATTTATTATTTTACCAAAATCATAGACTAAAATGTTATTATTTTTTCTTTATTTTTAATTAGAATAAGGGTAAAATAATTATTTTATTGTTATTTGAGGGTCGTGTAATGACTTTTATAAAAGTTGATCTATATCCGATATATATTAATAAAAATAGAGATATAGTCGAAAATAACCCTAAATAATAAATGGTTTGTCCTCAAAGGTTCAGTCAAGTTAGTTTACCACTCCCTATTTGTGAAGAAACCATGTTTGATTCTTAGGAGTGGTAAGGTAGATTAAAAAAAAAATTATCTTTAAGTTATGCCGGTCTCCACCTTATCTTTAAAAGAAAAAAAAACTAACAAAAATAAAATGAAGTATTTTCATAAGGGGTATTTAGAACACTCCATAAATCTAGTAGTATCTAATCTTCCCCAAAAAGCCAAAGGACAAATAGGAATATCCCCATTTGTTAATGTATCAATCTTAAAGTCACACATAATTTTATCTTAGAGTGTTCAGCTTAAATGGTAAATTAAGTCATCTTTTAGGCGCCTTGTCTGAATTCGAGTCTGAAATAAATAAGGAGAATAAATGAATTATTTGGGACCCTATCCCACCTTCTTTATCTTTTAAAGAAAAAAAAATGTCACACATAATTTTAAATAAAAAAATCTAAATGAAATCTTTCTGCCAAAAAGATATTGCAAACACATAAGATGGACATATCAAGTTTACACGACAACCCGTTAAATTATATTATATATGCATTATTTTAAAATGGTTCAATCATAACAGAGATTTAGGTAGAACTACAAGGAAACGACTGTATGGTATAGTTGTTATAGTTGGACCATTGAATTATTCCATTACAATCTAACAGTCAATTTAAGGTGAAGATCATTAATAAATTTTACTTGGTAAGTCCCCACCTTTCTGTAAATATAACATACAGCAAAAGATAGAATGCACAACATATAAGTTTATTGGACACCTTTCCGTAAACATAATACACAGTAAAGATAGAATATACAACATAAACTTATTATTAGACGGTCCATATTATAAACTGTTTTCTTGAACACTTGTGCAATGACCAATTACACAAAAAACTTGAAAGAGTAATAGTATTGTTTATGAAAACAAACACATATTGTTAATATTCAAGAACTAACATTGCAATATTTATTTTCTTCTCAAATCAAACTTTTCAACATCTTGAACGCAAAAAACTCGGACCGTCATGTTGTTGTTCTGGCAAAGTGAAGGCTATAATATCATGATCTTGTTCAAAGAATTGCATTGTAGTTTCATCCAAGCAAATTCTTGCTTCAATTCCTTCACCATCTCTACTATCATTAAGAGTTATCAGCTCAACGTCTGATTGCACATGGCACGTTCGAGTAGGCTTTCCCCACCCAAAATCCAAATCAAATGGCGTCTTACAAACGCTTGTGAAAAAATATGCATCTGTTTCTTTTCTATCAAATTCTCTATTAAATTCTTTCCACGCATTCTTCACCGTCGAGAAAAGATCATCCCCGTTTTGCAGTTTTCTGCACTCCTTCTCGACGTTGGTTATTGCATTGCGAAGCAGGAAGGAGAAATCCTGAAACTTCAAGTTGTAATAACTCTTCTTATTCTCCGGTGTGAACCTGGCGATTATGGGCATTATCAGGTTTCCGCAACAGTCGTCCGATATCGGCAAAGGCGTCCTCCGCCTCAGGTTTAGCATGTGAGCTATCACATATGGCCGCAGCTTCCCATGTCTGGCTTCCGACACTCCAATTAGAGCTTTCCATATAACTCCCGTCACCAACTGCAACCGCGTAGGATTAAGTGTTCCCTTGCCGAAAATCTTAGAATATTTTCTCATATTGGATATTGACAAGCGATTGAAAACGAATGTCTTGGAACATATCTTCAATCCAGGCTTGGGAGGAGGAGGATATTCGTTTTCCGGCAATCTCAGCGGAAAGAAGCAAAAAGAGGTTAAATTCAGGAGGGTTTACTTCATGAATCCCAATCCGGCAAGCTTTGGCCCATCCGTTTAAGAAGTTGGAGAAGACGGTGGCATCAACAATTATATGCGAAATGGTCACACCGATGACTAATCCTCCGCACTCAAACACGTTACACTGAATTGAGACTAACGGAGCCGAAGCAGACTCCCTTTGACGCTGAACAAAACGAAGCAGTTGCTTACTGTCAGCGTCGTTTTCAAGAAAGGGAGCGAGATTGCAGTCGATTTTGGCTTCTGAAAATTCGACCCCATTGTCGTTACAGTCGATAGAGAGATTCTGCTTGATGTATTTTCCGGAAAGAGGGTAGAAGAGGGTTAAAATTTCTGATAACGATTTCTGCAACTGATTGATCCTCTCTGAATTGTGGACTCTATCATCTTGGTTTCGAGCAGGGTAGCAGAAGATTAGGAGACGTACACGGAAGGAAGAAACTGGTGGATGGATGATATTTTGAGGCGGCGGAGATGGGGAGGAGTTGGATTTGCTGGTTTTATCAGCTTCTTGGAGAGGATTTGGGGCTTCATTTGCATATGAAGTTTGTGTGAAGAGAGATAGGATTTGAGGCAGTGAAATTAATCTTTCCGAATTTAAAAAGACTCTTCAATAAAAATTGTTTAATGATTATGTCGTACTCATAACATTATATCTTATTACATCATCAATAAGTAGAGTGTATATTGATACAACCATTTTTTATATATAACTTGAAATTGGGAAACTTTCCTTTTCCCCCTACAGTTAGGCCTAATACCCCAATTCCCCCCTAATGATTGAAAAATGCCCTGTCCCCCCTAAACTTTATGATTTTCCGATTTTACCCTCCAATTATTTAAATAATTTAATTATAAACCGAACCAATGTAAACAGTAACCGATTTTTCGGTTTTTTAAAATTGCAAAATTATTAGTATTTCAAAAAAATCGAACCAAGACCTCCATATCTGGTAATACTACATTAACCACTGAGCCAATTAAATTTTATTGATAAATAATTCCGTCATTTATAAATAACTATATTTTAAAAATTATTTTAGAATAAATATTTAATAATTGAAAAATTATTTTATAATAATTAAAATTTTAAAATATTTCAAATTTAAAGTTATTAACTTCAAACTAATTACATATATTTATAAATAACTATATTTTGAAAATATAGTTTTCAAAATAATTTTATAATATATGTAATTAGTCTGAAATTAATAACTTTAAATTTGAAATATTTTAAAATTTTAATTATTTTAAATTATTTTAAATTATTAAATATTTATTATAAAATAATTTTTCAATTACTAAATATTTATTCTAAAATAATTTTTCAATTGCTAAATATTTATTTTAAAATATTTTAAAATTACTAAATATTTATTATAAAATAATTTTTCAATTACTAAATATTTATTTTAAAATAATTTTTAAAATATAGTTATTTATAAATGGCGGAATTTTTTATCAATAAAATTGAAGTGACTCAGTAATTAATGTAGTAATACCGGATATGGAGGTCTTGGGTTCGACTCTCTTGAAATGCTAATAAGTTTGTAATTTTAAAAAATCGGTTACTGTTTATATTGGCTCGGTTTATAATTAAATTATTTAAATAATTTGAGGGTAAAATCAAAAAATCATAAAATTTAAGGGGGGATAAGGTATTTTTCAAACATTAGAGGGGAATGAAGGTATTAGGCCTATCAGTAGGGGGGAAAGGGAATTTTTCCCTTGAAATTTTGATATGTTCTAAATAAAAGCCAAAAACTCTAGGATGAACTTTAAAATTTGGGAGAATGGCTGGTATCCGTTTGGTAGAATTACCTGATATTTTCCTAGTATTTTAAAAGGATAAAAACCTTTTAGTCCTTACAGTTTGACTAAATATCTTTATAAGTTTTAATAATTTTAAAAATATTTTTAAAAGTCTTAATTTCATATAAAATATCTGTTATACTCTCATACATAATATTTATTAAAAATAACTAACAAAATCTCTAAAATTTGATAAAATATAATATATTTATATAAAATATACTAATAAATAAATAGAAATATTATTTAATAATATGTTAACAAAATGATTTTTATTGTAATTTATTGCAAGAAATTAAATAATAACAAATTATATATTTGTAATTACTAAAAATTAAATACAACTAAAACATAAAAGTATTAATTTATTAATAAAATATAGATTTATAAATCTATTAATTTTACAGTATAATAAATATTTATGATTATATTGTAATTTATATAAAATACATATATCTAAAATATAATTAAAATAATAAAACTAAAATATCAATAAATAAAAATTATAATATGTTAATATTAATTATATAAAATATATGTTATAAGATAATTATTTTATTTATTAATTAATATATTTTACATAAACATAATATATTTTATCAAATTTTAAAAATTTATTAGTTTTTAATAAATATTATGTATAAAGGTATAATAAGTATTTTATATGAAATTAAGACTTTTAAGAGTATTTTCAAAACCATTAGAACTTATGAGAGTATTTAGTCAAACTTTAGGGATTAAAAAGGCTTTTATCCATTTTAAAATAATACATTTTTTTTCATTTCAATTCTCTTATTAAAAGCTATTCTAAGTAAGTGTGAGATCGCATGCGTTTTTTAAAAGATAAAAGTCTTTTTAATCCCCAAAGTTTAACTAAATACTTTCATAAGTCTTAATAATTTTGAAAATATTATTAAAAATCTTAATTTCATATAAAATATCTATTATACCTTTAATATATTAAAAACTAATAATTTTTCAAATTTGATACAGTTGATCATCATTTAACTTTTATCTTCGTGGATAAAACTGTAAAAGCAAATATCAATTTCTTTTATGCCTTTTGTCTGAACAAAACGGAGTTTGCTTAACCAATTTTACATGCTAATGATAGTGGCAGCGTACAGATGATCGATTTCATGTAACAATCATATCATAACCTACTAATTTCTCCTAAATCTAATCTGAAATCGATTACATCAGTGGAAATAGAACCTAGGATTGAGCTATGGTGGGAGTTTTTCGCATCACTTTACTGTATTACTACACATATATACTAATCGATGAAGATTCATCATACTTTTTTGCATGCCTCTATGCTTGAAGAACGAAAACCACAACTTGATCGGACCTAAGAAAAACAATACGAGTGTCAGGTATTTCGCCATTGTTCTATGTATGCATGTTGAATAGATTTATGACTTTAATTTGTGGTATATTAACTGTTAGTATTATTGATGATGCCTATGTTCTAATTTTAATGTATTGTGAGGTGCGTATTCCTGGGTTTTGTAATTTTCCACACTATGATTTAGTTGTTGACAGGATATGATTTTTGTGAAATGTTGATATTCGGTAATAGTGTATTTATTTATTGACACAATGACTTGGCATATGATTTGGTTTTTTTGATTAAGTGTTTATATGCATTTGTGTTCTATGTTGGACTACAGTGCTTGATTGTGTAAATAGTAAGATTAGTGAAAAAAAATTGAGTTGTTATTTGTCATTTTCCTTGAAGAAATCATTTTTCATTTCCACTGTATTAATGATTTTCTATATTGATATCACAGAGTGTTAGCATTGTAATGTTGATTATTTGGGGAAAATGAGTTGCAAGGTTGATGAATGAACAGGTTGATAGTTGTTTAAGTTACTATTGACAATGTTGAGCACATGTAACTAAATCTTGCAATATTAATGTTTACTATGATGTTATTGTTACATGCAATATTGCTGTTATTTTCAAATGATGGTACTGCAGATGTTGGGGTGATGAGTAATGCATATATCATTTGTGCTTTAGTTTATCGTTTTTGCTTTATTCGATAATGTGTGTGTGTGTGTTAGGTTGATAAATGATATTACAAATACATTCTACTGGTATTATTACTAGATATCTACTGAAAGTCTTGATATAATCCTAATCTGACGTTATCCGAATGTCTACACCTATTACAAGTGATATCTAACCCTACACAGGAGGGGAAGGAGAGCTTCCCACATATTGTGAGAAATTATTCTTGCTGGCTGAGTAGGAGGCGTGCCTCCACAGAGAGGAGGCAACCTTCTGGCCACTCGGACACAACCCGAGTGGTTTACAAATATCATATTTGACATGCATATTTTACTGTAATTTATGATATGGATATTTGTACTATAACTAATAATATGTTCATTTGTACTGAAATGCATGGTGATCTGCATTGCATATGACATTTGACGTGTAACTCAATATATAATGTACAGACAAATAATGCATGTTGCTGATGTTTGGTGCTCTTTTGGTGAAGAAGTTTTTGACATAGGCAGAGTATACCCTCTCAACAGTACATATTCAGGAGGGCAGAAGATGATATCAAGCATACATGCATGTTGGCATCAAGAGCTATGTCAATAGAAGTATGTAGCCTTCAATTCGGAGTTCCCATAAACTTTAATCAGCTTTCAAAGAGCTTCAAGATAAGGTAGGCTAAATTTAATTCAAATATTATAATTTATTATTTTAATTTTATTTTTTTAAAAAAATTACTTTTCTTTTAAATATTTTATAGATACTGATGACCATATTCTTTTTTTGAAATATTTAAAAAAAATTTAAATATAACTTGAATTATAAATTACATTATACGAATTACATTTGGTGTCATTTATTAATAGAATTAATAATTCGATATATTTTTTATTCTTATTAAATAATGTAATTTAATTTTAATTAAAAATATAAAAAAGAGAATTTTAATTATTTCTATTTTTAATATATATATATATATATAACATGTATGCATTTGTTATATATTTTATTTATATTAATTATGAGCTTCATGGTTTTTTTATAAGAATATAATAAATATAATATTTTTTAATAGATAATTATATATAAAAAAATAAAATACTAAAAATATTTCATTTATTTTTTATAATACTATCAAATTATTATATTCTAAAATATGAGTTTGATCTAATTCATTGTTTGAACTTTTTTATAATAGTATTTTATTTTTTAAAATTTTTTATTGAAATAATAAATTAAAAAATAAAATTTTAATTTAAACATTTTAATCCTCAAAAAATAGAGAATAAATTGTTTTAAAATTTTTATTGAAATTATAAATTAAAAAAGAAATTTCATTTAGTTTTTATTATATTATCAAAAAATATTACAATAGAGACCAAATTGTTATAATTAGAAAAAGTATATCTTACTATCATTTGTTAGACCATTAATCATCATTGCATAAGTAATTTTAATAGAATTATATAACAAATATATCTAAAACTTTCCCGTAAAGAAAAAGTCTTATTTTTTACACTATAACCATACCATAAAATCACACTTTATAACCTTTTTTTTTTCAAAACTCATATAAAACATTTCAAAATTCTAAAATTTAGATATTAACTAGCTTATAAGATTGGTCACACCAAATGAAATAAGAGAAATTTTCAAGTAACATGGACATATCAAGTTTGTACATCTACCCATTAAATCATATTATATATGCATTACTGTAAAATGGTTTAATCGTGATAGAGATTTTGGCAATGTACAACACAACGAGTATATGGTATAGTCACTATGTTTGGACCGTTGGATTATTCAATTGCAATCCAACGGTCAACTTAGAGTGAGGATCTCCTCTAGAGATTGTAATAAAGATTGAGAAATTTTAAAGTGTAATTGCGAAAAAGACTTGAAAGTGTAATAGTATTATTTTACAAAAACAAACACAAAATGTTAATATTCAAGAATTAACATTAATTGAAACGTTCATTTTCTTCCGGAAACAAACTTTTCAACATCTCGACCGCAAAAAAATTGGGTGATCTTGTTGTTGTTCTTGCGAAGTGAAGGCTATAATATCATGATCTTGTTCAAAAAATTGCATTGTAATTTCATCCAAGTAAATTCTTGCTTCAATTCCATCACCATCTCTACTATCCACGAGCACTATCATCTCAACTTCTGATTGCACATGACATGCTCGAGTAGACTTTCCCCACCCAAAATCCAAATGAAACGGCATCGTACCACCGCTTGTGAACAAATATGTATCTGCTTCTTCTCTATCAAATTCTCTGTTAGCTTCTCCCCATGCATTCTTCACCGTCGAGAAAAGATCATCCCCGTTTTTCAGTTTTCTGCACTCGTTCACGACGTTGGTTATTGCTTGGCGAAGCAGGAAGGAGAAATCCTGAAACTCCAAGTTGTAATAACTCTTCTTCTTCTCTGGCGTGAACCTGGCGATCACCGGCATCATCAGGTTTCCGCAACAGTCGTCCGATATCGGCAAAGGCGTCCTCCGCCGCAGGCTTAGCATGTGAG
This sequence comes from Melia azedarach, assembly GCA_028052125.1. Lineage (NCBI taxonomy): Eukaryota > Viridiplantae > Streptophyta > Magnoliopsida > Sapindales > Meliaceae > Melia > Melia azedarach. Next base: position 15,714,709 of record CM051396.1, read on the forward strand.
CTATCACTGACGGCCGTAGCTTCCCATGTCTGGCTTCCGACGCTCTGGTCAGAGCTTTCCATATAACTCCCGTCACCAACTGAAGCCTTGTAAGCTTGAAATATTTTCTCAGGTTGGATAACAAGTGATTGAAAACGAATGTCTTGGAAGATAACTTCAATCCAGGCTTGAACGGAGGAAGATACTTGTTTTCCGACAATACTTCTCTCACCGGAAGAAGTGAAAACAGGTTAAATTCTGGACGGTTGACTTCATGAATCCCAATCCGGCAAACTTCGGCCCATCCGTTTAAAAATTTAGCGAAGTCGATGCCGTCAAAAAACCTATGCGAAATGTTCACACCGACGACTAATCCTCCGCACTCAAACACGTTACACTGAACTGACACCAAGGGAGCCGAAGCAGACTCCGTTTGACGCTGAACAAAACGAATCAGTTGCTTACAGTCAGCATCGTTTACAAGAAAGGGAGCGAGATTGCTGTCGATTTTGGTTTCCGAAAATTGGACGCCATCGTCGTTACAGTCAATGGAGAGATTGTGCTTGATGTATCTTCCGGCAAGAGGGTAGTAGAGGGTTAAAATTTCTGATAACGATTTCTGCAACTGATTGATTCTATCTGGATTATGGGCTCTATCATCTTGGTTTTGAACAGGGTAACAGAAAATGTAGGAGAGGTATAACGGAGGATGAAACTGGTCGATGGATGATATTTTCAGGCGGCGGAGATTCGGAGGAGTTGGATTTGTTGGTTTTATCAGCTTCTTGGAGAGGATTTGGAGCTGCATTTTGTACTCTTTTGAATAAACCGGAGAGGAATGTGATAATTAATGTTCCCAATTTTGAATTATAAATGTTTTTAATTTAAAAATAGTATTTTCAATTTGAAATGCAGAACAACTCATCAGGATGGTGATGGAAAAAGAAATTCGTATTATTTATTGCAATTTGCAGTAAATAATTGCATAATCATTTTAGTCTTTGAAAAATATTAATACTACGTGGGATTCAAAAATCAACTTCTCTCCACCAATAAGCCATGAAGAGATCATTGCATTTAAAAAAACAGAGGCAATGTACTCTTCACAAGCATATAATTAGGATTTAATTAACCAGGAATTAATTTCGATTAATTGAAGATAAACCTCATAGTTATTTTTTATTGTAATACAATTTGGATATTTTTCTTTAAAGAAAGCAAAATCTACTCCAAAATTTTATGGTTTTCTTAATTTTTATGCAATTTGCAATAATAAAGTTCAAGAATATATACATTCTCAATATATATAATATTGAAATTTTTCAAAAAAAAAAAAATAATTGGATGGAACCAAGAAATCTCACTTACAAAAATCAAACCCTTACTCTTGCTGTTACTCAAATTCATGGTAATTTGAGAGTACCAAATGTATTTCAAACTACTTAAACTACGCCCATAAGGCATATACTATTGAATTTTGAATAAATGATTTTAATATTTCAAACTTGGGGTTTTTTAACTACAAATTTAATTGCATTAAATTTAGCTAATTTAATTAATTAAATCTACTTTTTTTTAACTGAATATAGATTTGAGAGTTATTAATAACTTAAATACACAAAAGGCAAATTTTTCTTATTTTTTCCTATAGAAAGTTTAATTTAATTCATTAATTATCTTCTCAAAATGAATTTTACCTAATATTTCTATGGCTATCCATATAGTACTTAATTGTTTTTTTTTTGGTTTTTTTTTTACTTCTTAAATATCTGTATCTATTTGATATACTCTCTTCATCAACTTCACTCATCAAAATTCGAAAATATTTAGTTGACTGTATTACTTAAATATGTTAGTTGACATCAAATCAATTGCCCAATTTTTCTCCTCCTTCCTAACCAACAATATCCAAAGCAATTACTTTTCACCACTCAAAAATTTAACTTTACATCTAAAATGAATAGCACTGAAACTACAATGATGATAGTAATATTGGGTAGTGCATTTAATAAGAATTCTAATAATATCTATAATGTTCAAAATTGATGACATTAGACAAGAATTAAGGGCCGATAGTAGTGATCAATCGTTTATTAAATTCAACTGTAAGTTGCCCAATAACATTATGTCACTTCTTATAGAGACGTGTACATATATCAATGAGTTAGCTACCACTTTTAATATATTAATACTTGTCATTTAATATGTCAAAAAACTATTTTGTCCACTTTTTCATCCAAACAAACCGTACAAACTAAGAGATTTTTTTAATATTTATACAATTAATAAGGCTAAACCCTAAGGATTAAATTGACCATGATCCTAAATCATGTTGCATATGTATTACTTTAAAATGGTTCAATCATGATAGAGATTTAGGTAAAACTACGACTCAATAGTTGTATGATATAGTCGTTATGTTTAGATTGTTGAATTGTTCAATGCAACCCAACAGTCAATTTAAAGAGAGAATTACTTATGAATTGTGTAGGTAAATCTCCACCTTCCATCAATGTGCCATAAAACGGCTGTATAGTAGTATTACTCGAGAGATTGAGGTAAAGATTTAGAAATTTTAAAATGTATAACATAAACTAATTGAAAGGTACACATTGTAAAGTGTTTTATTGAACATTTATTATTATATAAAACCAAACACCATTCGTAATATTCGAGAATTAACATTGCAACGTTTTTTTCTACGCGAATCAAACTTTTCAACATCTTGAACGCAAGAGAATTGGGGGATCATGTTGTTGTTCTTGCAAAGTGAAGGCTATAATATCAGGATCTAGCTCTAAGATTGCATTGTAATTTCATCTAAGAAATTCTTGCTTCAATTCCATCACCATCTCTACTATCCGCAAGCATTATCATCTCAACTTCTGATTGCACATGGAAAATTCGAGCAGGCTTTCCCCACCCAAAATCCAAATAAAACGGCATCGTACAAGTGCTTGTGAAAGAATATGCATCTGTTTCTTCTCTATCAAATTCTCTGTTTGCTTCTATCCATGCATTCTTCACCGTCGAGAAAAGATCACCCCAGTTTTGCAGTTTTCTGCCCTCCTTCACGACGTTGGTTATTGCATTGCTAAGCAGGAAGGAGAAATCCTCAAACTCCAAGTTGTAATAACTCTTCTTCTTCTCCGGCGTGAACCTGGCGATTACCGGCATTTTCAGGTTTCCGCAACAGTCGTCTGATATCGGCAAAGGCGTCCTCCGCGGCAGGTTTAGCAAGTGTAATATCACAGACGGCCGCAGCTTCCCATGTTTGGCTTCCGACACTCCGATCAGAGCTTTCCATAAAACTCATGTAACCAACTGCAACCGCGTAGGATTAAGTGTTCCCTCGTCCGAAATCTTAGAATACTTTCTCATATTGGATATTGACAAGCTATTAAAAACGAATGTCTTGGAAGATATCTTTAATCCAGTCTTGAAAGGAAGAAGATACTCCTTCTCCGGAAATTTTTCTCTTCCCGGAAGGAGCGAAAACAGGTTAAATTCCAGACGGTTTACTTCATGAATCCCAACCCGGCAAGCTTTGGCCCATCCGTCTAAGAATTTGGAGAAGACGGTGGCGACAACAATCCTATGTGAAATGTTCACACCGATGATTAATCCGCCGCACTCAAATACATTACATTGATCTGACACCAACGGAGCCGAAGCAGACTCCTTTTGAGGCTGAACAAAACGAATCAGTTGCTTACTGTCAGCGTCGTTCACAAGAAAGGGAGTGAGATTACAGTCGATTTTTGCCTCTGAAAATTGGATGCCGTCGTCGTTACAGTCGATGGAGAGATTCTGCTCGATGTATCTTCCGGCAAGAGGATAGAAGAGGGTTAAAATTTCTGATAACGATTTCTGCAATTGATTGATTCACTCTGAATTGTGGACTCCATCGTCTTGGTTTCCAGCAGGGTCGCAGAAGATGTAGGAGACGTATAAAGGAGGATGAAACTGGTCCGTGGATGAAATTTTGAGGCGGCTGAGATTGAGAGGTGTTGGATTTGCTGGCTTTATCAGCTTCTTGGAGAGGATTTGGGGCTGCATTGTTGTGATCTTTTCCATTTGCATATTAAGTTTGTGTGAAGAGACATGGGATTTAAGGAAATGAAATTAATCTTCCCCGTCCTTTATTATTATGCCAAGCATATATATGTGCTAAACTATCCGAGTTGTGTCCGGAAAACAGGCCTTAAAAATATTTTAACTCAAATGATGCTAAAGTTGTTTTTGATGGGTTGATATTAAAGAACATAATTATTTGATGGGTTGAAATTGAAGAATGCATCTATTAACTGTTTATTTATTCTTTCTGAAATCTGAATTTGATTAAAATCTGAATTCAATTAATGTGTTTATTTTTTATCTTAAATATCTAAATATAAATGTTAAGTTATTTTTTTATAAAAATAAAAAATTTGAAGCTAATATATTAAAATATATGTCCTAAAAAATCTTATACTAATATATTAAATTATTGACATATATAAATATAAAGTAATAAATTAAGGATATTATTAACAAATAAAATATTTAATTATTTTGATATTTACTTATTCAAATTTAAGTCAAAACTTTTAACTTAATTATATTTGTATGATTTTAACAAATATTCATACATGAGTTAAAAAATAAACAATTCTGAGTATTTATATTCAAACTTTAACCAAAAGAACAAACAAGTCCATTTTATTGTGTAATTACATATTTAAGAGTTAGTCATCTGACAATTTAAAAGAAATATATGATAGATTCTAAAATTCATATCAAAAAAATGGTAATATCTTTAATTTTAAATTATAAATATTTTTAGTTTATAAATAGTATTTTCAGTTTGAACAAATCATCAACATATTGTTGAAAAAAAATCTTATTATTTATTGCAATTTGCAATAAATAATTCAATAATCATTTTAGTCTTCGAAAAATATTAATAGTACTAGGATTCAAAAGTCAACATCCCTCCACCAATAAGTCATGAAGAGATTATGTATTAAAATAGGTAAATTGCTCCATATGCCCTAGTTTTATCTGATATTTCTCAAAAAAATCTCAAAAATATATCATTGCATTCTTCCATCCATTAATTCAACGTTAAAATTTATTTTGAAAGTAAATAGTAATTGATGCAAATTAAAATAAAAGATATTGACACATATCCCTAATGTATGAAAAAACGACATATATCCTTAAAATTTCGAAAATAACAGATATCTCTTAAAATTTGAAAAAACGACAGATACTTTAGAGTTTGTATATTTTATTATCACTTTACAATAAAATAAATTGAAAAGAAGAGGCAATACTCTCTTCACATATTATTAGGATTTAATTAATAATATAAACCTCATTAAATTATTTTAATATAATACAATTTGCAACACCTACTCCTAAATATATTTTTTTCTTAATTTTGATCAATTTGCAATAATAAAGTTCAAGAGTAAAAACATTCTTAATAAATAGACTATTGAAGTATATATATTAATGTTTTGAATAAACATCTTTTTCTAATATTGCTTTTTCTGTAACTACAAATTTAATGCGATTAAAGAGAGATTTATAACTTAATTAATACACAAAATATAAATTTTTAATATTTTTTATTATGGTAAGTTTAATTTAATTCATTACTATCTTCTCAAAACTAATTTTACTTAATCACCTATTATTTTCTTGCTTTCTAAAAGATATATGTATTTATTTGATGGACTCTCTTTCTCAACATCACTCTTCAAAATTCAACAATTTTATTTATTTAATTGTATTATTTAATTGCCATCTAATAATTTCATAACAGTTAAAAGGCACATCTAAATCGCCAACTTAAAATCCCATTACTCAAGATGCTCTTCAACAAAATCAAATTTATTTACTCAAATCAAAAGTAACCTTATCTAAGACAGCATAATTTGTAAAAAGATAGATAGATAGAGAGAGAGAGAGAGAGAGAGAGAGAGAGAGAGAGAGAGAGAGAGAGAGAGAGAGAGAGAGGGTCAAATACAATTATTTGAATACTATACAGAACACATCAAACCTCAACCAATTGGACATACCAGAGCCAATGAAATAATTTTAACTTCCTACAAACATCCTGATGGCCAAGAGTCTCTGGATTGTAAGCACACTGCACAAGGAACTTCTCGAAAGACTACTGTACATCGACTCCCTAATTTCTCCTACCACCTTGTGCTCCAAACAGCAGTAGAGAAAATTACACGACCGTTACAATGAATGCCCTTGAACATTTTCCACATAATGAGATACTGAATGAACACCTAAAAGACTAGAAGAAAGTCAGCATGGGATATCTAAGCTGGCGCTAAAACATAATACAGACCTGCTTTACGCAACAGCATTCTCTATACGACCTGCTTTACGCAACAGCATTCTATAGCAGGTTGGTTTTGTATTTCAATATAAGGGAGAAATAAAACTGCAGATACTATGTACGGTTCTTCTGCTCTTTATCTTCTATCTCCTTCACACTGTCAACTATGTGTTGGATCTTCTTTGACAAACTCTCATTGTGCTCCTCAATTTGCTCGAAAATCAACTCCAAATGCCTTTTATACGTTGCAGCTCTCTTTTTCTCAATGGCCAGCTGCTGTGATAGTTCCCGAATCTTGTCGTGTTCATTCTACCAAAAAAAAGATAACAAAAGGTCAGTCAAAACACAAAACTAGGCACTACCAATCATCTTTCCCAAGGATATGAAGTTGTGAATACAACTTCATAAATTTTAAGATAACATATAGCTAAATTTGCACTCAAACGACAAGAATTGATATTTCTCGAGTCCAGACAACTTTGTATCTCTCAAATTTCAAGAGTTGCGAGAAAACAAGATTAAATATTTCCCAAGTGTCACTACATTGCAAAAATCGATATGCTAGAAAAGCCACACACATTAAATTTCACAACAAAATAATAAGATTCTGAAATCTTTCAACTCATTTCAAGGATTATAAAATACCACGAGGTCTCTTTGAGGCCCTGGTGTGGCTGTTTCACAAGAACCATCTTAATGGCCAGGATAGAGTCCTGAAAGAGATCGAGGGAGAGAGAAATAAATAGTTTATGAGAATCTATATCAGTTATTACAACTTTAATTACTAATATGGGAAGAACTCATTATCAAAAATAAATATACCTTCTAAAAATACCATTACAATAAAATGCCAAACCCAATAAGCAAACCTACTCAATTATAATGCCAGCAGAACCCAATGTATGCAGTAACAAGAGCCATACAAAAACATAGAAAATGTTTCAATTCCGATGTACATCTCAAGGATCCTTAAAATAAAAACATTGTAATTGCACAAGAAGAAGTAGAAGCAAAACAAGTAAGGTCAATAGACCAACATACAAGAGCACCAAAAGGAATAAGGACTCTGTAACCAAGAAAGAGAGTCCAAATTAATTTACTTAAATACCTGCAGAAACCTAAAAGAGCACCAGTAAACTGAACTGATAACACCATGGCAGGATTAAATATGCCAAGTGCTCCATGTATAATTTAGCTATTGCAAAATACTGACTACCACAAACTAATGGAATCATGCAAGTATTTACTGCAGGGGTACACATGCACTAACATATATATAATAAAGAGGAAGGCCGAGATCCATGATTCCATGTACAGACTTCTACTTCTCTGATTCCTTTTAAGAGTTTCCCAATCAATTGGAGAGATTTTGCATGCCAAGCTTTATCTGGCTAAAGCAATAGGAGTAACTGAATATACCGCCACTCTGAAACTTATAAAAACCCAGATCATCTTAAACTCCAAATTCTACTTTGTAGATGAACTGTCATCCCTGTTCAAATGGTTCTGAAGATGCCCAGAGAAATCACTCCATTGCTCATCTTAAGTGTGAAGAGATCCTTAATAATTTAAGGAGTCAGAACTTATTTACTCCCAGACTTTTTATACCTAATCCCACATGATATGATGTAATCAAAGTGTAATAAAAAACATATAATATCCCATGATTTACTCTAAATGAAAATAAAACAAAAAAAAAAGTCCAAGTTCCATACTAATAGTGAGCATTTAATGGTAACATAACAATTTCACTGTTATGTGCGTAATAATAATTAGCAGACCAAAACATCAATATAACAAAGAGTTACCCCACTAATTTGACTAAGTGATGCATTTCGGCATTTCCCTCTATCTAGATTTCTTTCTTTTCAGATTATAAGCAAACAACCCAACATTGAACCATTTTTATTTTGCCTTGAATTGTTAAGACACTGAAACATTCTGCTAAGACTCACAATATTCCCTATCTTCTAAGAGAAACATTCTGCTGAGGCAACACAAGGCTCTTGTGCACAAAGCACACAAATAACTTATGAAGGAAGAATAGTTAGTGGCTCTTAAGCTAATTTTACTTTCGTATTGTTTTTGTTCAGGGAAATTAAGTTCAAACCTAAATAAAGTTAGCAATGATACATCTCAGAAAAATTCATTTGCACAACAGAAAATTTTCTCCAAAATCCATTAATGTTTCTGCGATTATCATGTTTCTCAAAAACTATCCAAATTAGGCAAATGATTAACTTGGTCTCCAGAACATAGTAGATGAAAGATAGCATATAAACAAATTTGAGTACTTTTATAACTATTAAAAGATATGAGAATGTAATAACTGACCGGGTATTGGTCATAAATGCAATCTTTTCGCCCTTTTCCAGGTGTCAGGGGATGAGTGTGCTCCTTCACAAACTTGGTAACAACCCATTTACCTGAACTTACTTTCCTCACCAAAATCATAGCCCTGCAACCAACTCTTGTTTCTGCCCTTTGTCTGACAATCTTTTCACGCTTGTCAGGCATTCTGTAACCCTCTTTGTTACAAACAAGAGCGCGGCCGATAGCAGATCCATCCCGCCTAGATCGAGAGAGTTTGCTAACTCGAATTATGAATCCAACACGAGTAGCATAGGTATTATAAAATGCATGAGCAGCTGCTTCAGATTCAAACTCCTGTCCCACGTAGGGCTCATCAGCCGAAACCAACGCTATGGCTGGTACTCCCTCTGGGACTGTATCCTGTCCCAATGAGTCTGGATCCACTTTATTGTCTTGATCCTCTTGAAATGCTATTTCAACAGAAGTTCCACCCATTTCATCTCTATCACCTCCCCTACTACATGCTTCAATAGAATTGCCCATCATTTCTCCATTAACATTGCTATCAACCCTGTAATCCACTGCAGCAACAAGTGAATTTATTATCATTTTCCACACCCACAAAAATATTAAATACAACAAAAAACTAGCATCGTCTCTTCATTGAACAGAGAGAAAACACATTTCAGAAAATATAACTTCTACCTTTTTTTGCTTTCACCCAATTGGAGAAAATATAAAACTCAAATTAACAGAGCAAATTAATTGTAAGATTCTCGGTACCTTCATGTCTCCTGCTAGTTTCTCATTAACCAAATGAAGCACATGGTATTGAAATTTATGAACTCCACACATATTAAAGCAGGAAAATTTTAAAACAAAAACGCTAACCCTCTGATTATCAAAAATGCAGATGAAACCAAAAATATATAAGCTATTTCAGTTTTATTCATTATCAATCCTTTATAAAAATAAATAAATTTAGTGAAAAAAAAAACAAATTATGTGTACTTCTTACAAGAACTAACCGATGTCTACATAAAAGTTTTAAATTCGCTGCTCATTTTACCTTTCCTACATTTTCCCAGCTACCAAACAAGTCTAAAACTCAATTTTTTCTTCATACCGGCATGAAATTCTACAAATATATTTGAAAAAAGCATATTAAAATTCCCATATTCTGAAAACCCAAAAAAAAAAAATGTAAGAAGACAATTTTCAAACTTTAGCATTCTTTCGTTCTCGCACTGACTCTTAATAACTAAACAGAGCTTTAATTCATTAAATTAAACCGAAAATTCATCAAATTCGATAATGTTCTCTCTTTCGTATCAAATTTAAAATTAAAAAAAAAAACTGAAACCAAAGCATCTGTAATTAACAACGAAACTGAAGTGAATTAAAGAAACAAAATTAATTCAATTGAATTCTGAAAAGAAAAACTTACTGGAAATTCTGTTCTTTATCAAGCTCGATGATCGAATTAGGTTGGCCCAAGAGGGAGAGAATGTGAGGTGACGGTTCAGGGCATTTGATTATAGGGACGCGGGACTGAGTGACATGGCGAAAGACGATTGGTCCAGGTAAAAATACAAGTCAACTTTTTATGCTCAGCTAATGGATTTGTGACACGTGGTCAACGACATGGACCTCGTCTCGTCAAATCACTACTTTAATCGAGTCGGCCTAACCCGTTAACGGAACCCACCCAGTGCAACAGACCGTTACGTTTTTATCAGTTGACGTCACGAGAAGTACGCAAACCGGCGAGACCTTGTTGGTACTTTAGCCCACTCTATTTTGTCTTATTTTTGAAAAACATTAATGAGTTTTTTAAAATTTCATTAAATAAAAATTTAATTTATCAAATTTACGTAATTGAAAAAAAAAGGTCACACCTTCAGTAGTTAATAGAGAATATTAATTCAAAGAATGATTTTTCTTATATTTTGTAATATATATTAAATTATTTATTTAGTAAGGAGTAATATTGTGCATTCTAAAGTTTATATTAAAATTGTGTTTTAAAATGATGTAAATTAATCGGGTAGATATGAAATATATAATAAATGATCTTGAAATATATAAAAAAAATATCGTATTAGTAAATATTACATAAGTTATCACATCATTTGACATACAAATAAATTTTAAATATAATTATTTAGCAATAGTATAAATCAGTGACTTTGATAATGTTGGGCCCTATAATTGATTAAAATGTTTTTCTAAAATTAATACTAAATATTTATTAACATATCTAATATTAATATTAAACGCGTGTTTTGAGATTGATATATTTAATAAAATAGAGTTGAGTCACGTTTGAGTTGTAAAAAAAAAAAAATTGAATTGACACATATTATTATAGTAAACTATCTGTAATCCTAATTTTTTTTTCTCTGTGAGATTATTATCCAGAGAAAAAATAATATACTACAATCGCATCTTTTATCTCATAGAACCGCTATTTTTTATCGTAAGTTTCTTAAATGTAGGTAAAAGAACGGAGATTAAAAAAATTAGACCGGACCGAATTAAAACTAATAATGCTTTATTCAGTTCTTACATTCTGTTTAATTTTTAATATTAATAAGCACTAAAATTTTTATTTTTATTTTTTCTATTATACTATCCAAAACAACACTATTTTGGTTTAGTACATCGACATTCTTTTAGTTTTTCAAAAAAAATAAAAAGTTTAAAACAAAAAAAATTTAAAAGATCCAAACAAAACTTATATAAGACCAAACTCGATTAATTTGATATTATATTTTTAAACTTTACAGATTACATTTGATCTAGTTCAAGACAAAAATTTATAATCAATTTTTTTCTTTTTTGTTCTTGGTTATCATAGAAAATCAAACCGTGCACACTCACAAATTTCTACCTTTTTTTATTAAAATTTGTAATTGATTTGCATTATTAATATGTATAACTTCTTTTATCTTAATAGATAAATTTTTTAATATTATGTTATGAGAGGAGGAAAAAAAATTTTATAAGATCAAAAGATTCTACTTTCCTAAACTCCTCAACATGTAAATTTATCATAGTAAAAGTAAAATAATTTTTTTTTTTAATTTTACCGAAAGCAGTCAAATATTTCAATTTCTCACAGGCTAGTTATCAATCAACCTGGTAAATTTTATTTGGTTATAACTCAGTGAGACCGAAAAAAAAGTTTTTGGCATTAAAAAAACTTTTTTAATTAGTAAAAAATTTAAAATAAATAAATAAATTAACATTGTCAAACTACCTTAAGACAAAATAATAACAATAACAAATAAAATAAAATAATCTAAGGAATAGCTATTCACTACTATATATTCAGTAAACACAATTTCATTAATTTGTTGTATGATGTTGAAATGATTAAAAATAAATTTATCATATTATTATTATTATTTGAAATAAACAGAGAAAGATTATTTTAAAATTTGTCAGAATTAATCAAAGTAAATAAAATATTTTTTAAAAATATTAAAGATTGAAAAAGATCTACAAAATAAATTTATTTTATAACCTATAAATTAGATTAAATATTAATATTTTTATAAAAGGTATTTAATTTTGATCAATGCTTTTTTAATTGATTAATTATCAAAATGTGAAAATTAATACAATCCATAATAAGTTTTTTTATAAATTTCAACAGTATAGGATACAAATTATTGAATATAAATTAATGTTAAAAGTGAAGGTTGGGAAAGAAACAAAATATAATGTTATATTTAAAAAATTTACTAAAGGTGAACACGATTTTTATGGCTCTTTCTTTTGAAAGTCTTTTCTTTTAAATATTATAACATTATATTTATTGACGTTTATATTATATTTATATTAGGACTAAAGATTCTAATAGTTATAACACGAATAATGTGTGTGGTATCTGTCCTCAAAAATAGGCATATTTATTAATAACTCTTATACTGTTTAAATATTTACACACAATATGTGTAGTATCTATCATGAAAAAAAAAAAAGAGATATCTATCCACATTTTAGTAAAAACTTCACAAATATAAGAAGGAGCTTTGTTAAAGCGTGATTTTGAACATATTTCTTCCTAAACAGAACGTGCTTTTTACAGTCGAAACTAAGCTTGAATGACTTTAACTCTTTCTTTCAATGTTGAATTGTAAGTTAACTCGAAAATTTGAAAATACACTGCATTATAAAAATATTTATTTATAATATTTTTTGATTTATTTTTGTAACACCCTGCTTAATAAAAAAAATCTTTTATCAATTTCTTTGTAATACAATAGTATTTTTTATGTCAGAAGAAGTGGAGGGTTAGAGAAGAAACAAGAAGTGAAAGCATGATAGCAAATGTGAACCGAGATTTTGAGTTGTACTAAAAGAAACATGCCATTACAGGACTGGTTAACTTGGGACTACTTGTTACCTCAATGTTTTTTTCCAAGTCTTATTTTCTTTGGATAATTTCATAATGCACCTCAAGGATTTGGATGAAAATGTTGGATTACTTATTGTTGCTATGAGCAAGTATATTTTCTTATACAAAACAATTAAAGGGTAGGAAAGAAATCAACCAATAAGCCATTTTGTTATGTTATATTATGAATTGTTGAAACGTTTAGTAAAGTATTTATTTAAGTGAAATTATTAATGAAGATTATGTAATTCCCATAATATCCCTAATTGTACAGCAAAATTTCATTACCCCACCCCTGTTTGTGTGATCAGCTTTCTCTCCCTGGTTTCTCCCTTTCTCTCAGCTTTTTGTTGTCTCATTCTCGCCTCTCCTGCTGTAAGTGATTCATCTTGTCGTTGATCACTTTTTTTCGATCATTGTTCTGATTTTTTCTCTTTTCAAATAATATGTTTCTTCAATTTTCTTTGTTATATTTTATTAATCAAAAGTTGTTAGATTTTTATTTGTTATTGATTCAATTACTTTTGTCGTTATGTCTTAGCAACCAGCGAAGAAGAATATATTGAATATATTTGTTAATATTTTATTAAACATATAAATAGTATAATTGTAATTATAAATATAAATATAATTAAAATAAATAATAAATTAAAAAAAGAGGTAAGGAAATTTTGGCATGAGTATGTCTGAGTAATAGTTTAGATGGTTTAAGACATATTTAACGACTCTGGGACTATTTTGAATTCGAGTAACAATAGAAAATAAAAATTTAGTATTTCACAAATGAGATTTCCCACTTTCGTCTAAAATTTTTATAAAAAAAAATTTAGTCTGAGTATAATGAGATATGCTAATAAACAGTAGCAGAGCCATATTGAGGGCCTCTCGAGCAACCCAAAAAATTTAAAATTTTAGTTAAAAATTATCAATTTTACTCTTCTATATTTTATATTTATTATTTTAGCCCCTCCATAATTTAGAACATTATATTTTGGCCCTTCTGAGTGCCAACCCTAACTCAACCATTGTTAATTAGGGATGGCAATGGGTCAGGTTCAGGTTAGGGATCCCCATCCCTGGCACTAACCCCGATTAAGCCACACCATCCTCATCCCCGACTCGTCCCAAGTTTAACCCCACTTTGACAAAAAAAAAAAAAAATTATTTATACTACAAGGATTTGAAGACAGATTTCAAAGAAGACTAACACATCACTTACCACTAGACCACTCATGCTCATTAAATAAAATGTATAAATGCAAACTATTTAATATTATTAATTATGAGGACATTATTCAACAAGTATTTTTTTTCCAATGCCTGCACAAAAAACTAATTAATTAGTTATTTGTTTTCTAACGTTCTCCTAATTTTAAAAAATATTATTTTACATATATTTTAATCAAGTAAAAAGAACAAAATATATACTTATTTTTTGGTCATTAGAAAAAGACTTGAATTAATTACAACTAATAATGTTAATCTTTTAGCAACTCCCAAATTCAAAACATGATACAATATTCTTTTGAGAGATGTGATTGTATATATAAGCAATTAAGTTTAGGATTCTCCAAACTTAAGAAGACAAATAATCTAATTAATTAATTTAGTCAATTAATTAAATAATAAAAATGGAATCAATTTTGCATTTTGACCAAGTGAACTATATTTTTTTTCAAAATAAATATATATTTTAAATATTATATGAGTACTTTTTATTTTAACATGAATAAAATTAGAATTATATTTTTATATCTCTTTAAATTAAATAAAGGAAAAAATTTAAAAAACATTTGTATCAATATCGTGTTTTGTGAGATTTGATTGGTGGAATACAATTCTCACAAATTGATAATAATATTTTAAGATAAGAAAATTAGAGGAAAGGAATTTATTATTAAAAAAATATATCATCAATTTTGAACTTTTTATCAAATCTCATAATATAAATCAAATTTATTATATTTTTCAATAATAATAAATTAATTTTTCATATGTGAAATCATAATTTTACATATCATCAAAATAATATAATAAAATTAAATATTTAATTTTTTATAAATTAATTGATAAAAAGAAAGTAATTGACATATAATCATTAATTTAATGGACACAATTTATAATACTCTTATTAGAATAAAATATCAAATTTAATTAATACTTTGACTATAATTGTTTATTAACATATATAAATAGAAAAATAAATAAGTATAGTAGTAAATTATGATCCAATTTTTAATAGAATTGATAGTGTTAAAAAAAATATATTAATATATATAATTAAGAATTTAGGATTTTAAAAAATATAATAATATTATGTAAAGGACCTAATTGATTAAATTAAAAAGTATAAACTTTTTAAAAAAACTTAATTGATAAACTTGAAAACTATAAAACTCATATAATTATTTATTAAAACATATGAATATAATTGTAATTTTATAGTAACGATATTTAAAATTTTTTAGGAATTCGGGGACGGGTTAGAAAAATGAGAATATCCCCGTCCCCGACCTATTTTAAATCGGGGACAAAAAATTATCCTTAAACTCGACTCAATCCCTATGTTTTAAAAAAAAAATTAGATTTTTGATCCGAATAGATCAGGTCCCCATGGGCCCCCGTACTCGCAAAAATTTTTGCCATCCCTACTGCTAATAAGTATTTGTCCTAAAATTAAAAAATTCTCCCTTCATGTGAGTGGTGACAGTTCTCTTTCGTTCCAAAATATAACATAATGCTTGCAACCAATCTCTTTGATAAACAAGACCACAAGAAAATAAACTCCAAGTGTTCAATATCACGATTACTTAAAACACAAACTAAAATATAATTTTTTTATAAACTATAAATATATAATTTTCTTTTATTTTTACGTGAATATTTTAAATGAACACAAATACTTTTTATACAGTAATAAGAATTAAAAAAATATTAAAATATATTTATATTATAACTTATATATTAAATCAAAATAATTGATAAGATTAACGATAATCTTAATAATATATAAAATATAACTCATAAAATTGAACAATTTTTTAAAAACATATTTCTCCTAACACAACCAAACATTTGGGTCTTCTCGTGTGAGTTTCCCTGTCTCTTTTTGAAATCTTTTGTGGGTTGGCAATCCTTTTGCCTTGTTGCTTTTGTTACGAAGTTAGTAAGAAAAGTTGAAAAGAATTTTTTTTTAATTTTTATTCAATTTTATTAATATATGTTTTTTAATGTTTTATTTAAAAAATATTTATTAAAAAATAATTTTATTCAAATTAAAATTTTAATTTTTTAATTTTTAATTTTTAATTTTATAGTTATTTTATTTATTTTATATATCTAAATTAATTAATTAACACAATAAAATAAAAATAGATATTACAAAAAAATTATTAAGAATATTTAAGGAAAATCATCCTAAAAAGGTACTTAATATAATCTCTAATTTTTTTTCTTCGAATAAAATATAAGTTCAAACTTTATCGAGGAATATGATAATATTTTTACACTTGCCTTAGCAAAATTAATTAAATAGGACACGTGGCGCTCGTTTAGTAGTTAAGTTTGGAACTTACCATACACTTCGCACACTCAAATATGCCTATATATAAGTATGCACACAAATTTTCCCCCTTCATCATCTTTCTCCCCCGTCCTTACAACTCATTTTCGCAGCTGCGGCCAGCGCCGTCGACCACCGGTAAGCCGTTAGTGTCATTTTCTTCCCTTTATTTATTTTTTCTTTGATTGTTTTTATTCTGACGCAAGTAAGGTCTCCCCGTCGACCGCAGCCGTCGCCCGTTCCTCTTCGTGGTCACCACTGCACGCCGCCGTGAGACCTCCCGAAGCCTGTTGCTACTTCTAATCTCCGATAAGGTAATTTACTACCTTTCTCAAAGGCATGCAACTTGACTATAAATAAATAAACAAATAAAATTGTAAAATTGTAAAATTGTATATTCATATTATGAGCAAAAGCATAAATCGTGCTAGGTTATTATCAGTTCATTTCGGTAATCTTCGATTTTATTAAAAGAATAATTTTTTCGGCTCAGTTTCATCTTTGTTTGTTTTAGTATCTTTTTCTTTATGGCCGCTGAATTACTGGCTTTAGGCAATCTTGAGGTTCTTCCTCTCCCAGCGTCTCTGTCATTTGAATGGCAAAAGCCTTATTCCGTAACCTTCGGAAAGCTTCAGCTGTCAACAAATTGCTGTCAGCGGACTCATTCTCCTTCAGGTGCCCTCAGCCCTCAAATTTGGTTGAAATGTGATTCTTTGCAAATATATAAGTGCTGTTTGTGAGAGTTTTTGCTTAAGTTTGGCTAAATTTTCTAACCCAATAGTTTGCTTGTTTCTGTCCATTTGTACCCTCAATCTCTCTCTTTGGAAAAGGGTTTTCAGTTAACATTATTTATTCATCCAAAATTGTATTGATGCACTTGTTTGTGTGCTCATTTTGTGTTTGTGTAATTGTGTTATGTTTTTTTATTCATCTGTGTACTGTATTTTCTGTATCTACTAGGTCGATTTTGCAAGCACAAGAATCAATTTTGTGTCCGTCCAGTCACTTGGGTCCATTAAAACCAAGAAACCCTTCTTGGCTGCTGAGAAATGTGAGTCATGGGAATGTGAACCTGGTTATTTCAGATGGAAAACCAAAGTTTGAAACGCATGAAGTCGACCCTCCTAAGAAGGAGAAGTGGATGACCAAAAAGAGGCTAAAATTGAAGAGAAAGCGAGAGAAGCAGAAGAGAAAAGCTGCCAATAAAAAGGACCCTCGTCGGCTTACTGTCAAGGGAAAGAAGCAGAAGTTTGCCAATGCAGAGGAGAGAATCAAGTACAAGCTTGAGAAGGTAAGTGTTTTTCTGGAGAAACTGTATTTGGTTTGAAGGATAAAATTTCATGAAGTTACACTGATGTTTCTAATAACATCTACTTGAAAATTAACTTGGCTTAAGGTGAATTTAACTGGAACAGACTTTTTATTTTATTAGGATTCATTGAAATAAATATTTTTTCCATTCCTAGGTGCTATCTAGAGAAGTATTTGATAGTGCTTTTCCAGAAGAACTTTTTCTATAGAACAGTGCTGTAAATGCTTTCTGAGGAAGCACTTGACTATTGCCTTTTCACAAGGCATTTCTATGTGCTTCTGTAAAATGCATTTTTACTAGACTATTGTTTGTAGCTAAGTTATTGGTTGATTAGAGGAGTTGAGGATTACAAAATCATTAGCCGATTTCAAAAGTTTAATGAATTTTTTGGCAATCATAAACATGCAGTGTTTGAGTGGTAAGTTACTTAATACTTTGATGCTATTTCCCACAGTAGAAGATGTTGGCTAGAGAGTTTTCTACAGAATGATGTCTTTGGTCATATGGGTTGAAATGACACTAAACAGGGCTATATCATTTCTGTCACGATTAAAATAAATAATAGGGTGTTATTTGGGCAGAATTGATGAGCTTGTGGACTAAAAGTTTGAAATAAGTGCAAGTGAAAACTATTTTTTGGTGGTTTAATTTGCTTGTTTTTGAGTCAAATATAGACTTGGCAAAAATTCGGGTAAAAAAATCGGACTTTAAAAGCCCGGAAAAATAAAAAAAATTCTTATTTTTTTATTTACGAGCAAGATTTTAACGCGGCCTGGTCCGACCCGATTTCAATTTTCTTGAAGCCCAAAAGATCCAGGATTAACCCAGCCGGGTCCGGGTTATAATAAAAAAAACTTAAACCCAACCTAGTCTATATTTATGGCCGGGTCGGGCTCGGGTTTTTCTGCCATCCCTAGTCAAATATGGCAGGATAGCGTAGTCAAAATTGGAAGATGGCTACAATGAAATCAAAGGCTGAAGCATAGGAAATGTTTGTTTCAGATGCCATGCCCCAATTAATTGTTGTTATACACATTAAATTCATTGTTTCTACATTTTCTTCTATCAAGGTTTTATTAGTTGTCTTTCTGGTGAGATGTCTATTAATCTCTATATGATCTTGTCTTCTTTAGTTTGTTGCATCCCAAAATTGTTTCAGAATTCGAATTTACCTGTTTTATGGTATAAAAGAAGAGAAATGATTTTTTCTTGAATATGGGGAAATTTCTCAAAATTTTTGTATACATGTCTGTTATAGATTTTTTTTGCCTTCTTTAGCTTGTTTGCATTTGATAGTTGAAATCCTTATACTTCTTTCTATGTGATTTGATTTTGATGTCAGGCCAAAATCAAAGAAGCCTTACTGGTTGAGAGACTTAACCGTTATGAAGTTCCAAAAGTTCAAGGTCCTGTGGTTAAACCACATGTGTTGACCGGTGAAGAACGTTTCTACTTTAAAAAGATGGCCCAGAAAGGGTCTAACTATGTTCCCATTGGCAGAAGAGGAGTATTTGGTGGTGTTATTCTTAATATGCATATGCATTGGAAGAAACATGAAACTGTTAAAGTCTTCTGCAAGCCTTGTAAACCTGGCCAAATCCATGAATTTGCTGAGGAAGTTGCCAGATTGAGTGGTGGGATCCCTATTCAGATAATTGGAGATGATACCGTAGTTTTTTACCGAGGAAAGAACTACATGCAGCCAGAAGTCATGTCACCAATAGATACACTATCCAAGAAGAAGGTGTGTTGTCCAACTTGAATATTCTCAAATTCCTCTTATTTTTATGTTACATGTATATCAATATTATGAATAAAGACCAATCAACGGGATGATAGTAAGGAATTGCACTGCCATCACAAAATGTCCTATAAGTATGCTAATAGTTTATAGACCATCCTTGACCATAAATCAAAGGGTTTGCATTGAAAAACGTAGAGTTCTACATTTTTATGTTGAACTTTCTGGTATAGTTAGGAAGGTTGGGCTGCCCAGGTGATGCTGATCATTTTGCTTGGTTGACTTTGGCAGTACGTGGTTTATGTTGTTTACTATATGGGTGTGTTTAATAGTTATTGTTACTTTATTTGTGTTCTTCAGTGTTTTCTGTTTATTTTCAAACTTATGAACATGTGAAAGTCATTATCAAACATGTAAATATGCTAGCTTGTTGCAATGAACAACAAAAAAAATTCTAAAAATTGCTAAAATGGACTGGAGGTGGCTGGATGGATGATGTAATTTTCTGAGAAGTTAAGCCATTGTTTATCCAAGGATTTAGAGGTCTGTCTAGATTTGGTTTAAGGATGCTCTGTCTCACGCCCTAAAAATTTTTCCCAAGTCGAGATCTTTGCTAGTGTAACATTTCTTGTTCTTCACCTGTCAATCTGGTTTGTAGGCCATGCATTGAGAGCTTTAGTTTTGATGTCATTGAAATTAGCAGCAGAGTGGAATTCATGGTATTGGCGATGCATAAGGATGATAGGTTGAATCATGGTGAAATGCATATTTTGAGTATCTTTGAACGTAACTGCCATCCCAATGTTTGTCAGAGGAATAGGAACCTCTAATTCTGGGTTTTTCCAGAAATAATTGTATTTGAGAGAAAAAATATAAAAGGAAAGTAATTAATACCCAGAAAAAATAATTGTATCTGGGTATTCATTACTTTCCTTTCACTTATTATGGTTTCAATTATGGACAATTTTTTCTTGTCCATAATTGAAAATAAATGAATAAAGGAGGCATTCTGCAAAACAATTATGTTGCTTAGGAGTGCTTCAATGGAATTTTCCTTATTTTCCTATGATCTCTGTTTGGTTTTGCAAGCCAAGGCTCTCCTTCCACGTACAAAATAAAAATGAAAGGATTCTCTCTTAAAATAGAAAAATTCCTTTTAAGCTCTATTTTCATTTTCACCCAACTACTGCTAATACCTCATTCCATTTTCTGCATTCTAGCAGAATTATCTTTTCAAGCTCTTGAAGTTCAAAAGAATTGGAATCTGCATTTTCTGGGGCAGATGTTGAAATTATTTGCTGTCTGGTTCTAACATCATAAAATATCTTCTCGAAGAATGGTACCTGACTAACAAAAAAACTTTGGCTGTCTTTCATTATATCTACAGACATGATCTGAAATATTTTGAAAAATTGTATGTAAGATAATAACAAACATTCAGTCATGACTTCATCAAGAATTTTGCTTTAGAATATGATTTTGGAAATACATGTATTTTTCACGTTTATATTCCCATTCATTTCTTTGGTTTGTTATATTCATAGTTTTAGTGGAGGGGAAGGAAAAAGTTGTAGTGGCACCCCCTTTTTCTGTTGTTGATTATTTGCTTTAAAGTATACGAATAAAGAGGAGTCTCTAAATTGGATGTTTTTTGGTGTATTTTATGTTCTGTTCAGTGAATGTTAGAATCAATATTGTAGTAGTTTTTCTCTGCACTCAAGCTTTATCTACTGTGCAGGCACTTGAAAAATCAAAATATGAACAATCATTGGAGTCTGTGAGGCGTTTTATTAAAATGGCGGAGAAGGAATTGGAGCTCTATTACAGACACCTAGCACTTTACGGTGACCCAAATAATCGGAATCCCATGTCCATCTTGGACAAGCCAACTAAAGTTAACCAGGAATCACGGAAACTCAACATGCTGGAAAGGAAAAGCAAAGATTCCACTGATCAAGAACTATCAGAACTTGAAGATGACATTGAAGGTGAGGACTTATCCACAAGTGAATCAGATTCTGTAGATGAAAGCTTATCTGATTTTGACTCCGAAGAATACCAAGTTAGCACTTCTAGAACGCCAAACAGCTCCTCGGCTATCTCAGGTTCATCATCAATATCTGAAACTTTATATGATTCTAATGATCAAAATTTTATAGAACGAAAAATGGACATAAAAATTTAGTACAATAACTGAGTTTATTGGCCTATGCATCCTTGCTCTACGCTGATAATTGATCATCGTAAGCACCAATTGATTAGTTATGCACCCTGATTAAAGTTGTATTTAAATTTCCTTTGTTTGGAAAGAGAAAATGATAATAAGGGTGAAGCCTTGAGAAAATGAAGAGTGTTAACAAGCAGCAGTCCTAGATCCATTTTTTGTTGTTATCATGTTGCAAAATTTTGTTTTTATTGAAAGGGCATTCAATGATCATTTTATCTTCCAGATAACCAATTCCTGTCCTGTCTCTTCAAAATTCAGTAAAAAAAAAGATAAAATAGCCATCGAATGCCTATTGGTGATGCTTTACGAAAACAAGAAACATCTTGTTGATGTTTTATAAAAGCTTGTTAATCTTTGTAAAACTTAAACATTGGGCACTATATTAAACAAGTATATGCGTTTTATCTTTAACACATTGAGTCTTAAACCCATGGGAGTGGAAGGATTCTTGAAAAAAGAGTGTGAACCCAAATTGATAGAAGACATGGTAGTATTCGGACTAGCATGTATCAGTTCTACCTCATCCTTTTATGTATTTGTTTGTTTTGAACGAGTATCAAGTCAGTTATCACATCATGTAAACTTGTCTCTGAATTTTGTCACATACCATATTTTTTATGACACCACAGTATAATTTGCTAAGGAATTGCCTTTGAAGAAACTATCAGATCCATCAAAGATGACACTAGTTTAGAATAAAATGTGTCTTTTTCAACTTCTGACCTTTTTTCCCAAGAATAAAACTTTTACTTGGCACCTACTTACCTCTTTTTTTTTTTTAACTCATAAAAAATTGCCCTTTATTTTTATTCTAAAGGGTTCCAAGTAGAAGCCTCGGAAGTGTACATTTTGTATAACGTTGTTCACCATTTTTGCCTTCTGATATTCTAATTCTGTGTTGATAAGGACATGAAATTGTTTCTTTCTTTCGTTTGACATCTTTTTAGTTTCTCCTTGTCTTTACTTTGTTTTGTTTTGTACCTCTCTAACTCTCCTTTGGTTTTCCCTTTTTTTCTTTGTATTTACATACAATTTTGTCAATTAAAGATTTTATTTCATTTTAAAACTTCTAAAATTATGTTCTCCATCAATTAAAGATCCCTTTGATGTGAGTTGAAATTGTAAAAATGATTGACAATTTTTTGCACCATTACAAGTAAAAATTAATATAAAAACAATGCCTATTTTATTTTGAAATTAAATACAATTTGGCAAGCAATTTTTGAGTGCTCAAAGGAATTTATGCCTTGTTTCTCCACTTTTTGGATGATTTTTCAAATAAGGAAATGATTAAAATGATAAAGAATCTCTATCTTGTCAAAGATAAAAGGGCATAAATATGGCCTAACTTTGATTGAAATTATAATCATTCATATTGCATTTTGAAAGGTGAGTGGGCACTTCACTTTAATCTTGGTGGATCAAGTGATGAGAACTTGTTATTACCAATATAATAATTTCACTTTAATAATGTATTTAAAATTTTATATAATAATTGATTTTAAAAGAAAAATAAAAAGCGTGTTATTTAATTTTCTCAATTTGTATCTCAAAATTTGTAATGAGTAATGTGAAAATTGATTTATCACTAGTGTATATGATCTAAAATACTAATTACTTAAGATATTATGACGTTCTTAACAAGTTAATTTCTATAGAGTTTGAGATGAAAATATTAGGATATAAGTTGAAAAACGTAAATCTTAGAATACAAGTTGGGAAGTATAATATTATTGTTCAATTATATGATATAAAATTAATATCATGTTACAATATATAAAACTAAATCAATATTTTCATAATGAAAGAGTAATATTAGACATCTCAAGTAATTATCTAAAATTATATTTCAAGTGATAGTATTGACTTTCATGAATTAGATGATAAAATTTATAATTTACAAAATGATTAATTA
The DNA here is from genome assembly GCA_028052125.1 of Melia azedarach. Taxonomy (NCBI): domain Eukaryota; kingdom Viridiplantae; phylum Streptophyta; class Magnoliopsida; order Sapindales; family Meliaceae; genus Melia; species Melia azedarach. Next base: position 15,738,506 of record CM051396.1, read on the forward strand.
CCCTATTCGCCATCTAATTGTTAAAACTCATGTTGTGGAATTTCAGAATTACTCGTAAATAAATATATTATTTTACTAATCAATTTATTGGTTCTTTTTGTCAATGCATTGATTTAGATTTATATTTGAGATTAAAACGTTGTTATTTTATCCACAATTATTATGAATAAGATCACTAATTAAACATTAAACATAAGTGAGAAAGTAAACAATAAATATTAATTATTAAAGAAAAGTTAATGTTAATTAACAATTTTAATTATCGTGTGCTAAAATTATTTAATAAGTATAATGATTTTAAAAGTATTTTTAATTTAACCTTGATTTTAGAGGTTGCAATCATATCAAATGTTGTATAAAATATCAAGGAGTTTAATCAAGAGAAAGTGCTTACCCTAAAGTGCTTTTCTAGCATGGTCATTTAGATTAAGTGCTTTTTGATTTTGACATCCAAAGAGACATACCTTGTTAAAGGATAAAGTTTGGATTATGTGAAGATGAAGCACTGAAATTTCAAGACCCAAATTTTGTTTATTTATTTTTTTGTAATATTCAAAAGCCAAAAGTTGGAAAGTGATTTTTTTTTTCACAAGAAATCTACTTGTAAACATCTTATAAGTCAAAAGTTGAAAAAATAATCATGAATAATTATAATTTTATATTAAACTTAAATATAAAATTTGAGAAATCTAATTTAAATTTTAAAAAATTAGAAATAAAACTTTTATAACTTGTGAAAATATATAATCTTTAAAATAAAATTTTAATTAGTTGAACATCAAATATGAAAAGTTAAGTAAAGGTTCTTCATAGGGTGAGATTTGGGCATCAAGTAGGGGGAATAATATTAATCTTATCTCTAAATTTATTTATATAATTAATTATTTTTATTTTTAATTGTGGTAGGTGGGTTTAAAATTTAGAAAAAAAAATATTAACCTATAAATATTTTAGGGATGGAATATGAATTGAAAGAGAAGCAATTCAAGTTCTTGCAATTTTTTAAAAATCTTTTTATTAAAAAATAATAAAATATATATTTAGGATATTATTATCAACACACAACAATCACACATTTGATTGGTTATTAATATAATATAATATAAAATAGGCATGTCTCACTCCTTATAAATTATATAAATATTGAATTCTTTTTTAAAAAAAAAAATTGTCTCTTTCAAATAATATAGTTGTTTCAAGCTGTATGTAAATGTACCAAACATGCTATTTTTTAAAATTAAAATTAATATATATTTTAAAATTTAAAAGAAAATCTTGGGTAAGGTAATTTAGTAATTAGGATTATAGTATATGAGATTGTACCCTATATCATCTAAATTATCATAACTTTTTTTTTTTAATATCAACTCTTTTATTATAATTTTAAAATTTTCTCTTTGTAATTTTTAACTTGTAGACTATATTTAAAAAATATAACAAAAAGTTAAAAATTATAATAAAAAAAATTGAGAATTATACTTTAATATAAGAGTCGGAGATTGCAACATAAAAAGTTCACAATATACCAAATCTTTGTCCCTTATTATTACTCAGCTCGAGATAATTTGAAAGAGTCACACTTTGTCTTAAGCACCGAACTATGTCGAAAGAATTTGCTATGATATAATATTGTCTAAACTTGTATTTGTATTTTTAAAACAAATATATTTGTACCTAAAAAAGTATACCTTAAATACTACAGCAAATAATTTTGTAAAAAATTAATATAAACATAACAAATAATTTATTAGATAAATAAACAGACAATAAAATACATCTTTCTCATAAACATTCTCTCATAATTAGACATCTAATTATTTATTTACCAATTTATATATAAATGAAAGTGCTTATCACAAGAATTCAATTATTGGTATAAGTTGACAAACTATAGCCTTTTTCTATTTAAGTATTTTATTAAAAATAATAAAAAGCATATAATATTATATACATTCACTTCAAAGGCAAGCAAAGGTCAAAGAGGCTTCAAGTCAAGCAAAGCAAAAATGATCAAACAATGTGCATCCTTTTTTTTTTAAAAAAAAAAATTAGGTCCACTTCAAATGAGATATTTTTATTTTTGTCTAGGATAATAATATTTGTATCCCTAAATTTTATCAAAATAAAAACATTATAACATAATTTGATAAATTTAACAAATTTGTCACTAAGTTAATTTTTTTCTTTTAATATTTGGTTCTGATGTATGTTGAAGATGAAATTGTTACAATCGAATAACATATGTCATTAGTTCGTTATTTTAGTATTAGATAAAAATATTATTACTTTTTTGATGTGCCATTTAATTAACTTATTTATTATCTCGTGTCTCTTGATTATAGTTTAAGAGATATTTATAATTTATTTAATATTCTCAGACTACATTAAATTCAAGTAATAATAAAAAATAAAAGGGTTTGGTATTTTATAAATATTATTTAATAAGTGATATTTCTCACTCATATCTAAAACCTTTTAAAAAAATGTATATATTTCCTCGTAAAATACTATCCAAAATATTAAGTGAAAATAAGCTGAATTTTTTTTTAAAAAGACATGAAAGTTATAAATATATAAAAATACAAAGAGAAACAAAATAAAATTTTAAATATTTATATTTAAATATTATAACTAAAAAATAAATATAGAGTTCTAAATTATCCAAATTTATATATCCAACCTATTTAGAGTTTAGATCTATTTAATTTTCATTTAAGAAAAAAATACAATATAAGTTAAGACAAAGATTATATCAATATATAATAATTATAATAAATTATATCCTTAATTTATTTTTATTAATAATTATACCTTTAATTTTTTTTACATTTTTATCTTAAATTATTGTTATTTTAAATAATTTTATTTTTATTATATTTATTTATTATATATAAATGGACAATTTTTTGTTATATTAATTTATTATATTAAATATTTTTGAAAGCAACATGCTAACTGGCAACAAGTTGCATTGCAACACTACAAGAAATCAAACATAAAATATTATGATAAAATTTAAAAAATAATATTAAAAAAATAAACTCATGAAACGTGACAACTCTTATTTGACTTGTTCCATACTCATAAAATTTATTTATTAATTAAATATAAAATAAATGATAGTGAAATTGGGAAAGTGAGGATTCATCTAAAGCTTTGGTACAACCAATAAGAAAACAACAATTAACCAATTAAAAAAATTAATTTTTAAATACTGCCATTATATTATTAATAAATATCAAATAATATCAATTCATTATTTTATTTTAAAAAGTATCGTTATATACAAAGAGCTTATTTTTTATCAGAAAATTAAATGAATTTAAAATATGAATTAGGGTATGTTTGTTTTTAATTTAAAATGTGTTTTTGTTTTAATTTATATCTAAAAATTCGTTAAATTTTTTTAATGCAATTAAGTTAAATTTTTTAATTTTATGTTTGATCAAATGTCTCAATAAATTAAATATTTTATTTGTTAATAATACATTTAATCTGTTATTTAATATTTACATATGTCAACAATTTAATATATTGATTTTAGATTTTTTTAAAGTGTATATGTTAACATATTAATTTGAATTTTTTTTTATAAAAATAAATAACTTAACATTTATATTTAGATTTAGACATAAAAATAAATAAATATTATCTAAAAAAAAATAAGCACAAAGTCGTATCACAATCTAAAAATTATATTATACGATTGCATTTAATATCAAGAAAGAAAATCAAATTTTTATTTCACTAGATAGAAAACTTAAATTTTCACTGAATTTATTGAATTTGATTGAGCGAAATTTAGCCGTTTATTTATTACGAGATACCATATTTGTTACCAAAATATATTCTTATATGGTGTATAATATAATTAAAATTTAATATAAAATAATAAATTTATATATTACTTTAATTCTAAAATTGGAGTAGAATTTGTTCAAAAAAATTTGGAGTAAAGTGAGTGCTGTCTAGTGGTTGGATGATTTTGCACAAAATTTTGTTCTTGCAACAAGAGGATAGATAGATAAAGACTGTTAGATGAGAAATTTCTTCTTAACTTAATTAATTAATTAATTAATTAATTTTCACCAACTATTTGTAATTAATTAATGCCACTTGATCCATTAAATCTAATTAAAATAATTAAAAGTAAAACCATGAATGATAGTGACCCACAGTTTCCAATTCAAACCCTACCGTCCAAAACAATGTGTTAATTAATTTTCAGATTTAAAATTTATTTAAATAGATGTAAATTTTTTTAATTATATTATATACTCATCAAAGTTTCTAGAAGATTAATTGTAATATCAATATTAAAAAATAAATAAGATATGTGTGTTATTTTCGCTTAAATATAGACCAATTATTGGTATGTTTAAACTTTGTTTTAAAATATAATAAATTTAACATTTTTTTTATCAATTTTGTGATTATTCAAGAGAATTTTTTTTATAAATATACATTTTTAATAATTAAAATTAAATCTAATATATATAAACATATATTTATATCATTTATAAACTGTTGAAAGTATATTTATTGGATGTATATACCTTAATAATTATATATATATATATATATATTTTGAGTGTATTAAAAAAATTAAGATAAGATGTTATTTAAGAAAATAAAAAAGTTAACTTAATTATTATTAGAGGATTGTGATAATTTCTTTCTTTAGATAAAATATAATTATACGTGGACAAAATTATCTTGAAAGTTAGAAGTATTAATTAAGATTTCTTTCAATTATCACATTTAGTAATTTATTTATTATAGAATTCTGATTTTCCTATAACGAGTTTTATGAAGATTTCTATCCAAAAATGAAAAGAATATTAACATTTTAGATGCTGATTTTTAATAAAAATAATTAAATTATATTTACTTATAATAAATAAATAAAATAAATAGAAATTATCCATAACTCTCATCTCGAAACATTCTGGACTAGTTGCAGTGTTTTTGTTTTATCAGACACCGACTAAAGTAAAATAAAATAAAATAAAATAAAATAAAATAAAATAAATTAAATTAAATTAAAATAAAATAAACAGAAACCACTGCTATTTTAGACGGTATTTGATTATTAAATTAAATTTTTTTGGATAATTGTGTTTTATCAACGTGAGTCTCTCTGTAAACCAGTAACGTAAAGTTTTTCTCATAAATAAAAAATAATTAAAAAATAAAATTAAATAAAAAATATCGCAAGTCTTTTTTTTAATTGGACCCACAAAATGATAAAAACAATAAAATAAAGTAATCTCAGTTTAATACCAATTTCTTACCCCTTAATTACGCTTACCTTTTTATTAATTGAAATTATTAATTTTAATTTAATCTATTTCTCTTCTCACCCACCAACGCTTCCCAGCTCCCCCTTCTCTCTATAAATACCGTCTTACTCTTCCTCCTTTTCCCTCTCTCTATTATTTCCCACCTCTTTCTGTTAACTCTCGTTTCGTCGTCACTCTTCCGTTTCAGTCCTTCCAAACATGGCAGCGAACGGCGCCGTTTCATCCTCCGGTCTGATCGTCTCCTTTGGAGAGATGCTCATCGACTTTGTCCCCACCGTCTCCGGCGTTTCCCTGGCCGAGGCCCCTGGCTTCCTCAAGGCTCCCGGTGGCGCCCCCGCTAACGTCGCGATTGCCGTTGCTCGACTTGGCGGAAAGGCGGCCTTTGTCGGCAAGCTCGGCGACGATGAGTTCGGACACATGCTGGCTGGGATCTTGAAGGAGAATGGTGTGCGCGGCGACGGCATCAACTTTGACAAGGGCGCCAGGACTGCCCTCGCCTTCGTGACTTTACGCGCCGACGGTGAGCGTGAGTTCATGTTCTATAGGAATCCAAGTGCTGACATGCTCTTGACTCCCGACGAACTCAATCTTGAGCTCATCAGATCTGTACGTTATAACTGTTCATTCTTATTTTACTCTCTGGATTTTTCTTTCTTCTTTCTCACGCGCCGCTCTTGCGGGTTTTGTCGGTCACCGTCACAGTGTCCCCACGTAATTTCGCTTCCTATTTTCTCGCGCTAGATTTCCTCATTGGACCGCAGCGAAAAAATCTTGACTTTGGATTTTCTAACGGCAGTGCTAAAGTCACCGGTCGTAAAGATCATGCTAATCTCACCGGCGGTGATTCTTAATTTTCAAATAATCTCGCCGAAATCTTACAGGCGGGTCCCACTTGGGGGGTATGAATCATGATTCATGAGAGATCTCAAAATCCATTGTTGAATCTTTTGGGTCGTGGATTGGCTAGCTATTAACGTCACGTGCTGCTCACGTGCGTTTCTATTTGAGAGAGAAGGAGTACAATATATTGACACGTCAGATATATGCGTAACTGGGTCCTACCCTGTTTAGATCTAATCTGAAGTCATCACCTACAAATTGTCATTTGCCTGGATACCATTACTGTTCTGTGGGCCCTCCTCTGGATTCTTATTATTTCCGCATTCCCACGCGCCTCATATTTACGTAATTAGATTAATATTATTTTTTTAAAAATATTTTTACGAATTGGAGAAAATCTTTTTGGGGTTAATTGATTTAATAGGATAAGATTTGAATCTCGTGGGATTTGATTTAATAATAAAATAATTAATTTCATACTTTTTTCCTATGATTCATGTGCAATTTTGACTTTTATGGGCTTTTATAAGATTTTTCAATTACTGCTGCTCTCACGCGCCTCTTCTAGACGTGCCCACGTGCTACTCGTTTTCTTAAAAGAATTGTATTATGCAGCCAAAATTCATTTTTTTAAAATATTTTTGTTATTATTGTGTTAGTTTTTCAGTTATAATTTTATTAATAATCAATTTAATTTTGTGCGTTTAATTAGACTGGCAAAATTGAATTTCTGCAATTATTTTGTTTTTTTATTATTGTTTCAGTTTTTATCAGTTAGAATTTTATTTTATTTATTAATAATTTAATTCTGTGTGTACAGGCCAAGGTTTTCCACTACGGATCAATAAGCTTGATAGTGGAGCCATGCAGATCGGCTCACTTAAAGGCAATGGAGGCAGCCAAGGACGCAGGAGCCCTGCTCTCCTACGACCCAAATCTCCGTCTACCGCTGTGGCCTTCACCAGAGGAGGCGCGTGAGCAAATATTGAGCATCTGGGACAAGGCAGAGGTGATCAAAGTCAGTGATGTTGAGCTAGAATTCCTCACCGGCAGTGACAAGATCGATGATGAATCAGCGTTGTCACTCTGGCACTCTAACTTGAAACTCTTGTTGGTCACCCTTGGCGAAAAGGGTTGCAGATACTACACCAAGGTTAGCTAACTGACAGCTGAATCCAATCTTTCATTGGTGGTTGGTGTTGTTTTGATGGTTGAATCAATGCATTTAGCTAACTATTTTGACTTCTAGCTGTAAGGAAATGAATTAGTTGGCATGAGTATTAGGGATGTATGAGATTAGGACCACTTGCATCCAGCTGGCTAGACAGGTGTGAATTTATGATTTTGTGGGTCCTGAGTTTGAATTCACCACTCTCTTTGGTAGGATTCGGATGAATTTCCTATATGTAAAATTGAAACCTTCTGAAAATCAGTTAATTCGAGATATTTGTATTAAGTTTTACACGTTATCTGTTTCCATTGACATATGGGTATACGTGATAAGTGTGTTCTTTGTTTCGGGATTGGTATTTAGGTTTCATCTTTGGGTTTGAATTTTCTTGTTGAAGATGGCCACTAGGTGATGTCTGTCTCTTGGTGATGCTAAAGGACAATGTGTTCAAGGTTTTCCTTGGAACTAAATTCACTGGTGTTGTCAAAAAACCCATTTTTATTTGATGTTTTTTTAATGTAATGGTAGGTGGCTTGAATTTTAGACCCCACATTCAAGTTTTTAATACAGCAGCCCTAACATTTTATTTAAAAGCAAAACGGCTGTGTGCCCTAGCATCACTATCACAATATTAAATTCTGATAATAATTAAAAAAAGTTAGGAGGTGTTGTTTGTTGGGAAAAACTTGCAAGGGAAGGGAGGCTGCTTGTTTCTTCTATTGGTCAGATTTTGTTTTGTTTTCTTTTTTAAGTAAAATGCTCTGATAAATAATAAATGTTGAAATTGCTGTAGAGTTTCAAGGGATCAGTGGATGCATTCCATGTGAACACAGTGGATACAACAGGTGCTGGTGATTCATTTGTTGGTGCTCTTCTATGCAAGATTGTTGATGACCATTCTGTTCTTGAGGTGAGTGTGAATGCAGTGAATTCTTATAATTGATAAATATCATAATCATCTTTTATTTTGATGCAAGATCTTATTATGAATGATGATTCATTGCAGGATGAAGGAAGGTTGAGAGAAGTACTGAAATTCGCAAATGCGTGTGGAGCCATCACAACCACCAAAAAGGGAGCAATTCCAGCTCTACCAACAGAGTCTGAAGCCCTCGCCTTATTCAAAGGAGGAGCATAGACAGTAACCACTGTTATTATTAGTTGCATTTTCCTTTTTGTAATTTCTTTTTTGTTTTTCCTTCTTGTTTTGTTGTCAATCTTCAAAGAAGTTGCTTGGAAATTCAATGAAAGAGAAAGGGGGCTTTCACCCTTTTCAAATTTTCTCCGCCCTTTTTCCTTTTTTTCTTTGTTTTGAGGGGTCCCTTGCCCTGTTTTGTAATGATGAAAGACACGAGCTTTAAGGGGTTTTTAGTGGAATAAAAATAGCATTTTTCATGTTTCTCACTCACTTTAACTATGTCTCTGACATGCCAGCCATTGGCCAACAGTAAAGAGTATGCTCTCCTTGTCTATTTATCATTAATGCCATAAAAATTAGTCGTCTGAAAGAGACTTCCTGGATCTATACAGTGAGAAAATGCCGGTATTTCCTATGTTTTAATAATGACAGCCAATATTTTCCATATGCTATAATCAGAACTTAATTCCTAGTTGTTCAAAATATTGGTTCTTTATTGCCCCGGCGGCATAATTCAGGTGGTGTGCGACAAATTTGCTAGGCTATCTTGAGTTCACTAATAGGAAGAGGGGTATACCGTATACATTTGCTAGGCTGTCTTGAGTTCAATAAAGATTTGGTATTTTGTTCCAAGATTTTTTAAAATAAAAAAGAAGATATTTAGTCTTTATTAGTCTGCAATGGAGGTAGTCAATGGACTGAGTCCATATGTCACAAATTCAACACCAAAATTAAGTTGGGTAGATAAATTAATTAAAAAAGTACAAAATGTAGGAATAAACTTTTGAGTTTCATAGGGATCAAATTTCTAGAACTTCTAGTCTGTTTTAGAATAAAATTCACCCCAATTTCTATACATAACTCAAAATACAACTACCAAAGCTGCAAGTCAAAAGTTATGTTCCCACTGAATCTGCCTTCTTTTCAGGGTTGTCTGAGTTTGGCTTTCCCCAATAACCGATCTTTGAAGAACATGGTATTTTGTTATGCTAATTTGTTCTCTTCCCAAAGGGTTCGAGGGAGGGTGGGAGGGGAATAGATAAAAGTTGTTACTATAATGCGATTGCTTGTGGAAAGCATTCGCTTACCTCCATCTGCAATGTCCTCCAAGCTTGCTTGCAATTCCCCCATTTTGACTGCATTTTTGCCATAAATATCTCTGCCCACGTTTCCTTGCTTCCGCCCATGCTCACATCATAAGGCACCGAGAAACTGTTCAAACAGTTTTTGCACAAGAAAATATATTTTAGAATGCTGTACTGTACGTGGAACATAATAATGTCATGACCAAGTAAGCAAGTAGATGGTGTTAATGTGTACTTTCTGATTTGAAGAGTACAAAACACCCCACATCTGTTAACTATATTCTTCTTTTGAAACATTCTGGCTAAATTACAAGAAATAAACCAAATAGTCCCAGTGCTAGTGTGTGTGAGATTAGACCCCGAGCCTTATATCTACCCAAAAGAAACTAGTTTGGTTTGATTTTCAGCAGAAGAACATTTTAAACAATTTACATTGACACAAGCGCATGTCACTATAATAATCATCATACATTTCTCAATTTCACTCTTGAGAACATTGCACATCAAAGAAACCTAGTTCAGCCTAAACTTCATTACCTAAGATGATAGTAATGCAATGAAGTCTTACCTCATTAGCTCTTCTGGCATAGATCCTTTATTGGAGGGACCATTCCTGGAGAAGTTCAAATTTTACATCAGCAGAAGCTTATGGAATTTACATCAGAAAACAATTAGTTGTGGAATCAATGAAGATTATAGGCTACTTCTAATGCAATGTTTGATGAAACAAACTTATAATGAAATGAGAGAAATACCATCTGTGGGTAACTTGTGTAAGCTAGTGCATATTTTGGCTGACAAATCTATGCAGTAGCCAAGGACCAATACTTGTAGATAAATCAATTTCCCAAGCATTTCTATACAACTTGAATTATTTTTTCTTTCCAGATGACAATTGAAATTAAGTGCCCCCTAAAATAGCTGTTTCAATACACCAGCTGTTGGGACTAAAACATTCCTTTCGTATGCAAACAAGAAACAATTATAATGTAATCAACTAATCATTAAGATAAAAATAGAGATAGCAGAAACAAAATTAGGAGAAGTGTGGAGAACTTGATCCTTAAAAGAAACCACTTACTTTTATTCTAATGAGCAGTTAATGTCAGTCTTCAGATTGTAGCTAAGACATTGAGAGATAAGTACGAGGAACAACAAACCTGCTCACTAAAATTCTGAAGATACGAAGAGACTTGGTTGAAAGATTATAAATAGCATCAGTAATATGCTCCTTGCCAAACAAATACACAACTGGATAGCCAAGAAGCCATCTGTACCATATCAAACCACAATTTCATTATACTATGGTAAGATGGGAATCATATGGTACAAATATGTAAACCTTCTAAGGCAAATTGATTATTCATTTTCTGTATCTTACTATATAAAGATGCTACTGAGAGGAACACAAACAATAATATATTTGTTGTTTGAGTACAGAATAATGCAATGAACTGCAATTTTTTATTAAGTGTGCCCAGCTGACTTCACAAATTGGATAAGTCCACTAATGAATGACATTCTAGCCAGTCTGTTGTCAAAACCTTGTAACCACTCAAAGCAAGTCTAATTATCCAAGAGGTACACATATAATGATTTCCGTAAACCAGTGCAATCAAAGTTTATAGAAATTACCCATTCAAAGTTGGAATAGTAACCTGACTGTCATGAATGCAGCTACTGAGATCAATAATTTCAGAAGACTGAGAAGCAGTAGTATCAGATGATTTGGCATTAGCTATGTGATCTGTTCTGCTAGATGGAACAAGATTTCCACCTGTTCTATCGAGTGGAAAAACCAATGAGAACAACTTCTGAACTGATATTAGTTGCATCCCTACTGAGCTTGCTTCTGCTACTGTTATCATCTGTAAGCAAAAAATGAAAATGTAGTTTACTAAAAAGGGAAAAGAGTTCAGACCATAAACTGAAAAATACAAGTTATATATAAAGCCTACAGTAGGGAGCAACCTTCGGAGGATCCTGTTCTAGGTCCACAAAATGCAGTTCAGCATCCGAGGTCAAGCTTGAGCTAACATGCTCAGCGAGTTCTTTAACATGTATCAAATATATCATATCTTCTATAACCATTACTCTTAGATGCTCAAAAGTCGGCGACTCCTGAATAGGGAGTAAATATTAATTCTTGATAGACAACAATCTCCATAAACAAAAGAAAAGGAAAAGACAAAGAAAGATGCAGTGTTATCAATAAGTATAATGACAATCATCCACATCTAAGACCGTCTCTACCCAATGAAGCCCAGAAGTGAACAAAGAAATTTTCTGCTGAATCCTGATGCAAAGTCTAAAGCACAAGAAGAGAGATTATAATATCAAATTCACAAGATAATATTGTTATTTGCATCAATTCAACTGTCATGTCAAGAAAGGAGTACATTTGTTGTCTTCTTCAGCATCTGTTCTATTGTCTTCTTCTTCCTATTATCTGCTTGTGATCTGGCATTTGCACTTCACTATTTGTTATAGAATGTTTAGGTTGTTAATTTCAGGTCTTTTAGCTTTTATAAATATGATGCTTTTATCTTACAGATTTGGCTTAGTCATAATTATGGTGTTACTTGTTCATGTACACTGTAGATGTGATGTTTATGCTGCTTCAAGACATGTGTTTGGTTTAGTGCTTGTAACCACAATACAACCTGTAGACCTTGTCTATATTCTAGCGAGCCTCCCCCTCAGAACTTCTCAAACCATCTTGCACTAACACCATTTTCTACAACTAACATTAATACATCAGAACTTGCAAGTACGTCTGAGTTTGTGAGTCTAGAGTCAAACCTTTTGACAAAGTTTCAGAAGTGCACACAGATGCTCTTGCAATTCAGGCATCTTTCCACCATAGTCTACCATTATAACAGGCCTCATTCCTGTGCATAATGCCAGAATATCTGCCAAAAATTCCAAAAAACTGTGTTAACCTGAAATTGAATACAATTCCATATGACAAAACTGATAAAAACCATAGATATTCATGTAACTCAATATTATCAAATGAAACAAGAAGCTGCAAATTTTCTAAACTTTGCATTAAAACCATATAAATTTAATGCCAAAATACTGCATAAAAATCTTGCATCAATCACAAACAATGGTTTACTGGCAGAGGGAAAAACACAATGCACTATTATAATCAAAATGAAATTGTGATGAATCCAAATTACTTTAGAATCTCTTGGCTGCTGGGATAATCTAAGTAAAAGAAAACAACATGAAAGCTGAACTCTCAATGCCATAGAGCAGAAAACAAATTTGGTGTAAGTATGAGCTTATTTCTGGTATCTATCAAACAAACAAAAGCATGAAACATGTAACTGTAAAATTTCTTTCGTTTTCCTTCAATTTATCATGTACCAAACAAGGATAATACGGCAACATCAAGGCAAATAAACCTCCAAGAAGCTTACAACTACCGGGAAAATAGAAAACGCAGAAAGTAAATCAAATATCAAATTTTGAAGGTGACCCAGAAAACTAAATTTTAATATAAACAATTCAGATACAAATAGTAATAACAAAGAAAATCAATCAACAAATGATTGCAACATGAAAAAAAAAAAGAAAAAAAATGAAAAGAAAGATTACCAATCTCTAGACGGAGCTTGGCCGAAGATTTGAGTCGCCATTTGATACGAGAGAGAGAGCTCTCCAACACCTTGAGTGTTTCCTCCATGTCTATCTTATGAAGCAATTCGTTACTCTCTGTAAGGAAAGCTAGTTTTTAATTTTTATTTTTTCTCAAAATTTAAAAAAAATTACCTTATTTTTTTTAAAATATAATAATTTCCCTATTATTTATTATTGAGAAAGAATAAAAACTTGTAACTTTTTTTAAACAATTTTAATATCATTTTTTATACTATATAGAAAGATACCCAAGAGTATTATTTTTAAACCTCTAAATATAAAATGATGAATTAAAAAAATATTCTTTTTATTTAAATAAATTACTAATGATTTAAATTAATTTTTAAATTATTTACTAAAATTTAAATCAAACCAACTAAATTTGTTTAATTTGATTTATTGTTTACAAATAATTGTTTTTTTAAAAAGAAGAAATTGTTAAAAGGTTATGATTGGTCAAGTGATGCAAGGAAACCCAAAGTACGGCTGCACGCGAGATGCACGTGACACCCACTCTTCGGCCTGGCCTTTTTTAACTTCTTTATCCTTCTTCTATGTTCTCTCAATTTCTCACCGTTACTTGTCGTTCCAGTTTTCACTGTTCACATTAGCGCCCTCGTACTCCGATCAAATATTCCCGTAGAATCCGTCGAGCTCTGATCTTTCGCCTTCAAACTAGCCGACAACTCACTGCTCATATTGAAGGTTCGTTGTTCAGATCCAAATCAACCTCTTGTTTTGTATTTCATGTTCGTGATTTGGGAATTTATGCTTGATCTGTTTCTTACTACTTTTGAATAATAATTTTCATTCGAGAGGTGAATATAGGGATTGAATTATGATTGTTTGATTGTTTAGTTACATGGGTTTTGGGGAATTTAAGTTGTAGTGATCAGAATCTGAAATTATTGCGTCTAAATAACTGAATTTGAATTTAGTGGGTTTTTTTTCTTTAGCTTTTAAGGCTGATTTGCTAGGTGGGTTTTTGCTATTTTGGCTGTAGAGACTAAAAGCTTGTATCTTGATTCTTGGAGAACTGTAAGTGGATTTCTTTTATTGCAAGTGATGCATAGAAAGTTGTTGGTGGTTTTTATATTAGTGCAATGTAGATGATGACAGAGGGAATTGAATCATTTTTCTAGTTTGAGTTGAGCAATGCAAATGGAACTGAAGTTAATTTTTATTTTGCTTTGATAATGGATGGGATACAACTTGACAATAGTAGCTGCTTGATGATTTTGTAGTACGGGTATCGCCTCTGTTTTGTTGTGCAAACCCCGCTTGGTTTATCTTTTGGACATTGTGGTAATAAAATATATAGAACTTGGAAAGTTCTGAACTTGTTCTTGTGAAACCACATCTACATTTTCTCAATGCTTTTGGTTTGTTTTCTTGTTTATGTTTGCTTGAAATCATGGTTTTTTACTCATTGTCCAGACTGATGGTAAAATATTGTTTCATGGAGCATGTTATGTGAGAAAAGGGTGTTCTGGAACTTTTGCTTCTGTTGAATGACTATATGAAGAAGTTTTTACTGCAAGTTCAACCTATACAATGGCTAGAGGACTTATTTTGGGTCATAATAAATATTGTGTTGGGTTGTTGGTAGAAGCTGTAGCTAGGATGGTTAAACTAGATAAGTACTTTATTGTAATATATTTTGGTGATTTGAATTGTCTTTTAGGTTGTTACCTTTTCTTTTTTCTTTTAATTAATGATTTTCTCCACTTCACTGAGCAATATTGTTGTGGGGCTAGTGTTTTAAAGGAATATACAGTACATTTAACTTATCCTAATGAATGTCAAGTAAGGTTTAGATTTATTGTTACACAATACTAATTTTTGTTAGGGTTTTTAGCTCTTGAATTTGTGGAAATACTGTTTATGAAATATTATAATGATGGTTATTTTTACTAGTTAATAAAAGTAGCCATTGTGTTATGGGTTCTTTTGGGTAGTTTTGATGTTCCCTTTATCCTCCTATGTTTGCTTGGAAATTTATGGCATCAAAAGAGCTGTGGAGCATTTGAGGAGTGATGCATTCTTTAATGACTTTCAATTGGGATTATGAGACATTGTCTTTTTAGTTGTCTGATATTAGTCCTGAACTTTTGGGATAGATTTACATCTCTTCCATTTTATTCAATCTAGCATTGAATGATGGGTTCTCTGTTTGCTTACCTTCTGTGAACTTAGGCTTCAATGGGAAATTGATGTCTCTGTCTAATAGTCTTCCAACGACACAGTCATGAAGCAAATCCTGTAGCTAATGTTATTGGTGACTTGTATTGGCCATGCAATGCCAGCGAAAGCAGTTGAGATTGGCCAATATAAGATTCACAATCTTTTCTAGATAGTTTTTAGATTCATTCTTTTTTAGATTGTTTTTAGATTTTTTGTTCTATTCAGGATAGATGCACTTTGAATTAGATGCCTTATAACCTCTTATACCTCTTTAACAGATACTAGATGCCTTCACAAAGCTTGTTCTAACCGTTACTTTCTGGTTGCAGAAATGTATAACAATCTGCCAACACAACCTGGGCCTGCAATGCCTGGGTCTGCAATGCCTGGGCCTGGGATGCCCAGACCACCAACAAATGCACAGCCCAATCCATTTGGGAATGCATTTTATGGAGCTGGTTCAGGACTTATCAGAGGTGGATTGGGTGCATATGGAGAAAAGATATTGGGGTCAAGCTCTGAATATGTTCAAAGCAATGTAAGCTGCATGCCAAGGCTATTAATGAAACAGCATTCTGGTCTACGCTATGAATAAATAAATATTTGATTCAAGTTTCATTTTGCTCATACACATACATGCACGATATTTCATCTGTACTGAGCTCTGAAATTTGTGCTAGTGAAATGTTTCATCTACAAAGGAAAGTTTTTCTTTGACACAGTTTGAACTGCTGAAGCCTTTTGTTTGTGGCCTGTAATTATGTAGTGTTGTATGTGTATACATGCTGCAGTTACCTAAAAAAAGACAAGAAATTAAACAAAAGGAGGAGAAATTAGAATTTAGTTTGTAATTCCCAAAATACAAAAATTTCTTAAATTGAACTATGAAACAAAAAATCTGGTAAAACTGGAAACATGTTGAAATGATCTTTGATATATTTTGTGGAAGTATGTTGAACTCTTTGTGGTTTCATGATAATTTGCTAATACTGTCAAAGGAATGTCTTTTGAAGTTTATTGCATTGAAACATCTCCTTAAATTTGGTTCTACTAGGCAAAATCTTTTTCCTCCAAGCATGATTCAGATGTTTGTGTTTATGATCAAAATTTTGTTTTAAAATGCAGATAAGTAGGTACTTCTCTGATCCCCAGTACTATTTCCAAGTGAATGACCAATATGTGAGGAACAAATTAAAGGTTGTTCTCTTCCCATTCCTCCACAGGGTAAGTGAGGTTTCTTTTTTTCTCCTTGGTGTAGTTCTTTTTTAACCCTGGCCCATAGAAGTTATGTTTTCTGCCTAATTATCTTCTCCATCAGGGCCATTGGACACGAATAACGGAGCCAGTTGGAGGCAGGCTCTCTTATAAACCTCCAATATATGATATAAATGCACCAGACTTATATATTCCATTTATGACATTTGGTTCCTACGTTGTTCTTGCTGGCTTCACATTAGGTCTTCAAGGAAAGTGAGTGTTGTCAAATCTTTCATTATAAAACTCTTTTATCTTCTAGAACTTTTTTTGGTTCTCCTAGCTGCATTTCTGAACACTTTGTCATTCCTCACTTTGGTGAACTTGTGATTCAAGTTCCAAAACAAGCTTAAGTTTCTCTAACATGCTAAGTGAAAGGGGCAAAATGCTCATGTTATATGTGTAGCAATATATTCTCTTTCCCTTGTGTTACTTGGTGGTAAAACCTAATGATGACTTGTATAAAATAATTAAAAAATAACTTTACCGTAATTGAAAAAAGGGTATTGTTTAACAACTGGAAAAGTTAAAATCACCTAATATTGTTGGTTTGGCAATTACGGTGGTTGTGAAGCATGTTATCTGTGCTTGATCGAAACACTTGTTTCCCTTTTGTTTCTGATTTCATTTTATTCCTTTCATTGTTAAAAGGATTTTTTTACCCTCTCCATATTTAGGCTTAATTGAAAACTGTAAATTGCTTCCAGGTTGCTGTTAAATTGCTTTCATGGTTAAGGTTTTTTCTTCTTTCAAAATTTACTCTCTCACATAAAGTCAACTGAAAGAATTATGAATTGGGGGTTCACAGGTATCAGAAATTGTTTTTTTAAGATATTGTCTGAAATAAAAATATCAGCTAAATGGCTTTAAGTTGAGTTGTGGTTCTGGTTCTGGTGATGCACTTTCTTTAAATCGAGTTTATACTGTGAAATCAAAACTATATAATCTCATTTGACATAAGTATTTGCATGTTTTCTTGTAACAGTTTGTGTCCTCTTTTCAGGTTTAGCCCAGAAGCTCTAAACTGGCTATTCGTTAAGGGATTGCTTGGATGGTTTATGCAAGTCATGCTGCTGAAGGTAACTTTGCTTTCATTGGGTAGTGGAGAGGCACCCTTGCTGGACATTGTGGCATATGCTGGTTACACTTTCACAGGAATGTGTCTGGCTGTCCTCGGGGGAATTGTGTTCAGTTACTCTTATTATTTTTTGATCTTGTGGACGTCCATTTGTATGGGAGTTTTCTTGGTGAAGACGATGAAGAGAGTCCTCTTTGCTGAGATGAGGACACACGATACAAGCAGGCATCACTATCTTTTGATCTTTATTGCTTTTGCCCAAGTCCCACTTTTCTTATGGCTTGGCAACATTACTGTTAATTGGCTTTTCTAGATTGCCTTCTTTTTTATGTTGTAGCGAGAGAAAATTCTGTTCATAGCAGCTTTTTAGAATGTTACAGGCATTTTGGCTCTGTGTCACTTATCTGTTGTTATATTTCATTTATTATATTCATATCACTGACTACATTCTTCCAGATTTATTAATTACTCTATAGACGATCATTGGGATGAAGGCAAGAAACTTTGTGACTTTAAGTTGGAAATTTGAGACTCAAGTAGACAGGTAGAACATTTTTAGACTCAAGTAGAACTTTGTAGTGGAAATGTATTGGCTAAAGAATGTTCAGGAAATCAAGCAAAAGAACTCTACTAGAAATGAACAGATATACTTAGGTCTGTAAATGTTTTTTGAGCAATCATTCCAATCTGTTTCAATGTTTGATTTGTAATTCACCACCATCAGTCTGTCCAACACATTCTGAATCTGGCCTTTGCCCTCCACGGCAGAATGGAATGATTCTGGGACAACTTAGGCAGTTTTTTGACAGACTCCCTCTAATCCTCCTTGTTGCACTATTGAACTGTGGTGGCAGATCTCCTGTCAGCAAGTTGTGATCTAAGAACAAGTTTCTCCAGGAGTTTCCCAGTTTTGCTCCATATTCAGCTGGAATTCTACCCGAGAACTGGTTACGGGCTAGATTTATGGAGGTTAGATTCCTATAGGTTACGAAGTTGATTGGCAAATGACCCCGCAACAAGTTGATTTGTGCGTTAAACTCCTGAAGTTCCGTCTCTCCTGAAATCTTGATCACCTCTATTGCAGTGAAGCGATTGACTGAAACGTCAATGCGAACCACTTTTGGCAGGCTAAGAATTCCATGACTGATGGTACCAGTAAACCTGTTATAACTCAGATCTAATGATTTGAGTTTCATGAGATTCCCTACTCTGGAGATATGTCCTGATAGTAAATTATGGCCCAGAGACAACGTTCTAAGGCTTATTGGAAACTTAGGCAAGTTTCCGTACAGCTGATTCCAGCCAAGGTCTAATGTGTGCAGCTGCCAAGCTCCAGTAAAGTCAGGAATCCTGCCAGAGAATCCATTATGTGACAAGATCAAGTGGGTCAAGCTTCTTAGTCCAGAAATATTTGCAGGAATTGAGCCGGAGAGATTGTTGTAAGAGAGGTCCATCTTTTGAAGCTTCTTCAACCTGATTAGTCCCACGGGGATAATGCCAGTGAAGAAATTGCCTGGAAGAGAAAGTGTGGTGAGCTTTCTGAGGTTGGAAATGGAATCCGGTATAGGCCCTCTGAAGCTGTTCCGGCTTAGATCAAGGGTCGTGAGCTCTGTCAGGTTTCCGATTGATGGTGTCAGAAACCCATCATAGCCTATGCTGTCCAGATAAATCTCTGTTATTCTACTGTTTGAGCCATCCAAAGGGTTTGTGCACAAGATCCCTTGAAACTGTCCTCCCGCACTCTCACAAGGATCTGCTGCGAAGTTCCAGCTGCTGAGAAAGGAAGACCTGGGGATCGTGTTAGGATCAATGGACTGTTTCAGCAACCGCAGAACTTCAATATCTATATCCCAAGTAGCCGAGTGAACGGTAGCCGGAACCAATACTACAACAGCTGTTAAAACGATACAATCTAAGCAAGAAAGAAAGAAGGTATGCATATCGGTAGAGATTGTTAATCTCAATACAGTTAGCTCGGTATGAGATGGTTGGTTTGGTTAGTTCTCAGGAGGCAATTTTTAAAGGGATTGTGGTTTGCTGGTGATGCATGAAAGTTTCGTTGCAGACCTGTCACATGGACAAGCCATTAAAAATTGTAGAAGGATGCTTTGGTTTACAGGAACAGTCAGTTTTATATATAATTATTCCAACCTACCTCTCTTGTAAGACCTCCTGAAACTCTTATCAACTTCTCTGATCAATGGAATGGCACGAAGAGAATGATAAGGCACAAAACTAGAAAGCAGTTGTCTCACGCATGCTCGCATCACTTATCCTAGCAATTGTTTCCAGCACCAGAAACAACTGTAAAATCTATTCCCGAAAAGGACTATATTTAACTCTTAATTTTTGAGAGGTTACCTTTTTCCAAGAGAGATTATTAAGAGAAAGTGTCAACCAACCTTTAAAATCATTTAGCATCCATGAATTCATTACTGTCAAATCTATCGCAAAGTTGCTTGAAACACAATTGTATTCATGTTTCACACATGAAGCACTTGTTCCACCAACCTTTATCTCCATCTCAATCAATCAATATTTTTTCTAGTCAAATTAATTACTAATCACTAACATTAACCCAAATTTAAGTAGGTATAGTATTATAATACTGAATATTGTGAATAATACACACATACATCCCAAATTATAATGCCCAAGAGGTCATAACATTACACATCCATGGACCAAAATAAAGAAAGGTAACATGTATAGCTAAATGAAACCTGTCTACTAACCTAGGATTGATGCCACTCCTACGTTGCATCATAACACATAACGTGCACGTGTGTATGTACATACCTACTCAAATACATATGTACATGAGAAAGTATGTGTAGAGAATTATTTATTATTTATTATTCAAGTTCAGCCAAGATCTGGGACAGTGAAATGCTCATCGTCGTCGTTTGGGATTTCAATCCTAGGCTTCTTGTGTGGCATGCTGAATTTTGGTGTCCGGTGTGATGTTATGTTGCTGGATTGGGACACCGGGAGTTGAGGAACTTCAGCTGCTGCTAGAGCCTGCTCAGGAAGTTGGTCGCTGAAAATTCCCATGTCTGCTAGCCATTCGAGCTCTCCAAACTCAAGTTGCTCTTTCTGCAAAGAAAGACGAGTATGTGTTGGCTTAACCAATATGAATTCTCCAAAGTATAAAAGGCTATACACTCCGTTTGCTTACCTTGTCAGAGGATTCAAAGTCAGAGAATCGTAATAAATCATCCATGGCCCATGGAGATGAGATGCCCGAGGGTTGCTGTGCAGGTGCTTTCACTGGAGTTTGTTGTGCATTCTGATTTGGTGGTGGCTCAAATCTACTCCTTTGAGCATCTTTGGAACAACTAGAGCTTAAAGCTACTCGGATACCAGTGGCCAGGAACCGCTGATGGTTTGCAGAAAGACTACCAGGTGAATGGATAGGTTCATCACAGTCCTTACAGAAGAGGGCTCTGTCTTCAACACAGAAAATGAAAGCTGTCTTCTCCTGTACATCATATGAGAGGGGGTCAAAATTAATCATACAAAGTTTCATGGAACAATCAAAATGAAGTATCCAGCATAAAACTTTCAATATATATCACTCACTCCACTATAAAGAAAGAAGCAGTTACTACAAAGGCCAGTCTTCGGCAATGTTAGATATGAGACATAAGAAAAGGTTCGATAAGAGAGCAATGATAGTGAATCTATTGAATTAAAGAACTGAATTTTCTCAATTTTTTCCATGATAGAACCTAATAGATTTATTAGGTTTTTACTAAGTGTTAAGTAACCACTTGACCCAAAACCAATACATGAGGGTCTACCTTTGGTAAAATGGATACTGAATTTGACAAATCAAGAAACAGGTGAAAAGTGTAGACAAGTGACATGACAGAACAATTAGAAACACAGGACCATGGCTCTAATACCATGTTATCACTGAAATCACAAATAAGAAGATTCCAAAATACACAACATATAATGAACCTAATGAAACCAAATCTAACCTCAACTACATAACAGTATAAATTAAACCCTAATCTTAAATAAATTGAGACATACTTGATAGGTGCTATTTCTACTGCAAAGTTTAAAGACTACACATACATGAATTTTATTGAATATTTTCAGTATCCCCTCTAATTTTTCCTCAACAAGGAAAGATATCATAAACATAATAATAAGAAGAGATCACACAGAATTCACACAAAAGTGTCAAAAAAAAATTCAACTAATTAGATTAATAAAGTTTAATGAAACCGAAATTATTTATAAACGAGCACATGATAGTACATACAAGTAAAATTTGTAGGTTGATTCAACGATTACGATCTTTTGGGATAGTACAAAGGATGAAGCCCACTGACATCAGGATTTGATAGATTTTAATATTTAAAAAATAAAAAAAGTGAAGATAGTACAAGTAAAAAAGTTTGAGAGAATGAAATTACTTGGCATATATCACATGGAGGAAGCTTGTTGGAAAGGCACTGAAGGAGGAGCCTTTGATGCTTGCTTGCCAGCTTGTTTGCTGCATGAACTTCAACGTCACATTTTGCACACAAAGCAGCTTCATCTGCGCAACAAATCAGTGTTGCTGGAGCTTTCTCACACACATCACACTGAATCTTCATCTTCTTATCACTTTCACCTCTCTATACTAATCTTTCCAATCTCCCCGCTTGACCAAATTAGAGTGAAAAAGAACTGAGAAAGAAAAGAGTTTTGGTTAAGAATAATACTGTGACAGAACATAAAACAGCATACAGCCAGGCAGGCAGAAACTTTGAAGCAAGCAATAGAATATAGGGTTTTCTCTTCACAAACTCCTATTCCAGGAAAATCCTACCAAGCCTTTTGAGATAACCTTAGCTGAAACCAAAGTCAAGCTTGAGAAACTGCAAAGTTCCTATAGACAGATTCAAGAGCAGGAAAAGAAAAGAACAGAGAATGAGCGAAAACTATAAAGGAACAGTAAACCAGAAACTGTTAAAGATGTATAGTTCGTGAGCCAGAATCTGTGGAAGAAACAAGAACTCAAATGATTGGTGGAGAATCTGTGAAGATAAGGGTTTTAGATGTTGCAAATCAGAAGCTTGAAAGCTGGCTGATACAGCTATACATCGGTGGGGTTCAAGCGTTGCGTGGCTTTCTGTTGTTGGCAAGTTTTCTGGTGGTTCACAATGACTTTGCATTAATATTAATGGGGAAACGTCAACATACCTCCCTTCACATTTGTAAAAATCCTAATTTAAAACAAAGTTTATGAAAAAGATACAAACCTTCCCTTATAAACAATAAACTTATCAAAATATCCTAAATCTATTTTTTTAAAATTATAAAATAAAATTACTAAATCTTAATAAAAAAAATAAAATTTTAACTATTATATTAAATATATTTTAAAAAATATATATTTTAATTCTTAATAAATAACTCTTTTAAGAATACATATTTAATAATTTTTATAATAATTAAAATTATTTTATTATTATAAAACTTATAATTCAAAAAATTTATATAATAACTTGAATTTAAGATTATTATCAAATAATGATAAAATTATTCTTAAATATTAATAAAAAATAAATTTAAATGGTTATAAAATAAAATTGTTCTAAAATTATTATTAATACTAATAATTTTAAAAAATTATTTCTTAAGTAATTGTTAAATAAAATAAACTATTTTATTTAAAAATCTAAATAATAATATTTTTATGACAATTTATAATTTAATGATAATTTTAAATTCAAGTTGTTATATAAAATTTTAATGATTAAAAATTATTATATATGTATTTTTAAAAGAATTATATGTTATGAATTAAAAAATATATTATTAAAATTTATTTTAGTGTAGTTTTTAGGATATTGATATTTTTTACTAAAATTATAGGTTCAAATTTAATCAAAATAATTTTATTTTATAATTTTAAAATAAATTTAAGATATTTTAGTAAGTTTATTATTTACAGGGGAGATTTATATTTTTGTTTATAAATTTTTTTTTAAATTAGAATTTTTATAAATTTCAGGGGAGGTATGTAGACTTTTTTCGTATTAATGGAGACTGGGAATAATCTGGTGTGTGTTAGTTTATGTTTACTCTCATATGTTGATTGATTGAGTTCTGATCGTCGGATGAGGGTCTTGATTTGATGATCTCATGTGTTTCTCGATGCTTCGATTGCGTTGCGTGTTCAGCGTTTGCGGATTTTGACTACATTACTACTGCATTCATGATATTGATAGTTTGATTATGATACTACCAGTCCATTTAACTGCGACATGTCGTTTGGCTGCCAGATGGCCACCGGTCAACATTTGTCAACTAAATAATTAAATTACCTAATAAATGCTCTACTATATTTCTTAAGCTTTTTTATTAATAAAATATAATTAATATATTTATTTTTTTATTTTAAATATGAATATAATATATTAATATATTATTATAAATATTAATATACATGTCTTAAAAAAATTTAAAATTGATATATCTCATAAACTTTTATTAATATATATAAAATTAAAATAAATTAAACGTATTATTAATAAATAAAAATATTTAATTTATTAAAAAATTTAATTATTTATATTTAAATTAAAAATTTAATTTAATTGTATTAAAATTTTAAATATAAGTTAAAAAATAAATTTTTAAATAAAAATATTTAAACTTTTATTATAAAAAGAAAAATTTTTATAGTATCACAAACTTGTACTTATATCCCACATAAAATATTCAATCATTTTTAAAATGTGTTAAAATTGTGTATAATATATATAATTTAAAAATATGATGCAAAAGTTGAAATAATGATTATGAAATTTATTTATAGTGATATACAACTAATATTACATTTTTCAACTTGTGATTCGAAATTAACATTCTGAGTGAGAAAAAAATTGTATCATAGTTCAATTATCTCATTTATATCAATATTAAAATAATAAGATGTGATTTTTAATGTCAATTAGGAAATGTGACACTAATTAATTAATTTTTACATCATAGTAAACATCAACTATATCCAGTTTGAAGGTATTTCAACTCTTGCAATGAGCTCAGCAAATTTTATATCGCCCATTTTAAATTTAACATTACTAATATCGACTTTTATTTATTTCAAATTTTGCATTATTTATTTCGTTTTTTCATATTTTTATTTCAAGTTATATATTCATTATTTTGAGTCAATTCTAACATATTATAGTCTCTTGTTGAACATATCAAATTTTATGTTTCACATTTCAAGTTTCATGTTCTCTCGCACCATTTCTTTGGTACTTTTAAGTTTAGTGTCAATTTTTTAAAGTTTTGTGTACTATATTTCAAACTTCTTTAAAATTATTTAAATAAATTAAAAGAGATTGATATATTTTTTAGAGAAAATTTCACGTACCTTCTAGATAGAGAGAAATTATGATGTAATTCATAAATACCTCCTCTCTAATTTAATAAAAATTTATTTTTTTAGTATTGTTATAACATTCATTGGATCTCAGTGATGAGAATGAGTTCAGTAGAGTTGGTCATCTAGTAGTAGCTACTTACTCCATACAAAATGACAAAACAAGCTAACTATGTGAAGCATCTAATAACACATAGGTTCACACAAGACAAACGAGAGCTATTGGTATAAGCATCTGACTACTTGGCCAAGGTGCCTTCACGTTCGAAGAAGAATACAGATGCTAAAAGAAGGCCAATAGAGTTCGAAGTGGGTGACAGGGTGTTGCTCAAGCTAACAGCCACAAAAATAGTCACTTATGATCTTCTAATATATTGTAATTAGTTGCAAAAAATAAAAATAAAAAGTCACTTACTAAAAGCTATAAGGGATTATATCTATTTTTTAGTGACCAAACACATTTTATGACGAAATAGTAATGTCTCCACTATTTATTTAAACTACTAATTAAATTTTTTTTCATATCTTCAGTGATATTTCTTTTACGTAAATTTGAAATAATATATTTAGTCATAAAAAGTATATATTTTATAACATTTATAATTTTAATACTAAAATATTTTTTAAATAAACATTTTGCTATCAACAAGTGACTATTATTTAATGTTATAAAAAATAAGGAGAATGCCTGATTAACTTCTGTTGTTTTACCTAATACTTTGATATCCCCCTATTGTTTTCATAATACCTCGAATTCTTCTTTTATTAGATGACAGGGTTAAGTATAATAATACACGAATCCCTAAAATTTTGTTTATTAATTTAAATAGTCTTAATATTTTTAAAAATACTCACAAAAATTTTAATTTATTAAAAAAATAATAATTATACACTTGTATAATAGTAAGGGGTTTAACACATACATTCGCTAAGGTTTGAGAATTTAACACTTAAATGAAAGGTTTAAGGAAAGACATACTTACCTCTTTTTTGACCGTCTATCACCGTTAATCAACTATTTTTATTAAGGGTAATTTGGTAAACTATTGATAACTTTACTCATTTTTGTTTCTTCAATTATCTTTTCATGTAACATGCACTATATTCTTCAATTGGAATAAATGGATATACTTTCAATTTTTATTTTCATTTTAAGGGTATTCTTGTCATTGCAATAAACAGTGTTAGTCAATTAATGGTCTAGGAGAAGTAAGTATGTTATTTTCTAAATTTTCTATCTTAGTATTGAAATTTTAAATTTTAAGGGAGGTATGTGTTAGTAATTAAAAAAATTATTTTCAACTCCTAATTGATAATAAATATTACAATAATAATATATTTTATTTTATAACACATTAATAACTAATTTATATTATAAAATATTATTGTTTTATTAATTATAAAATTGAACATTCAATTTATATTCAAACAATATTATAAATAAATATTAATTTATAAATAAAATATATTATAATACAGTACTTATAATTATATATGATCATAAAATTTTATAATACATTAATAATTCAATATTACATTGATATTAGAAAATAAATAAATTATATCATACATTTAATATTTTATTTATTTTTTAGCTAACTACTATTAAATAAGAATATAATCGTTATTTTTTAGAAAATCAAGTCTTTTTATAGACATTTTTAACTACTAATTGAAAATAAATATTAAAATAATAATATATTTTATTTTATAACACATTGATAACTAAATATTTATTAAAATATTATAATTGAAATATAATTTTATTTATTTTATAATATATTAAAATTTTCAATATTAATCAGTTAATGGGTTAAATTTTAGGGGCTCGCATGTCATTAATTTTTTTTATAATTTGAAACAATAATGAGTATCAAAACCAAAAAATAAAATTTTAACTAAAAGAATGAATTTCACAACTAAAAAAATATTTTAAACTAAAATATTTTATGAAAATGTAAAATATTTAGTGATATGATATATAACATTATCATAATAATTTATATAGATAGATTTATATATGTACTTAATTAATATAATTTTTTTTACATATATTGTTTTTCATATGTGTTAGTCAATATAAATAATATTTTTATATTAAATATTAAATAAAGTATTATAAATTATTCTTTGACTAAAAATTTATCTAAATTTTGAATTATTTTACATATGATAAATTATCAAAATATTAAACAAAATTAAAAGATCAAATTTATTATTATATTATTTATTTTAAAAATTATAAAATTTTATCTTTTTGTTTGTAAATATCATGCTAAAAAAAATTTAAAACTTAAATAAATTTATATTTAAAAGATAATTTATAAATTAGTAATTAATATGTTATAAAATAAAATATATTATTATTTTTATATTTATTATCATTTAAGATTTGAAAATAGTTTTTTTGTTATTATTATAAGGGTATTATTATTTTTTGTTAATAAATTAAAATTTTTGTGAGTATTTTTAAAAATATTAAGATTATTTAAATTAACAGACAAAATTTTAGAAACTTATATATTATTATACTTAATCTTGTTTAATAAAAAAAAATTTAAAATATTATAAAAATAACATAAAAATATCAAAATATCAAATCAAACGACAAAAAAGAATCGAACATTCTTCTTGAGAACATTCTTCTTGAAAAATATAACACGAGTAACATGCAGTATTCAACAACAAAAATTTGTACTACAAATGTCTAGTTTGTTGTAGAAGCCACGTGACTTGAGAAACCCTACATAGAAATGTTGCTTTCATTTCCTTGGACTTCTTTAAAAGAATTCCGTGGAAAAATTCTCCATTTCCGTGAAACAGTTCAACTTAACTTGCAGGTATTTGAACAGTCAACCGTTGGATTTTGAGGGATCTAAAATTAGTCACGTGCTTGGAAATCTGACAAGTACTTAATAATATGTCAGAAAAACGTGAAATATAATCTTTGCTTTGTCAGAAGCCGATCACCTGGATCCACTTCAGCTGGTCTTGGGCTTTATCAAGCCCATTCATTATTGACATAAGGGACATACTATAAAGAGGTCACCCTCATAGTAACAAACATGAACCTTAATTAGATTGGGCCTTTGAAGCTATTAGGCCCAGAAGACTTTCATTTCAAAATAATTCACATCTTTGGTTACATAATCATTTTATAAAATTCTTATTTTGACCACAATTTACACTCATTTTTTATATTCAACTAAGTAACAAAAATTTCATGTTCAATCATATAACAATTTTTTTTTTAATTTTTTACCACACACACTTTTCAAACTATTTTACTCTCAGGATCAATTTAATAAATACTTTTGAATATGACACTTATTGAGTACAAATTCAAAAATACAGAAAACAAATGCGAAAATATGATATACACGACACTCGAAAGTACACTTTTAAATACATTATTTTTTTGAACTTGTAAGTATAACAAAACTATATTTATGAGCATATTAACTCAAAATATAATTTTGTTGTAGTAAAAAATTTAAAAAAATACATGTTCAAAAATGTATTTTTGAACATTTTATATATATTACATTTTGAGTACGTTATTTTTTGTACTTTTTAGTGTACACTTAAAAATATCATGCTTAGAATTCGAGTGTACGCTCATAAGTATTTTTATGTAATTTAATTTTTTAAGGATATAATGGTATAAATATTTTATATTTGATAAGTTTAACAATTTTTTTAACTTTTTATCACGTGATCATACATAAAAAAGAAGAAAATACGGTCAAAATGAGAAAATTTCCGGCAAAATAATTGTAACTTTCGGGTCGTTGAGCACTTTGAATTCAATAGTTGGCAGGCTTCAGTGCTATCTTTCACCTTAATTAGATTACAAAAATAAATAAATAAATGACAGTTTCACCAAAAATTTAATGAAAATAACAGTTGTACACCCTTACTTTTAGAAAATGACAGTTTCACTCATTTACTTAATTTCTAATTTCGGCTTTTATCAGTTATGTCTATAATGTTTGTGAAATTACAATTTAGAATCCAAATATTAAATACATTATCATTTAAGTTTTTCTGAAAATAAAATATTATTTTTACATCAAATTTTAAAAAATAAAAGTTATAGTATTTCATGGATAATTCTGGATATTTTTAAATGAGCACATAATTATATATGCACAGAAAAGTTTAGAATGCTTTACATATGTCAATCAATTGTTTGATCTTTTATATAAGTTAAGTGACATCAAAATAATTATAAATTTAATTAGAAATAAAAACTTAAAAAATATTTAAAAAATACATAAAGATTTAAATAAGAGCTTTGCCTAGTTTGTTTAGTATAGTTTTTTAAGTTGCATCTTTTCAACTAAATTTTATACTAATAGAGATTTAAAGAAAAAAAATTATTAATTATTTAATTATCAAGTATATTTTTTAGTAAAAATTATAATAATTTTAGATAAACTTTTTAAAATTATATTTAACGAAAAATGATAAAATAATTTAAAATAAAATAATAATATAATCTTTTAAGTAGAGTTTTTGGAAATAAACTTTTTATTCGTAGAGTTTTTGTAAATAAAATTTTTAACAAAAATTTATGAATTATTCGGTTGTGACAAATAATTTTTTAAAAATTTAAATAATTATTTTAATCGACAAATTTTTTATATTTTATTTTAAAAAATAACTTAATTTTTTTAAAATAAAGTAAGAGTATTTTAAATAATTTTGCCTTTTAAAAAATTTAACTGATAAGAATTTAAATTTTCAACTTCTTACAATAAAAAAAAATTTAAAAACTTTTCTCTAATATCCACCAAACCACATCAAAAAAATTTAAAAAGAGATTTTATTATTAAAAAAATAAATAAATATGTCAAATTAAACAGACACTAGAGGAAAATAATTAGTGATCTTATTTACATCAAACTTTGGGGTAAAAATGTTATTTACCCCTATATCTTACGCTGGTGCTACGCATGCCTCCGAACCGCCATACTCGAATGCATAGGATATCTAAAACAATAATTTAATGCATTCAACTTGTTTTAATATATATGAGAATCTTTAACATGTCGGAACAAATCAAAACAGCACTAAGATCGATCAATAAAAAATGCTTCTTTTTTTTATGTATCAATACTTTAGCTTGTTTTTTTTTTGTCTTTTCTTTCATCACTTTCAATTTTGAATTGGAATTCGATCGCAAACAGTACCCACTGTTTGCATTCAATCTTAGTGAGATCTGTTTCTTACTTTCATCATCTGATCTGAATAACCCTTTGCATTTGCTGTTTGTGATCACTGGTGATTCCCATTTGTCCTAATTAGTTGTACTCTTTGTTTTACTTTCACTGGTGTTTTGTTTTGTTGTCTGTTCTGTTTCTATTTGAAATTTATATCTTTCTGAAACCTCAAAAAAAAAGGTTTGAAGATGGCGGAAATCATTGTTACTATTGCTATAGAAGTTGTCAAGTGTGTTGCCAAGTGTATTGCTCCATCAGCAGAACGCCGAATCAGTTATTTGCGCGATTACAAAAGCAACTTTGAGAATCTGAAGGCGGAAACCGAGAATCTGAAGGGCAAACGAACGAGTATCCAGCATGAGGTTGATGCGGCTAAGAAAAATGTGGAAGGGATTGAAGAGAATGTTGAGAAGTGGCTGGAGAGAGCGGAAGAGATTGAAGAGAATTTTCAAAAGTGGCTGGAGAGAGCGAGCAAGATCATACCCTTCGACGGAGCAGCTGAGAGAACTGGAGAAGATGAGCAGACAGCAGGAAGGAAGCGATGTTTCAAGGGGTTGTGTCCTGATTTGAAGACACGCTATCAACTTAGCAAGGAAGCTGTGACTCTGCTGGAGACTGTTCAAAAACACCTGAAAGCTGGGACGTTTGATAGAATTTCCTATCCTATCATTCCCAAGGATCCACGGCTATCTGTCAAAGACTACGAGGCCTTTGAATCACGAGCATCCACTTTGACGAATGTCATTAGTTCGTTAAGTGATTCCGATGTCAACGTTGTTGGGATTTATGGAATGGGTGGTATTGGCAAGACCACGCTAGCTAAGCAAGTCGCTAACCATCCGGAGACAAAGACACTCTTTGATTCTGTGATTTTTGTAGAGGTAACACAGAATCCAGACAAAAAGAAGATTCAAGGAGAAATTGCAGAAAAATTAGGTTTAAGGTTTTCTCAAGAGGAAAGCGAGTCAACAAGAGCAGGAAAGCTATACCAACGACTCAAATCTGAGAAGAAGATCCTTCTAATTTTAGATAATATCTGGGCCTATCTTGATTTGCACGCTGTAGGAATTCCCCTTGGAGATGAACATAAAGGATGTAAACTATTATTGACGGCAAGAAATGTTGATGTACTTTCAGCAAAGATGGGTTCTCAAAGAAATTTTCAAGTTCATCTTTTAGATGATGATGAGGTCTGGATTTTATTTAAGAAAATGACAGGTGAATTCATTGAAGGCAGGGAATTCAAGTCTATAGCAACAGAAGTAGTAAAGAAATGTGCACGCTTGCCCATTGTCATTGTAACTATAGCAAGGGCGTTGGCAAATAAGCAATTATTTGTATGGAAGAATGCTTTGCAACAGATGCAAATGTCTTCTTCAGAGAACGTTCAAGACATACATGCAAGCATAGAATTGAGTTTCAAATATTTAGAAAGTGATGTACTCAGGAAGACCATCTTGCTAATACGATATGGCAACCTAACATCTATGGATGAGCTGGTGTTGTATGGTATGGGTTTGGGTTTATTTGAAGGCATCAACAAGATGGAAGGAGTAAGTGTACGAGTACAAACATTGATCCAGCAACTCAAAGATTCTTGCTTATTGCTCGACAGTCATATTACGGATGACGATTTTTCTATGCATGATATTGTTCGTGATGTTGTCATTGCAATTGCCTCTAAAGAACAGCTTGTATTCACAAACGAGTTGTCCCATGGACTGGATTGGCTGGACGAGAATGCAACGAAGGTTTGTCCTTCAATTGTCTTACAAGATATTAAGACAGGTGAGCTTCCTCGAGTGTTGGAATGTCAGCAATTGAAACTTCTCTCTATTTCCGCCGCACGTGTAGATCCGGAAACAGATTCAGAATCAGATTCAGATTTTGCTTCTAGTTTTAAAATTTATGACGAGTTTTTCGCAAGATTGGCCGAGCTCAAAGTTTTAGTCTTGGCTAATATGGATTTATCGTCATTACCTTCATCACTTCGCTTCTTAACAAACCTTCGAGCATTGGGTTTGTACAATTGCAAACTGGACGACATAGCTCTTATAGGAGACTTGAAGAAATTGAAGATCCTTTCGTTGAAGAAATCTACTCTGAAGAAGTTGCCTGTTGAAATTGGTCACTTGACTCAGCTAAAATCACTTAATTTGAGACTTTGTTTCCGTATCCGCGTTATTCCGCCAAATGTTATCTCAAGTTTATCCAATTTAGAAGAATTGTATATAGGTGATTTTGTTCAATGGGACAAGGAAGGGCTCAACAAGGACAATAAAAATGCTAGTCTTGACGAGTTGAAGCATTTGTCTAACTTAACGTGTTTAGAAATACAGATCAAAGACGCCAAGACTCTACCACGAGATTTGTTCTTCAACAAGCTGAAAAGGTACAAAATAGCAATAGGGAGTTTGATGCACTTGGAACGGCAATCTGATGGGGATTGGATTTGGAATTTTACATCACCCCAGAGTCGTAGAAAATTCAAACTATCGCTCGTCAATACCAACATTTGCTTAAAGGAAGGAAATATCATGCAATTGAAGGAAATTGAAGACCTTTGTTTAGTTGGATTGCAGGACATGAAGAGTGTTCTTTATGGATTAGATAAGGAAGGTTTCCCACAATTGAAGTATCTTCAAGTTCGAGATAATGATAAGCTGTTATATGTCATTCACTTGATGGAGTCGGAGTGTTTTACTTATGATGTTTTTCCGGTCTTGGAGTCATTATTAATCAGAAAATTAGCAAACTTGGAGAAAATATGTTGTGGTCAAATCTCAACAAGGTCTTTCAGCCAATTAAGGAAGATAAAGGTGGAAGAATGTGATAAGTTAGAATACATATTTTCATACTCCATTGCTAAAAGGCTTCAGCAACTTCAATCAATTGAGGTGATTAATTGCAAGAAAATGGAAGAGATTTTGGCAATTGAAAGAGAAGATGAGTCCAATGGAAACAGTGAAGTGATTGATGACATTGAACTCAGTCAATTACGTTCACTTAAACTTAGCTCCCTTTCACAACTCAGAAGCTTCTGTTCTAAGTTGAAACCTTCTATATCACAACAAAGGCAGAGTGAAATTACGTTGGAGGATGATACCAATATTTCCGGTACACTTTTCACCCGAAAGGTATTTTATCAATATCCCAATAATCATCATATTTGTTTGATTGTTTCCATTTGATCACATAATCTTACATTTACATATTGTTGCTGATATTAAATGGATCAAACTTGTGTACTGTTTTTAATTGGCAGGCTGCACTACCAAAAATAGAGGTCTTGGAACTTTATGAAATAAATGTTGAACAGATCTGGCAAAAGCAAGTTGTAGCCATGTCTTCTGGCGTTCAAAACTTAACAAAGTTGATAGTGGGTGGATGTAATAATTTAAGATGTTTATTTTCATCTTCTATGGTTTACAGCTTGGTTCAACTCCAGTACCTTAATATATTCAAGTGCCAGATCTTAGAAGTCATATTTGATACAGAGGATCCAAATTTTGAGAGCCCAAAAAATGCTCCATCTTTTCAGAAGCTAAAAACGGTGATAATTGATGGGTGTTCTAGACTGAAATATGTTTTTCCAGCGTCTGTTGCTAACAGTCTTTCACAACTAGAAAGTCTTTATATAATCAGTTGTGGGGTGGAGGAGATTGTTTTCATTGTTGAGGAAGGAGCAGAAACAAATCATAGATTTGTGTTTCCAAGGATAATCTCTCTTACACTGTATGACCTACCAAATTTTACAACGTTCTTCCCTGCAACATATACCCTGGAATGGCCGGTATTAAAGGACTTGAACGTGTTGAGTTTTGGCTTGGAAGAATCTTACAATGAAGGACAAACTCAGGTTTTGGTTGAAAAGGTATGACATTCGTTTACTTCTTCTTTTTTTATATATATTATTATTCCTTCTTAATGTATTAATATCAACTAGTTTATAGCTAATTTTGGGCTTTTAATTCATTATTTGAATTGGTCACCAGGTTTTCCCCAATCTAGAAGAATTAACAGTAAGAGGAAAGAGCATAGGAATGATGTGGCAATTTCCAGTAGACCACTTTAGTAAACTCAGATTTCTTGATATCCTGTTTGATGAGTCAACCGTTATTTCATCATTTGATTTCCTCCAGAGATTTCAGAGCATGAGAACGCTCAAACTAATTGGACATCCTGAAGAAAAAGATGCAAAAGTTGGAAATGAGATGCTGGTGCTGGTAAGAAATCTTTACGTGTGTTCTGATTTGAAGCAAATTTGGAAAGAAGACACCAATATGGACCATTTGGTTTATCTAAGAATAAGGAGTTGTCACAATTTGACTAATTATCTAGTGCCATCCTCAACATCCTTCAGGAATCTAAAAACTTTAGAGCTATGTTATTGTGAAGCGACGTCAAACATAATAACATCCTCCACAGCAAAGAGTCTGGTGCGACTGAGACAAATGACAATACTTGGATGTGATTTGATAACAGAAGTAGTGTCAGCAGATGAGGGAGATGAAGAAAAAGATTGTGAAATTGTGTTTAGTGAATTGAAGGAGTTGCATCTTTCTTCTTTAGAAAGTCTCATAAGCTTCTGCTCATCAGCCAATTACATCCTCAGCTTCCCATCCTTGGAAGAATTAATGGTGACAGAATGCCCCAACATGAAGAACTTCTGTGGAGGAAAATTAAGCACACCCAAATTACAGACAGTAAAGCATGAATATTGGAGGGGTAAAGTTGAGTACTGTTGGAAGGAAGACCTCAATACAACTATACAAGACTTATATGAAAAAACGGTACGTATTAACTTAGTTTTGAATTAGAAAGAGACAGATTTCAATTGCCAAAATAAAATGTAGCACAACAATGAATTAAAATTTTCTTTTGATTCTTGCAGTGCGAAAATGGTGGATGGCTAAGCTATGACGGCAAAAATTACTAGTAGTAATGTGGTAAGGTTTATTTATGTTATTTATATTGAAATTTTCTACTAAATCTGAGAATTATTTTTATATGTTAATTACCAAGCTTTTCTTAATAAGCATGACCATTCTTATAATATATAGAAGCTAGTTTGAGCAACTCATAAGAAGGGCAACCTTCTGTATTGGAATAAACCCATTTTCCATTGACTGTTGTTTCTACTAAATTAAATGAGATAGTTGATGATCAGATCAAAAGCCTTTCGTTTTTATATTCTTGATTGTTCTACTGCTTGCTTTGATTTCGACTTCCAACTTTTCAATTGTTGCAACACTACTAACATTTCCTTCGCTTGGATCTTTCAGGTTTAGGTTAATTTCTTGATGGTGAAACAGATCTCCATTAAGTCTTATTGTTGCAGTACTCAATTAGAAAATCGTGAATCAAGCATTTCTGTGTAATGGATTTCGGTTGTATTTTTCATTGAAATCATCTTCTAGTCATCCTGGTGAATCTTCTTTTTCGTGTGCTCAAGAAATTTGATAAACGATGATCTCGTGTGTAATTTTTTTTCTTTTATGAAAATTATGACACAACGTGGAATGTATTATTCTAAATTATGAAATAATATTATTATTCAAAATAAAAAAAAATTGTATCCTTTATGTTTATCATAATGACCTTAAAACAAATGGAAGCTAACCAAGATGGATGCTTAGTGGGGAAATGTGTCTTTATTTTTATATTACCTCTCTGGATGTTAAAATATATTAAAATAATTATGCAATATAACTAAATAATTTTATAAAAGTATTTAATACCATAACTTTTTAAAGATCTCCAATAAATAAAACTTTGACTTTTAACAAATACTTTTATTTAGTAAAATATAATTAAAATATTTATAATGCTTTTAAAAGGTTTTTATTTTTTGAATGTGATACGCATTACATTATCAAGTAAAGTTGGGAATTTGAGTGGCTGCTTCATATATATAGAAATTAACATTTGAATTTGTCCTTCTAAAATTGTTTACTTTATTTATTCTTTTAAATTTGATAGTATTAGAGAAATCATGTTGTCATTATTCACTATATATTATTTTTAAATTGTTAGATGACAGCTATAACGATTGATATTGAATCTAATATATACATTTATTATGTTATATATTAATTTTGTATGTCAGATTTCTCAATCATTAGAAATATTTAAATTTAAAAGTTAATAATTAATGTAAAAATATAGTGTTACTAATCCTTTCTCATACACACACACACACACGATATCCAACAAGAAGTTCTCCTTTTAAGTATCTTGCAAGACAAACGACCGTCAGGGAAAAGCCAATATTGCCGGCAAAATTCCTACTTAAGTCGGATAAGTTTTTAGTGTGTTTAATCAAATTTGAGATTAGAATTTGGCAGAGTTCTAGTATAATACATGGAATTGCATATTTTTTTCCTCAACTCACCTTCAATTTATTCATGCAGTCTCACCTGAGCTGGGATGCTCGTATACTCTGACTTGTCTTAACCCTCCCAAGTTTTTCGGAGAGACCATGAGCTCTGTCTCCTTGGTGAGTTTTCTATTCGCATTATCGCTCCAGGACGGCTATTGTTATGAAATCGACTGGCAGTTCCTGACTAAGGAATGGGCTCACGACCTCAATACTGAATCTTGCCCTTTCGCATTCAATTTCCCTAACGTAGTCCTCGAAATAGTGATTCCTTAGTATCAAGGAAGAAGGCTTTCTGTACTTCGTATACTCATTGAGTAGAACTAGCCAGCCCAGATTGTATTTCATCAGGTATTGATTATTTTCCATCCATATGAATCAAGTGAACCTTGACCCTCAACGCTGATCTCAATTTGACCTCAACTCATCTCCTATATATATATAATTCCAATTTACTTTTTACCTTGCAATTTAGAAGAAATAAAAAATATACGAAGTGATGTTATGCTACATTATTTTGCTGACATTTTTGTTGTGAAATATTTACGAAGACTTTAATATCTAAACATTTGGAACCATTATCGGGCATATATACTCCCAATACAATTGAAAAGAATATATATATATATATATATATATATATATATATATATATATATATATATATTTCCTAGGAGTGAAAATTGAACCTCTTTTCTCCTATAAGGAGTGGCAATGATTTTTCCTCAAACTCGGATATATATTTTTGTACTGCAACTTATAAGGAAAAAGATCAACTAAGGGCATGTTTGGCAAGCAAATATAGACCGCATCATTTCACTGTTTGGGACAATTGTTTTTGTCTAACTTTTGGTATAAAAACTGTATAAAAATTAAAAATAATATAGTCTACATCCTTCAAATTTGACCCATCTCTCTGTAAGATCAAAGCCTGTATTGTATTAATTTTTTTTAATTACTTACTTATTAATTAAAAATAATAATATATAATTAAATAATAAAAATAAGTTTTATATAATTAATATATTATAATGCAATCACGTATTAAATACAATATTATATTAAATTTTATCTAATATAATCTATTATTATCCAATCCAATCAATTCCATTACAATTCAATACAGTCCAATACATCTTATTAAATGCACCCTAAAGTGATAACTAATTAAATTAACAAACTCTTCTTTGATATATTTTTCAATTTTCTTATTTTTATTATCACATCATATTTTATTTTTATAATATCCATAAAATTAACAATAAAAATGACATTAATTGATGGCTGCTTCCAATTTTCTTGCAAAAACCTCCCTTTCCATAATTGAAGATTCAATATATCCAGTATTTATCATTTTGATCAGGATTATCATCATAACATGGTAGACATTTCTCCATAAGAATGATAAATATTGAACATATTGAAACTTTCTTGTTAAACATAGTTAAAATTTAATTATTATGTGGGCAGTAGCGGAGTGCCAATAGGACTTAAAGGTGCACTAGCCTGTCCCAGGCCCTACAATTTTTTCAAAATTTTGATTATAGTATTTATATTTTAGAGTCAATTTTTAGATTTTTTTTTATAATTTAAATCTTAGAACTTTGAAAAGTTATCATTTACCTCTTAATTTTTTAATTATTTTTAAAATGTTAGTCAATTAATTTTAATTTTTAAATATTTTAACTCTCAATTATTTATTTTTTACTCTACTTCTGTGCATGGCCCTTAACCTCAAGTTAAAGCTTTTGAGTTAAGAGTTAATCTAATATAGATTAATGTAGGCTCGAGTACAAAGTTGCTTTGAATCATCTACGAGTGCCAAAATCTAAAAATAATTAAGTGCTCGTTTAATTATAAAAGTCTTTTATGAATTTTTTGATATCGTTTAATTAGTATTGAAGAAGGACTTTTGAAAATTAAAAAAAAAAATTCTATATATAAAAGTCGAATTGTCTAAAATACTCTTACTTTATTTTAAAATTTTTACGTTATTTCTTTAAATTAAAACATTATAAATTTGTCTATTAAAATAATTACCTAATTTTTTTAAAAACTTATTTATAATAATCAAATGATTAATAAATTTTTGTTGAAAATTATATTTATAAAAGTTGTATAAATAAAAAATTTATTTAAAAAATTTTTATTTTAAAAATTATAGCAAACAGATTTTAATTAGATTCATACAAAACAACA
Organism: Melia azedarach; assembly: GCA_028052125.1. Lineage (NCBI taxonomy): Eukaryota > Viridiplantae > Streptophyta > Magnoliopsida > Sapindales > Meliaceae > Melia > Melia azedarach. The sequence continues at coordinate 15,777,406 of CM051396.1, forward strand.
AATTAAAAGAAAATTAGGCTCGCATATATGAAGGAGAATTTTAAATATTATTATCTGGTCCCTTATCCTAGTGCAGTGGCGGAGCAGGGCCAGGGCCCCGAAATTTTTTTGAAATTTTGGTTTAAAATTATCGATTTTATCCTTTTATATTATATATTTTTTGTTTTGACCTCCAATATTTAGAATATTTTATTTTAACCCCTCTTGAGCAACAAGCCTAACTCTACCATTGTCCTAGTGCCTAAACTTTTGGGTCAAGTGATAGTTCTATATTTCTAACTCTATATAATATGTGAAAAATATTTCAATACTTTTTGCACTTTGCAAATGTATTCATGGAATATCATTTGAGATCGTTTTAGAAATTACAAGGACAAACTATAAAAACGAAAATTTTTGCAAGAAAAATAAAAGTGGTAATTAATATCATTGTTACTATTAATTTAACGTATTATCAAAAAATAGAATTATAATGTAATAACAAAGATAAGGGAATTTATTAATTGAATGCGAAGGAAAATGTTCATTGAAAATTATCATTTTGGTGAATCTTTTCTTTTCAAAGATATAATGTAATAACAAAAATAAGATAATTGATTAATGTAATATGAAAGGAAAATGTAATAAGATAATATTTATTTGCTACTCTCTCTGAAAATGATATTTATTTTTTATCTTTGAAGGAGAGAAGCAAATAAATATTTTTTTAATTCATCTCAAAACCCACCAAAATGGGGACAAAATTATAATTTCATATGATCTTAACATTTCAGGGGTAAAATTGATAAAGAAGATTAACAATGTGAGGTTACATTGAAAATATTTTAAAATATTGGATGTGAATAGGATATTGTCAAAACTTCTTGAGTTAATATAAATGAACCCGAATATGTTAAATCAAATCATTAGTAAATATTGGAAAGTTAAAAGAAACTTAAATCCACCAATATCATAATTTCTCTTGATTTTCATGAAATACAAACCCAAGTAGTATTAAAATGAGAGAAAATATTAAGAGTGAGTTGAATAACATTTTTAAAATGGTCTTTTTGAAAGTTATAAAAATAATATTTTGAAGATGGTATCTTTTTTTAAGAATATAAAACATATATTTTATAATGCTGTTAAAAATAGTTTTTTAAAGTAAAAAAGAGTGAAAAATATTTAATATTATTTAAAATTTAAAATAATCACTTTAAAAATTAAATAAAGTAGTGATATGCTCTAAAAAAAGAGAAAAAAAGTCATAATTAATTTTTTTTTAAATGATAAAAATGAGAAAAACTTTTTTTTCAAATTTTTAGTTAAAATTCTAACAAATATTTTTTATGTTAAATTTTTTTTTTTACAAAATATACAATCAAATTTAATTTTTTTCAGTATTTCTTATTTTTAAAATTGAAAATTATTTTTTTTGGCAATGTAATCAAAATCTTTTAACATTTGTTATAAAAATTGCATCTACAACTACAAATCATAGACTTTTATGCCTAACTTCACTGTTTTCAAAACTCCATAAGTTTTCTCTCTTTTTCTCTTCTTTAAGAAAGCAACAGTTCCTAAAATGTAAAATATATCACATTATTTTAACATATTTAACCCTTTATTTTGGTTTCGTATATAAATTTTCCATATCCATCTCATTTAGCCCTTTATTTAGTTTTGTATATAAAATTGGAAGCTAATATTAATGTACAAAAGTATTAGTTATTTATTCTTTTACAATAAATAAATAAATTAATAGTTTTTATGATGTAGAAATATTGTATTATATTCCTCTATCAGGTTTAAGCTAATTTCGTTGCCTTTTTTTGCTTGGTGTGTGTAAGAATTGATTGCATATATTTAACTTGTTTATATCTTCATTTTCTCACCTACATAGCCATCAATTAAGGACAACTGAATAACAATTAAAAACTAGATTAAGAGACAAATTAAAAGAAAAACTTGTGAAAACTTCAACACTCGTTTTCTTCTCAATGTTAAATATAAATTAAGTAAATTAATTCTCTATCAATTCAAATATCTCTTGATAACAAAAAAAAAAAAAAATCAAATTCAATTATAAAATATGGCAACATGAAAATACAAATGATTTCATTGCAATCCCTTGAACCGTTCACACGTTTTATTCATCAAATCTCCATTTTCATGCATCAATCAAGTCTCTCTTGTTAAACCATGGAGTAAAGCATCTTACACTGGTCATAAACAAAGAAGGCAAAGCAAACTTGATCTTCAAAACCCTAAATCCAATCTTTCTCTTCGAAATTTCTTCTCGAATATCTGAAACAATCCCCATTGCCGCCTCGTTTAGCTCCTTTACAGACCTCTTAAACTTCTCCTTCAACTTTTTTTCCTCGGAGAAATGATAACTGTTCAAAAACGCGCGTCTTGCATGCCAATAATATTCAGGATCATGGCGATTTCCACTTCCATAATCATCTTGCCACTTATCTGTAAGTTGCAATGCTTCGCCCCGACGCATCTCCGGCGAGCCGAACACCATGGTTGGACAAATTTTAATGTTTCTCATGGTGAAAAGAGTGAAGATTTGATAAAGAAATGGTTGATTAGGGTTTTAGAAAATGTGTGGGTGAATGAAATTTTATACACATGTTGTTTTACGATAATTTAAAAGAGCTAGTGGTTGAACCATAGAAGGAATGAGTGTAAAGAGTAGGTGGGTTTGGTTGCAACAAAGATTTATCAGATTAACTTTATTATTGTAAATAACTGATTTAAATAACGGGTTCTCTTTCGGATAAAGTTGGTTGATATGTTTGGTTTTATATAATACAATATATACTATGAAATGAATCTTGTATTGTTCACCTAAGCAAAGAGTATTAAAAGGCATTTTAGATGAAACCAAAACAGAAAAAAATTGGATTCTTCTATTTTTATTTATTTTTAGTTGGGTTAGTGTTAATGGTAAACCAAATTTGAAAAGGGGATATTCTCTTAACATTCCTCTTTTAAATGCATAGCTTTGAAATTGAATTATTGACAAAATAATTATTAGTAGTAGTTTACTTTGATAAAAAAAGCCTTTTTTTATAGATAATTTAATTTGATATCTCACATATATACTTAAAATATACTATAACTGCTATATTTAGACTCTTAATAAATATCTGATATCAAAACAAAAAATTATAATCTTACTATACTAAAAAAGAAAAGAACAGTTTCTTAAATTTATACTGTTTCTAACTAAAGTGTAAATTTTTCTTAATTATTCTAATAGATTCAAATAACCTTACTTGTACCTTAAATATTCTTATTTTAGAATTGATATATCATAAATATTACATATATTCTATTCATTGCATGTAAAAGAAAACGGGTGTTGGTAAGGGGTTTATTTAGAGAACAATTATTTCCAAATTAAAGAAATAGAGCTTATATATTTTTTAAAATGAAAATTTAGAGGCTCAGTTGATTTTCTTTAGATCTATAGTTTGATTTTGATCATCATTTATTCTTTTTTCACAGATAACATAGCTTGAAAAGGAAATTAAACTAAGGTAAAATAAACCACTTTCATTGATTTTTTTTCCCTTAATTTCTTAATTATTGGAGCTTGAGGGGTGCATGGAGAATTTATTACATCCCTTCAAAATTAATTTTAAATAACCTCTTTCTTATTCACTAAAATAAGTATTAAAACAACTAGTTCCTTATAACAACCCATTACTTTAAAATATTATTATCATTATTATTTCATTTGTTTACAAACTTTGATATTCTCAAATTTCTTTAGAATATGCTCAATTAATTAGTAACAAATAAATTGTCACCAAATTTTAGATTTTGATTTTAAAACTAATTTTTTTATAGTCAACTCTCTCTCCATCCATAATTATTTTTATTATCAATTTAAAACTCTTTTAAATTTATTAAAGAATAAAAAATATATTTATCTAATTTAGAGTTTAAAAAAGAAAAGTGGTTTATTGTAGTTAAAAATTAAAAGTAAAAGTGGACAAAAATGCCCAACCGAATCAAACCGAACTATTTGATTCGATTCGATTTAATTTTATAAATAAGTTTGATTTTAGTCGATTCTTAAATAATCAGTTCGGTTCGATTTCAGTTTTAAATCGAATTCGAACTTAAATTGATTGTAAAATTTTTTGTAACTCCCTACTAATTTTATAAATTATACATAACTAATAATTTGATAATAATTTATATAAATATACATAAAAATAAGAGTAAATATTAAAAATTTTGTAATTTTATTTATTTTTTATAATTAAGGTATAAATTAATTTTTAAATACTTTTATGAATACAAATTTTTAAATATTTGATCACATGCATACGTCTAAATTTTTTTCTCAAATATTTTTCCTTATACTTTTGTTTGTCCCTTCATAATATTATACAAAATATATTTTTAAAAAATATATCTTAATTTGCAAAAGAAAAAAAGATATTTATACTCTGATTTATATTCTTTTCCTTTTCTTTTTATCCAATTGCTTCTATGAATTATTTATTGTTCTATTCAGTGTGATCTGGTAAATATTATATTTTAAATATTATAATTTAGAAGAAAAGTACTTTCTGACGGAATTTATTTTTTTATGCATTAAAAATTCGAAGAAAAGAGCTAAGAAAGTAGAAAGTGAAAGCATGAAAATGGCAACACTGAAAACAGAAATTTCAGTTAGGCTTACACAATAATAGTATGATTGCTGTTGCTGCTGCGGCTTAGAAAGCAATCTTTTAAAGGAGATCGGAGGGTAGTTTAGTAAATTCGTTATAATATAGTTAATTGATAATTGTATCGTATGGCCACGTAACAGAAAGTCCCAGAAAATCTAGCTAAGTGCCCAAAACGCACAACTTTGAATCGATTCACAGCGAAGGTTAGAATCTTCTCTTTTCTTGTAAAACCCTAATTTCCCATTCTCATTGATCTCCAAAATCAGGATTTTGTCTGATATTCTGGGTATAGAAATTTACATATTTACTCATATTCATAGATATGATTTTCCTGCATTTTGTTGTGAATTGATTGGTTCTCAATCGGCCCAGATTTAATTTCTGTTGGTATATGATCGGATGTGGTAAAGATCACAACTTTAGGGGATTCTTGATCTGGGTATCTTGATTTGATTGAGTTTTGCATTGAGTTTTTGATAATTTTAAGGAACTTCGAGGTTTTAATAATGCCCATGATTTTTAAGCTGTGATGGAGTTACAGTACCTTGTTTTGGAATTGCATTGTTGGTGATTTACTGATCGCTAAGCTGGAAGTATTGAACAAGAAGTGAGAATTGTAGTGAGGGAAAAGGTTGTTGTAGATGGGGAGGCCATTGTTTTATGAGATTGTGGAGAAACCGGCTACAAGTTGTATAATTGGGATATGTAGTGTAATATGGTTTTATATACAGAAGAAGAATATTGGGTATTCACATGTTGGTTTGAGTTATGAAAATGCTGTTGAAGGACACCATTGGAGGATAATTACATCAGCTTTTTCGCATATAAGTGTTCTGCATCTTGTTTTCAACATGAGTGCGCTTTGGAGTCTTGGTGTTGTAGAACAGTTGGGGCACATAGGTCTTGGTACCGCATATTATCTTCAGTATACACTTGTTTTGGTTGTGTTATCAGGGTTGCTTGTCTTGGGGATGTACCATTTATTGATACAAAGATTTAAGCTTGAGTATTTTCGGAGAGTGACAGCTGTTGGTTACTCTTGTGTTGTTTTTGGGTGGATGACAATTCTTTCTGCAAAGCAACCCTCTTCAAAGTTGGATCTCTTTGGGTTCCTTTCACTCCCCATCAGTTTTGCACCGTTTGAGTCATTGATTTTCACTTCAATTATTGTTCCACAAGCAAGTTTTCTTGGTCATTTATCAGGAATCATTGTTGGGTATGCTATAGCATGGGGTTTGATTCATGGCATGAATAATTACTGGGCGATTTCTATGTTGGTATGGATTGTGCTTGTGTTTGTGTACAGTTTGAAGAGGTCCGGTACATATGATTTCAACTTTCTGGATATTGAATCTGTGACAGATCCATCCTTGCCATCTGTCCGGTTTGTTGGAAATGGTAGAACCTTGCAAATGAGTGCAATTCCAGTTGAAGGAGTTGAGGTTGTCTAACTTTTGATCAAGAATTTACCTTATCCAGCTTGCCTCACTCAAGAATCATCCCTGATGATACTGTATAATTTTCCTTTGTCAAACTAGGCGTTTATACTTGCACCTGTTGGGATATACAAAATTCTCCAGATTTGTAATTCTCTTCTGCTATGATCTTGCATGCTTCCAGGTGCAACTTTCGCTTAATAGAATGCAGATGCATGCTGTTGCTGCACTATGTGATTTGGAAGATTAACAGTCATTAGTGTTCTCTTATATTTCACTTCATTTACTATGCATATTGTTTTCGATATTCTCTGTAATTTTTGGTCCTCTGAATCTTGTGATTCTGATTATTTTAATTGCTAATATTGTTTGTCCATTTTTTTCAAAGAAATGGTATACAAATGTTGTCGGAAGTACAGATTGTGATTCAGATATGATAATTCTTAATCATTGAACAAGACTTATGAAAGAAAGTGTTTCTTATTTTCCTCCTTCATATCTTAGTTTTATTTCATAGTTCCTTTTGAAATTATGAGTTGATGAATTGTTAGAGCATGTTCGCAGTTACATGAGGATGTAATTGTGGCTGGTTTAGCATCTTCATGAGATAAAATAACAAGCAGTTGACTTTTAGTTGGGCAACAAAATTTTATACACTTGCCCTTTTTTGTTTCTCTGTTGCTGCTGAAATGATCTGGATAAGGTCGGCGCACCACAATTCCATTATCCCTCAAATGCTTCTTAAAAAAGCAGTCTACTCGGTGGAATTTAAGGAAGCTCTTTTTACTTGATTTGTCACTTTAGTTAGTGTGACTTGAGGACCGGTGGCTGCTTTCTTGCACATTACAGAAAAGCCTTGAGGATGTATGTTAGTTACTTTTAAGTAATCACATGATTGCTCTTTTGCTAATTTTGTCTTGTGAAAGATCTTTCAGAGATTTTATGATTGCATATGTCCTTTTGCTTGTGTGGGCTAGTCGTTTGGTTAGATGTCCTGCCCTGAATCAACTCTATTGTGCTTCTGCCCTGCATATTTGCTTTTGTATCAATTCATTCTTCAACATCTTTTATTCTATGCTTATGTCTTTCACAAATGGCAAATATCTGGGACTTTGGTGCTTTTCTGTGGACTATTGCTAGGGTTAAAGAGTTTCTTGTATAATCTTCGAGTTAGAATTTGTCTTACCCATAAGTATTTTCCAAGATTGGCCATCTTATGACAGAGTGGTAGGTTCCCAAGTTAGTGGAGTCTGGTTCACTTTTGAAGAATTCCCATGAATACAGGTTTATTAGATGTCGCTTTTGAAGAATTCCCATGAAATATAGGTTTATTAGATTTTGTTTCTCATAGTTCATAGGAGGATGCCAGAAAGTTTCCGGGGAAGATTGTTTTATTCACTGAGGAGTTGTTCCAAATTCAAGGCTATATGTTGGATTCTGTTTATTTTTGCGTTTTCCATTCAAGAATAATGACAATATCTGCATAAACAGAATTGCACACAGCACAAGCATTTGCAGAATTCGTTGTATTTTGGCCTCCGCAGATGGTGTAATATCTTTTTTTCGTTTTATCTATTAGAAACACTGTTATGATACGTTCTAAATACCTATTCTATCTTTTTTTCGTTTTATCTATTAGAAACACTGTTATGATACGTTCTAAATATCTATTCTAAATGGTGTGATGTCCATCCCCAATAAAATCTACTGCAAAAGATTTTTATTACATGTTTGTCATTGGATAGTGTGATGTTTATAAGAAACACTGTTATGATACACTCAAGAAAGAATTGTACCCATAATGATACGCATCCTTATATTGAGGGAAAATTCTCTTAAGCATCCTTTTACGAAGGTCTGAACAAGCCACCAGGACATTGTTGGAGATATCAATTGAAATGGATGTTTAGAGATAAATTTTTGAAAACTTTAGTAAACCCTGAGCTATCTCGATCATATCATATGTTCATGTGAGAGCCATAAGATTAATTGTACGAGGCATTAAATTTCTCGTGCTCAAGAAGCTTTTTGCTAATGATGAAGAAGATTCTCATCATAGAGTAGTTCACTTGCTAGCTCCAGCATACAATATCATGCAGCACATGTCATTATTCCATCAATATCACAGCAACAAATTCTTTATCACTAGCAACTTGATGAATTTGGCAGAGCCAAAATTTGCACTATTCTATGTTGAATTTGTAACAGAAAAACCTCATTAAACCTTTTGAAACAACCAATACATCATCTATACTAACTCCAATATTCCGAGTCTTAATCAACAAAAAGGTAAAATTCAACAATGCAGGAATTCAACAACAAATTCTATTTATAACTAAGTCACCCATATCTACTTCATAACGTATTAACACAGAACAAAAGTATCGAAATCCACTACAAACATACCAATGAATCCAATGTTTTACCAAGCTGAATATAGGGGATCTATATGACTGCCCTTTACAATTTTACTAATAGAGTGCAACAAATTAACAGGAGTTGGCAATGCTATGAATCAAGTAGCAGATGCTGCAAGCATTAAATCAATGCTCACGATTTACTAACAGAGTGCAATAAATTGCTAACAGTTGGCAATGCTATGAATCAAGTAGTGGATGCTGCAAGCATAATCAATGGTTTTTGATGGGAAATCTGGAGCAACTGATCAATCCTCCCCGACAGCAACACATGCAATGCCGCCAGAAATGTCCGATTGATCTGTAATTATTGCGATGATTACATTCATGTATAGGTAAGTAAAGGCAAGAAACCATCCAAGAAAACTTATAAACACAGAATTGCCAAGCACAATGATTTGCTAATAAGGTATATGTTAAAAAAGGAAAGCCTTTATAATAAATGATTTTCATATCATACATGAGAATCATGATTTTCCTTGGTTAAGAATGTAGCATGAAGGATGTAATGGAAGTTAGGTGATGATGCATCGTCAATGTGAAAATATGATCTCCTGGCAACCAAGAATTAAATCAATCCACCAGTTTATTTCCGAGAAGTTGATTTTCCAAGAAAAAACATCTGTAGAATTCAATCTCAAAATTTTAATATTTTGGTTCTCGGCAGACAACAATGCATCTTTAGAAAACGTTTCTTTCAGAAGCATATAGTAATCATGGATTGCAACACTCACCATTTTTGTGTATCTTCACCACTGTCTCCATGGTGAGCTGATCCATTAACATGAGCCAAGTTAGGACCACTTTCCTGTGCACTTGGATGCAGAAGGTTAGAAAAACCCTGCCCAAGTGACTTCCATAAACGTGTTGGCAGAGAAGTCTGCAAACTTGCAGTACTGCCATCTGATGCTTGTTCTATCGACCAAGCTGAAGCAGGCTTTAGCTCGGAGAATCTGAAAGCTCCTAAAATCTGTTCTGGAAGCTCTGACTCAGTTTGGCCCTCAAGGACGAAAGCCAGGTCAACAGTCAATGTTGTGATGTAACCAAATGCTAAATGAACTATTGCATTAGCCACCATGGAAGATCCAATATCCATATCTACTTCTAAGAAATTCTCTCCGACACAGTACTTACAAGAAAGAGCGCGCCCAATTATGCATATGGCTTGCTCTCCAACTGCTTTTTTCACAATCCAAGGACCTTGGACAATGTTTGCAATCAGTTTAAGCCTTGAATTCCTAAAACTATCATCTCCTTTCAAGAACCGGTCTATCAAAGATCCCTCTGGGTTTGGTTTTGTGGCCATGAAGTAAGCAATAGCGCTGTAATTATCTTTACTGGGGACTTGTATATTGAAAGCCCAAACAAAAGGCTTCTCAGCGGTTGGAAACTCATCATCAATAGTCCTCCTAACACGGTTATTCCGATTGTTTAAGACCTCCCCAACCTTTGTAGAACTTTTAATCCAATCGAACCCAAGTGGCTTTAGAATATATTCACCAGCAGGGATTTTAACCTTGGTTGACAAGTAATCTGGACCTCTTACCATAAATCTATCTCCAGGTGGAGATGCCCAACCATTTGCGCAGTTATCTGGTTCAAGATGTGGCACAGCTCCCCCTGATTTTACTCTCTTTATCCATTCAGGCTCATCACTGCTATCAGAGCCCATGTGATGTCCTGTTTGGCGTAAATAATCAATGAATCATAAGGTGATTAGTAAATGAAGAAGATATAAACTGATTACTGACTTCAACTGTTGTATACTTTATTATAGTTGACAAAACAGTAACCACATATCCTGGACTTACAACAGAAATCCTTACATAAAACATGTAATTCAACAGCGATACATAAAAGAAAGCAGACTATTATTTAATATATTCTACCATATTGATGGATGAATGCTGAGCCGTAGGAAAACATTTAAAATAGAAAAAGTAACTTATTAATATAAACACATGAAAAAATCAGTTACCATCCATGATCCTCTGAATGAATTCCCCTGGCAAACATTGGTCCCCAGAGCAACACATGTTATTAAGGTTAATTAACCGTATACTCCACAAACAAATAAATATATGAATGGAAAATATAGCATAGTCAACCTGCAATGAATGAAGAAAAGCTTTTTGAGCTTTCTTCAAATGTTGCATAAGAGGGTAGTCAGCTGCTCAAAGAGCTCATTAAGCTTCAGGCTAACTTAAAGTGGGTAACAGGACGCTCGAATAAACCACGAGAAACAGTTCAAAAGGTTTAGACATGAAAAACAATCTGCCAATCCTTATTCACTTAGTGACTATTTGCTTATCAAAACTTCAAAATCCCAGAACAGAATATTATCCATATGGTTAGATATCCTATGATCTCATAATACAAAAATGTATTGGCACAAGTATTCAATGATCTATTGATGGCATGTTAAGGAATATAAATATGCCAAAATGTAGGTGCTTCCTAAAAAACTGCTGTTAGTTTTTGACAAGAAGCATAAAAAGACTGCTTTTATTTTTAAATTATGGCCACAAAACCCAAACAAAAACAGGGTCCTCTGACATTTCACACCAATCCGATCCAGTAAAAGAGTATTTAAAAAAGTACATTGCAATCCTAGTGACATTTATTACATTGTGATGTGTTATTGAATATTTCAGAATATAAAATTACCAGAAAGAGAAACAGTAAATAACCACTTATATAAGGATATACACAACCACAAGACTTTCTGTATGCACTAACCTGTCCTGTTAATATTAAGCTCATACAATCTAATCACCTTGCAATCTTAGAAATCCTGCCTTGATGAAAAGCCCTAATGACAGATCAAACTCACAGGAAGGATTTGATTAATTTTTAGGTGTCATCAACACAAAAACACCATCTTTAACTCTCTTTCACCAAGCCCAGATGAAAATTTTTGAAAAAACCTCCTTTTACATGTATTTATTTTATTTTAAATTTTTTAACATGTTTCCTTCAAAATTGATCACAAAAAGATCAACATATATCCCCTGTAATCGAACAACTAACCCAACAAATTAAAAAAACAGTTGAATGTTCAAAACAGGTGCAACAAACTAACAATAATATAGTAATGCAAATGGATTTATGAGATTAAATTCTATAACAAAAAGTTAAAAATAGGTAACAAATCAAACTAAATTTACGAATTAAAATCACAAAATCAAGAAATAAAACCCTAACCTTGACCTCTAGAGGCGATCTTCAGCAACTACAGCTCCTGAGGAACATTGATTATAGAAATAACAGGATCACAAAATCAAGGTTTTCTTTGCTGGGCTCGTAGAAGCAAGAACCTTTGGGCGTAGCCTTCGTCAGAAGCCTTCATCTTTTCCTTTTAACTTTATTTTGCAAAGAGAAGGACCCACTACGATTTTTTTTATTTTTTTTAAAATAATATTTAGGATAATAACAAATGGATCCCTAAATTTTATGTTTTACATCAAATGATCCTTAAACCTATGCTTGTACCGTATTAAAATGATTAAGAGTTCGTTTAGTATAACTTTTCAAATATAAATTTTTTTAGTAAACTTTTTATCTATTAAATTTTTATAAATAGAACTTGATTTGGTTGTGACAAATAATATTTTTAACAATTTTAAGTAATTATTTTAATAAATAAATATTTAATATTATATTTTAAATAATTTTATTGTCAAAAGTTTAAATTTTAAATTTTTTAATAGAAAGATAATAATTTTTTTAATTCTTAAAAGTTCTTTTTTATGGCAATTAAAAGATCTAAAAATTTTAAAAATAATTTTTATTATTAAACAAACTCTTTTTATTAATAAAAAAGTCAAATTACAATAGCACTAAAGTTTCTTTGGACTCATTTTACCAAGAGATTGGATGTATTTGATACAAATGACTAAGCGTATGACACAATTTGAAATTATGGAAATAATATGGGGATTCGAATGTGATTACTCAGGTACTTTTTAGAAGGTTATACAAGTAAAAAGGAATGGGAATGATAGGCAGCGACGCGGCCAGCTTTAGTCTGCAAAGCTGGAAGCCGGTATCAGAATTAACGTGTTTGACCAATTTCTTCACTATGAAGATTTTTTCTCAAATACTTGTTCTAAATGGCTAGGCATCTCCTAATTTGTTTTGATAAAATAGTTATTGGGATATTTTCAGATATCTCCTTAAGATTTGAAAAATTATCAATTTACAAAACTTTTAAAGAAAGTTCACTTATCTCCCGTTAAATCTTTATTGAATTATCATAATTTTTTTATAATCTTTTTTCAATTTTTATTTTTAATCATGGCATATTACTCTCAATTTTAATATCACAACTAAATTTTATGAATATAGTTTCATTAATACATTAAATGCAAACTAATTTCTAGGCAAAATGAAAAAATCCCAATCATTCGAATTTTTCAACATATTGTTTTCAAATGCAAGGATGGAGTAAAAATAAATAATTATGAGATTAAAATATTTTAAACATAAAATTAATGGATTAGTATTTTAAAAATAGTTAAAAAATTATGGGGTAAATGAATAATTTTATAAAATATAATGATCAAATTATATATAAACCTAAAATATAAGTCTAAAATATAAATACCATAATAAAAAATTTTAAAAGAATTATGGGGCCTGGTCTGCAACTGTTCACACAACTGTCTCATTTGACAATTTTTTTTTTCTTTTTTCTTTTTGTATAAATACAAATAACATAAATATATATTTACATATAACTAAATTTAACATTAACTTTTTTTGTACTCTTATTAATCTTAGTTCAATTTTCATGATCTAATCAATTTCTACTCAAATCCCTATTTCATGGCCATCCCATAATATGGGATGAGATGACAAATATATCCTAATCTGATAATAAAACAAGAAAAAGTATAATGATAATTTAGCAAACAAGAAAGGATACAACGTTTTTTGTCGGTATTGTAAGCTTAGTATAGCACCAAGCCCACTTAGTAAAATCTTTTACGTCTTTTATATAAATATAAAAGAAAAAAATTTCTATTTTCCCGCCAATATTTTCTTTCTGTTTCCAATTTTTTTGATGATTTATCATTTTTAATAGTATTTTTTTACGTCAATAATTCTTATCATTATAATGCTTATAATTAATTTCATCCTTCCCTTAAAAAATAAAAATTTCTTATCCCTCTTTCAATTTTTTGATTCTTTTTAATAATAATTTATCTACTTTATAATTTTTTAAATTGTAATTGCATGTTCTCTCTTATTTTTATCTTTTTCTTTGTATCAAGATTGTGAAATTAGTAATGTAAAATCTTGTCATATTACTTATGACTTTGTTAATTTTTTTTTAAAAATTGATTAAATTATTATTGATTGTATTTATCGATATTAAAATGACTAATTTTAAGATTTATTTTTTATATTTTTAATGTATTTGATATATATTTTTTAGCAAAATTTTTATCATTCTATTTGTGCTTCTCAATCATTTTTTTTTATTTGTTTATCAAAATGAGTTTATGGTCAATATTTGGTACGAGTAAAGCAAAGAAATGAAGACATTTTCATTGCTTTGAATGGTTGAGATTATTTAAACAGTGTATGAATGGTTAAGATTTATTTGTACATGATATCACACTTAACTTTTACCATATTTGTCATTTATTTTTAATTTTTTAGATCGTTTTCATACGATGCAAAGACTAATTTATCATATTAATGCTAACAGCAACAATAAAAAGTAACAAAAGGAGAATGTTTGAGAATTTTTTTAAAAAGTGGGAGTGTAAGTGACATTCATACAACAAAGTGGGGATCTATTTGTTATTTATCTAATAGTATAATTGGCCTTGTGTGTGCTTTAAAGTTGGTAGGACTAGTGGTAGATAATTCAGATAAACGAATTGAGTTTGGGTCGATACGAATACGATTCGTTTAATATTTGTTTGATACAAATATAATTCGTTTATTATTCGTATTAATTCTTTTACTTCAGCTCTTGAATTAGCTAAGGCTAAATCTCAGCTTTCTCCTCCCTACTATGTGCTTTCATTTGCTATCTTTCTTACCTTTCTTTCTGTCGTTCTCTCAGAACTTATTGCCCAAAAGTTTACTTTCTCATCCCAAGTGTTGCAGAAAGTTGCCATCTTCGTTGCTGTTACTGCATTCGTCTGCGCCACAACAACCCCATTTCCACTGTGGCTCAAGCGTGCTTCCTGGGTTCTCTACGCGGTCTCGTTGCTCACCATCGTCATCTGCAACTTCATCGAAGACATTGTCAAGTTAGCTGAAACGGTTTTTGTCAACAGCCTCCACTGTCTGTTCCCCTTTTAAGAATGTCTGTTTCAGTTGATCTTGAATGATGATCATCCACTACTTGTAAGTTCTGTTTTTGCAAATACACTTGTATTTCTTCTTGTTATGAGAATAAATTATGTAATAATACAATTAGCAGTCCTTTGTGTGCGTTAATTAAGTTTGATTCACTTGATTCCCAGGCTTTGATTTGGTGGTGCTTGTATTATCTCAGTATTAATTAGCGGATACCCGACATGAAGGGGCTTAATCTGTTTCTGTCGTGTATATATATAAGATATAGGCACCCCAACACATAAGGCTTAGCGAATATCCGACGACTTCTAGCTAACACAAGCAAATTCAGACTCTTATATATACACACATGATACAATTAGTTATTACTAAAACTACACCACATCTCATTTCACATCAGAATGTGTTTCCATTTGAGCCCATTTAAGTAAGTCAATGGGTTTTGGATGGTCTTGCGGAACGACCCCCGTTTCAGCTAAACCACAGAAAAAGAAATATTACAGCTTTTGCTTGTTTTCAACCAATTTGTCCGCATCAAAAACTTTTCAAACCTAACACAGTGTAAGAATTATCAGCAAAACATTACACGATTGTGTTCAACACTAAAGGTCTAATTCAGGTACGAAGGATATTGAAAACAGAGGAGCTCTGTACTTGGCCTCTGGAGCAGAATGAAAATCTCTAATAACAAGATCAAAACGAAAAGCAGGGGAACATATATTCAGAACTGCCATTTACACAGTAGCTTTTCTAATATCACATTCAGGAAAGGTAATCGTCTTCTCGTACAAATATTAAACAACAGACAAATAGTCCATTTGCTCGAGTTACTTTTTGTTTGCATGGAACAGAAATGCAACAGCTGCAACATGGAAGATAAAAACATAAAACAAATAATAGGAAAAAATATAAACTTACATACAGGAGCGGTACATTTGTCTAAGTTTTTTAGCCACATCGATCATAGTTGGCCTACGTTGTGGTGATTCATTGAGACACTGAACCATAAGTTGGGCAAAAGCTTTCAATTGCTGCTGCTTCTTTTTCCTAGAACATGACCTCTCTTTAACAACCAGAGGATCTACAATCTTAAAAATCATTTTACCTTTAAAGTTTTTCCTTACATGATGTGCCGAATGACAATCACTGAAATTTTCAGCACGAGCTGGATCCAACAGTTTCTGTCCAGTGAAAAGATCAAGTAGAAGGACACCAAAACTATAAACATCAGACTTCTCATTTAAATAATATCTTTTAACGAACTCAGTTTCGAAATATCCATAAACACCTGTCGTATCATCTAATATTATGTGGATTTCACCTTTTGGAATAGATTTTGATATGGAAAAATCAAACAATTTGGCAACATTTTGTTCAGTGAATAATATATTGGATGACTTGATATCTCTGAAAATAATAGGCCTGGGGAATCCAAGGTGAAGATATGTCACCGCATGAGCTATATCTGTTGCAATCTTTAACCTATTTGTCAACAGTAAGGACTCAAAATTGGGCGTATGAGAAGCATGAATAAGATCATGAAGACTCACTGCCCTTACAGATTCAAAAACTAGAATGGGAACTTCAGTGTCCAAGCAGCATCCAATCAGCCTTAAAATATGTTTGTGACTCATTTGTGATGCATATACAATGTTATTGATACAACGTTCGTATGCGTTTTTGTTTGCATTATCCATATTATTTCGAAACATCATAATAGAAATTGGCTGCTCTTCCCAGAAACCCTTATACAATACATAGTACTGTTCTTCTAGAAAAGCTTCCTCATATTTATTTGTTGCTATTTCGAGTTCTTGAGCAGAGAAGATTCGGAAAGGATTATATTTACCGTCAGAAGCAGCAATTATTTCTTTTAGTACATATCCTCCATTCCTCATCATAAATCTTGTTTCATCTGCTTCTTCACTGAGCTTGAATTTTCTTAAAATCGAACACATCTAGAAAGTAAAAGTCCATAATAGCTATATATCAGCTTCATAAATTATGGTACATGAAATATAAGAAAGAAAAAATGATAAATTGTAATAGTAAACTAATAACCACATGCTGCAGAGTACTCCGAACATAAAATAAATATGTAAAGCTTAATTAATTCACACGCAAATATACTTATAAAAAGATAAGCTGCTGACGACAAGAAGAGTATTATACCTGTGATCTGTAAATGAGAAATTGGTAATATATAATGAAAACGCAAATATACTTATAAAAAGATAAGCTGCTGACGACAAGAAGAGTATTGTACCTGTGATCTGTAAATGAGAAATTGGTAATATATAATGAAAACGCAAGGCTTGATACTTCAAAAGAGAGCTCTGGAATTGCCCTTGCAAAATCTTCAACACGATATACAGAAACCTAGCTTCTGGAGAGTTTGAAAGTCAGCAATTAATTAATTATTCTTAGTGATGGGACACGATATAAGAAGACCCCATACGCAACCAGCGAAATGCCAGCTACATTCAACCAAAGGAAAGTTCAGCAATCTTGCATATAATAATATTATGTTCATCTAATAATGTATGTGATGTTTTAATATATCTAAAAAACTGCACACTTAGGGAGTCCAATAGTTTTATCTATTGCAATCTTTTGCCCGTATATCTGTCGATAAGAACGGCTCAACAGTCAATCACATCGGCTGTTAGGAGTCAACACCTCTCACCAACGGTTATCACTTCTCACGCATAATTATCGCTTATACGTGAGTCTACTTACTTAAAATGAAATTTATCATATTAAAATATAAGTAAATTATTTTTTTACGAGAATATTATTTATTTAAAATTAAATATAAATATTTCAAATAATACTAAATTTAATTTAATTAAACTTTTTAATTTTTAATATAATATTAATAAATTATTAAAAAAAAAGACTCAGCAATTTTTAAATAATTTAATTGATGTGAACTTTTATCTTAATAATAAAAGGTCATTAGGATTGATTTATAAATTAGATAGAGTAAATATTTATCGTACCAATAGGAGTCAACACCTCTCACGCATAATTATTACTTATACGTGAGTCCACTCACTTAAAATAGAGTCTACCATATTAAAATGTAAGTAATTTTTTTTTATAAGAGTATTATTACCTTCATGTGATAATAAATATCGTTTAAAATTAGATGTAAATATTCAAAGCTGTATTAGATTTGACTTAATTAAAAATCTTAATTCTTAATAAATTTTTAATATAATATTAATAAATTATACATGATGTAATATAAAAAAAAATCGATTTAACAATCTCCAAAGTCAATAGCCTAATTAATGTGAACTTTTATTTTAATAATAAAATATCGAAAGAATTGATTTAAAAATTAAATAGAACAAATATTTATCATAACAATAAGTCGAGTACAACCTAATATTTTAATCTATAAATATTAGAATTGGGCTTAAGTTAACTTGTCTGGTGTCCAAAGAAATATTTAATTTTAATCTGCAAACTTATTTTATGAGTATTTTTATATATAAATATTTTATAAAATTTGTTATTAATTTACGGTAGAATATTGATATTTCGAAATACCATAAACTAATATACGGTGGATATTTGAAATGAATTGAATTTATGATAATTTTTGGGATGATAATTTTCAAATTTTCATTAATTTGTTTGTGCTGATTGATATATATATATCTCCTTGAAAAAAAAAGCAATAATAATAATAATAAATTGAAAAAATTAGATTAATACAAGGAGAGAAGTTATGTTAAAAGAAGATGAATGTATGAAATTAATTAATGTTGATGTGTTGCCAAGATTTCGTTACCAACCAGAGACCAATACAAAATAAATGAAGCTGATTTAAATTAATGATGAAGAAAGAATAATTACTTAATTAATCAAAAAAGTAGATTATTACATATGAAGCTGATTTTATTTGAATTATTATTTTTTTATAATAAAGTAATTTTAATTATTAAAAAAATTATTATATACGTATGTTTAAATATATTATTTATTAGTGCTTAAAGAATATGTTATAAAATTGAATTTAGTGTGATGATTAAGAGTATTGACTTCTCCTCTTAAGGTGGTTATTATTTTATAATAATTTAGAGATATTTTGATAAATTTATAATTTTTTAATAGAAAAGCAAGTCTTGTGCTTGGAAGCTGCGATCTGGGTGTCTGTCTATCGCCACTAATTCCTTTTTTTTTTCTTTTATATAATTTTAATATAATCAATCTTTAATTTTTTAATTAATGTAACACATTATTAGATGGAAAATGTTATCAATTTTGCTGAGACAGTACGTAAAAGAAAATGTAAAAATTATAGAGTGAATTAATACCTTCCAATCTTTTTTATCAAATTTTTTATTTTTTATTTTTATTTTTTTAGTACCAAACTGAATTATAACTCGCTTACAAAAATAAATATATAAAATTTTTACCGACTTTAGACCCATCAATTTTTTACCAATTGAATGATTTAAAAAAATTAAAATTAAAAGAAAAAATAATAGTATCCATAAAGAAGATGACAAAAATACCCTGATAGTTCTCCCAAATTTGGCTTAATTATCCGCTTCTATTTTATTGTTTAAAAATGTATGTTATCCTATAAATTTTAAATTTTTTCAATTTATTTTTAGTAATTTAAACTTAGAACCAAATTAAACTGTCGGTTTGAGCCAATTTTTCTTAAAATTTTAAAAAAGTTAAATTTTTTTTGAGGTTTGAATAATTGGACTAAGGGGTTGTTTGTTTTTCTAACTGAATTTGAATATAATTATTTAAATATTTAAGAGCAGTTTATTTTTTAACTTATGTTTGAATATTTGTTAAAAATATTTGAATATAATTAAATTAAAAATTTTGATTTAAAGCTGAACGAACAAATGTTTGAATAATGTAATATTTTTATTTTTTAAAAATATTCTCATTTTACTAATTTATTTACTAATAAAATAAAACCCTACTTAATTATTTTTTACATATCTCTTTTTTATTGTCGGTCCCCTCTACTTACCTTCATAACCTTACTTATTTTATACTTTAATTATTGCAATAAATTTATAAATTAACATAATTATAATTATGTTACAATATGATTTATTGTTTTTATTGATATTTATATCATCCATTGTGATTTTTTTTTAAAAAGAAATTATATATCAAACAAATAAATAATGTACGTACTAATATAATTTATTAATCATTTATCTATAAATATATTTTTATTTTTTAATTTCTTCTTTATAGTAAATTATTGATTCAAATTTTAATAAAGTATAGTTGTTGATAATAAAGAAATACTCATATTTGAGAATTTTTTAGAATCCTTCAACAAATTCTCATCCGTTCATCACATTAAATCTCGTTAATTATGTTGATTCAAAATAAAATAAAAATTAATATCTATTATCCCCAAATCCCTACCAATAATTTATCCTTACGATCACGCTTGATTTTGAGGATTTTAAAGATTTTATTGTCTATAATAAATTTTATTTTAATTCACAAGAATTAATAATATTATCAATTTTAATTATAAATAATATGAGATCTTAAAGCTCTCACAATTTTAATTAGTTTCATATATAAAAATAATAAATGTCATTTTTTTATACCAAAAAATTTCCTAATTAACAATGGGATGTGAGGTAATCTAACAGGGAGGTTGATAGTCAATACCCCTAACCCAGCAGTTTGAGCCCACACTCGGACTACATCTACTCCCAGGACCACTTTCACTCCTTTCTTCAATTTCTAGTTATGATTTTATCAATTGAGTCCCTATGAAATTAAAAATTAAAACCTAATTTTAAATATGCATCACTTAAGTCCTTGGACAATAGGGATGATAATGGGGGAAGTTCAAGGCAAGATTTTCATTTCCAAACCCGCGTCATCTAGGGTGAGTTTAATCTGAAACCCGTTCCTCCCCAATCTTGAAAGAAATGGAGTCGGAGTCAATCTATCCTCATTTCTAATCCGCTCAACTTGTCCCTAACTAAGTCATATTTGACCAAATTATAGTATTGCTATAGTACCTAAATTTTGCATCACATGATCATATTATTGTATGGATTGTAATTTATAAGTGAGCTACACTAACATAACTCAAAATTTGGACTTGATATAGTAAATTATAATATAATACAATATACTTACTACAATATTTTTCAGAGTAAATGGATTAAGGTGGGGTGGAACCTATAATCCCTTAACCCACTCGCTCGAACTCACCCTAATTTTTAAACAGGTTAAATTT
This sequence comes from Melia azedarach, assembly GCA_028052125.1. Lineage (NCBI taxonomy): Eukaryota > Viridiplantae > Streptophyta > Magnoliopsida > Sapindales > Meliaceae > Melia > Melia azedarach. The sequence continues at coordinate 15,798,506 of CM051396.1, forward strand.
TTAAGCCGCAAACCTGATTCAAATGGAGTGGTATAGGGACCTAAGGGTTGGAAAATTTTTGCCATCCCTACTGGACAATTATTTTAATATATGAAATTATTTTTATTACTTAAATACATTAAAATTTTAAAAATTAAAAACTCAAAAGTAATTCATAAGTAAAAAGGCATTTTATTAAATTTTCTATACAAAGCCAAAAAAGTAAATGTTTAGATACATTACCATTACGAAACATAAATTCTTTTAATACCTCCAAATAGACCATGAATGGTAATGTTAGATGGTTAAACAATTTAATTTTAATAAATTATGTCAAAAAAATTGTCTGCAAGAATGTAAGTGACATATATTAAAACTACAAATCTACGTTTTAATTTTACAAACAATATGGACTCAACTGATAAAAGTTTAACTAAAAGTTGACAAAAAGAAAGGTGAAAATGTCAGTTTCTGCCGTTTTCTAAAGAGCATTTCCAACGCAGGATCTTTGAGTGGTTGATGAAGTTCGTCGGACAGTTTAAAATCCCTGCAAGGGTTTGAACCCTAATCTCTTACAACAAATTTTTTATTAGAAGCTGATTTTGTTGCATTGATTATAATATATTTATTATTTTTTAAATTTTGAGTCAAATTAATTTGTAAAAAAGTAATTTTAAGTATTTTACATAAAAAATTAATTATAATTATAAAATTGTAAGAAATAGGATACTGTCATGAACACAGAAATGATTCTTGAAAGAGATTAAAGAAGAGATTACATTTGTCTTATTATGTGTAAGACATAATAATTTGAACTCATATTTGCAAAGTTTGGAAGAAGAATTTTCATTGAAGGAATTGCTGACGGATAAAACTTTGATGCTAAATATTAATGTTTAACTAATTAATTGAATTTTATAATCAATGCATTAATTAAATCAAACAATTGTTATTTTAGGTTATATTAACATAAATTGCAGCCTAGATCTCTCATATGCTTGCACAATTAATTAATTGGGGTCACTAATTAACGATATTGATAATTTATTAAAAATAAAAGAAAAGAATTAAGCATAATCTTCTTTATTATAAACTCAAAATATAATAACAATCACAGTTAATACTTATTTTGAAACACTGTTTATTTTTCATAATCTGTCGACAATGCCGTTAGGCAAAACAACGCCGGCTTAATATCACTGTGGAGGTCGTCACAGTTAAAAATACAGCCACCAAATTCGATAGTGCGACTAGTGTATGCATAAAAATGGCCATAATAAATAGGGAGTGCTAAGAAATCACGAGCCATCCGAGCTAACGTGGGAAAGATTGGAGCATACGCACGCCACCAAGCTAATACATCAAACTTTTCAATTGAAGGAGGTTTCGGATCATTTAAATACCTTTCGAGTTCTGATGATGGTTTATGTGAGACGAAGATGTAGTGTAAAGATGTGCAAGGCCTCCCCATAGCATCCAAATACGAAGTTGTTGCATCTCTAGATTCAGACTCAGAGACCTTTGCATATGCTTTATAAATTGTGGTAAACTCATCAATGATTTTTTGAAGGTGGCAATCAGCATCAGGCCCATAAATCTTGTTATACCAAAGCTTTATAATATCCATTTTGAACCTCGGATCAAGAACCATCACAATTACTAGAACCAAGTTATATTTCTCTAACCGATAAACTAATTTCTCTACCGGAGTTGAAGTCTTTCCATCAAATTGGGTTCTTAGTGGAAGCAATTTCATATATATGTCACAAAACTTGGGGAAATACATATTTGGAATGCCATCTTTGAAATACGACAGGTGGTGACAAGTATCCAATAACTCTTTGCAGTGCTCAGAAATCGCAGTTGCCTTATCCCATTCCTCGTCCCTTAAATTTATCGATCTTAACTTGAAATCAGAATCTATTTGCTCCAGCTCACGAAATGCTTCTTTGTAAGCCAATGCTTCCTCAAAATCAGGGAAAGAATCAAGGACAAGATATTCAGAACTTACTTTCTTTCTCATGGACTTGGCATTGTCTACTTTCTTTCCCTTGGACTTGGCATTTTCTACAGCAATTTGAAAATTATGCATATTTGATGTTGTGCTATTGACATAATCAATACACTTTTTTATCCCACTAAATTTGTTCCATAACCATTTTGTTAAATAATTATCGAACAAACTAGCAATCGTGCAAGAGGCAAACAGAAAACCAAGGAAAGGGAGGGGATTATTGCCTCGTCGATTAAACCAGCTGTTAATTTCTTCAGTAACATCTTCATGATCATGTTCATAGATATATTCCCAATAATCATTTATAGTTATAGAGCATATATTTCCATCGATCTTCAAATCCAAACATGATTCTTTCAAACCTTTTACTGAATTTTGATAATTATGATAACGCTCCTCGCACTCAATGGCAGCAGGAAAACTAATAGTCTTTATCTTCGGTTCCCAACTATCATCAATATAGCATACCCTCAAGACATACCAACCACATGAGTCCTCAATTATTAAGTTAACACGACACGAGAGTTCACTGAGAACCGTGCAGAGTTTTTTCTTCTCTTCTTCGTAAATTTGGAGTATCTCAACCTTTCTAGAGTTCAGTACAAATGGATCCCAACACTCTGTAGGTTCTCCATACTCATCGAAGCAGTCTTTGAGAAGATCAATCACAGATTTTTCTTTATTGACAACGGCAGAAGTTAAATTCGTTGTTTGATCCATTGATATATGAGCATCTTCACCTCCATTATTTCTCTTCCGTCGGCATCTCTCCAGATGATTTTTGAGATGCGTGGTTCCTTTCTTGCTCGAACCATCAAACTTCCTCCCACAATGATTACATCTTGCCCAATCTCTTCCATCTTCTTCCCCTGTAAACTTAGTCATCTCCTCCCAAACCTTTGACTGCTTCTTTCTTCGATTACTACTACCTGACGAATTCCCCACACCAGGTTGGTGGTTCATGACTATATTCATCTCAACATTATTCCCTTGATTTCCATCTATTTCTCTCCCCTCAATGATTTCCTGTCAACATTAATTTATATATATACAATCTGAATGGTCACTGAAATTAAGGATGGAATATATGCTCTGAACTCCTTATCAATTAAGTTCTAAAAGAAAATGAATGTATGACTAATTAATTTTTTTTCATTCGCTCTAGATAGATACATAGATAGAGAGCATATATACCTGTCCATGGTGTTGATGTGTTTCCAAGATTTCGTTATTAACCGAATACCGAGAGATATCCATAGCCGGCCAATATCCACAGCAAGCCTGCCTGCAAAACCAAGATCATACCAAAGATTTCTATTTGTAGTGAAGCAGATTGAGGTAAATAAAATCAATCATATTAACCAAAGTTAATTAAATTTAAAAGCTAACAAGATCATAAATATATATAGGACGACAGTAAGAGCAAAATACTTATGTGAAACAAATCAGATCTCAGTTGAATCAGAGTTGTATAGATCCAGAGAAAGCATACCAGAGCCTAATTTGATGCGAGTTGCTTAATTAATTTTCTTCGTAAGATGGGGACAATCGTTCCTTCCTGCCAATTTTTCTCCTAACCACTCCACTATTGCATCCCGCTGTCATCCGCTAAAGATTAAAAAAGACGAGCGCATACAAACAAATACCTGAGCTTCGAGGTAGCTAGCACCGTGCTACATTATTAATTAATTAATTATTGGTTTCTTCAACCAATTGCCGAAAGGAAGACTTAATTAATTAATTATTGGTTTCTTCAACCAATTGCAGAAAGGAAGACTTTTGAATGTATACTTATGCTATACCACTGCCGAGAGATCAAAAGCATGCGCTTATTTTGTATTTAAGAGATTGATCTAAAGGGATCTATCTATCTACATATGTCATTCGACAGCTAACTGGTTATATAATTAATAGCCGAATGATATCTACACTCCACTTTATTGTATAAATAATATACATACTTCTATTTTAAAAATAAATATCAAATATATCTTATGTAGATTTTTTCTATTAAAATTAACTGTTGACTCAAATTAATTGATTCAATAATAAACTTTAACTCTTATTTGACCGATATAATAATATAAATACTCTTTGTTATAATTTTAATTAATTTTTTTAGTTAAATAAATTAGTTACATAAAGACAATTTAATTAAATTAAAAAATAAAAAATTAATTTTTTTCAATTTAATTTTTTATTTTTATTTTAAAGTTTTCATCTTTTTTTTATTTTTGACTTTAAAGTTTCTACTTTTTTCTTTAAATTTTATTTTAATTTTTTACCCTAATTTATAATTAAAACAACACTCATATATTAACAAATAATAATCATAAATTGAATAAGCGACAAGAAAAATAGTCAAATAACATAAAAAATAATTAAAATAATGGGATTTGTTGAAAAAAATTAAATATATATTGAAAAAATTTCATCTTAAACATAAAAATATCATTATTTTTTACATTGTTTGACTATTTTCCTTGTCACTTAGTGAATTTATGATTATTATTTTTTAATATATAAAAGGTTATTTCAATTATGGATTAAGGTGAAAAAATAAAAAATAAAACAAAGATGAAAACTTTAAAATCAAAAATAAAAAAGTGATAGAAACTTTAAAATAAAATAAAAAAATAGAAATTTTAAAATAAAAAATAAAAAAAATAGAATTTGAAAATATAAACTTTTAATTTTTTAGTTAAAATAAAATTATTTATTTAACTAAAAAACCAACTAAAACATATTGTCGAGGATTATTCCGTGAGAGTTTTACCTGATCATAATGTCCTAAAAAAGGTCAAAAAGAAAAGTCAATTATGGACTAAATATCTTAGTGGGTAATAACAACCTCAAACAAGCAAGCACTACCAAACCACACTCTTCATGATTAGTGATTGCATACAGATAAATACTGACTTTTCAATCAAAGATAAGGTACGCTGAAATATAAACTCTCTAATTTCTTCATCCATGCTTCTCAGATTATATTTACTGTGCTTCTCGATTACTTTTACAAAGAAAACCCTACTGACTTAGGCATCAGAGGGTTTTCGTCCGGAAACCGACACCTTTTATTAGCCTTTCTTTTGTAGATATATCAAATGAGAAAAAATTTGGTGTTAAATAATGATCACCAAAAATTGGTGCCTTTTATGGGAAGCGATACAAAAAGTCACGAGAAGCATGAGAGAAAAAAGGGTGTGGAGAAATTAGAGGTGGATGAAGAAAACAAAAGAATTTCAGAGATGAGAAACAATAGAAATGAAAGAGGCATGGCCTGATATTTATAGATGGTTAAAAAAAGAGAGGCACCAGAAAATAATGGTGGTAAAAAAATGACTTGGAAGTTCGCTTTGTGGTATAATTTTTCAAGCAGAAAAAGCAAGAAAGAAAATGGCCACAATTGTGATGATCGCCAGCCTCAAGCCAGCCATCGCCACCGTAATCACCACTCTCAACCAACTCTGAGCCAATCCAGAATGATACAGTTAATTGATCCTAGCCATCCGCCTTGTTCCAAGCATTGCCAGAATTTGCCAACACAATAACCAGCCTCATGCCGCTTCACTATTTTTGGTCATGATACGGGCAACGATCGCTGCATGAAAAAGCTCTAATCACTGACTTGTGATTCCAATCAATTATTATTGTATATTAGATAGAGATATACTAATATAATTTATGTAGTTTAATCAGAAATTATCACCAATTGAAATGTACTTCTATTTAATTAATTTCATATAGAGATATGATAAAATTTTAGGTGTGAAGTAGACTTGATTGATCTATAGAGAAATAATCGAATAAATTAGGATAATTAACTAGTAACACGTATTTTAAATTAAAATAATATCAATTAAAGAATTGGATGTGATCAAATATAATAAATCATTAGCTCTAAATATTTTCATTAGTTGAATCCTTTAAGTATTTTGCTTAATAGTCAATTTTAGTCTATTTTTATTTCCTCAACAAAATTATTTCGATTTCTTTAGATAAATTCGTAAATTAATCACCTTCGATAATTATAGAATTAATATTCCTCATAGAATAGACATTTTTTTATCATTATATTACTTGATTGTAACACGTGCACTTACGTTCATTTATTTTACACACAATAATTATATTGATTTAAATAAAAAATTAAAATCTATTAATCCCAACCCAATAATTTATCTTTATGATCTCCACTTACTTTTCAGCATTTTTATGATTTTATTATTTATAATAAATTATATTTTAATTGACAAGAATAGTATTCTTAATTCCAATTATAAATAATAAGTGATCTTAAAACTCTTATAATTTTAATTAGTTTCATATATAAAAAATAATAAATGTAATTTATGATAAAAGATTTGATATTATACTAAATGAATTTTAATATTGCTCTTTGAGTACAAGAAAGAAAAAGTTTTATTTTAATTTTAAGATATGGATGTACCAAATCAATATTAATTGCCAATATCAAGTTAACTTTTCTATATTTATAAATATTGTCAATCAAATAAAAGATATTTTTATAATAAGAAAGAATATTTTCGATTTTATTTGAAGATTTTTAGGCAGTAATTATATTTCTATTATTTTTTAATGTAAAATTACGTATTTTTTCTTGCAAAATATATATAAATAGCTAGCAAGCACTGGTAAATTTATTCTCACTCAAGTTTCAAACATATTTTGATAAAAACTCATCCTTGAACGAGATATGGCTCAAATCAAAGTTCTCTCAGCAGTGCTTATTGTAACACTCTTGCTATGTATCGGTACGTAGTTTCATTTTTATTTATTTACTCTAATCCTTACTCCTATTGTTACTACTCAAATTCAAATTTAGGACGAATTAAAAGCGTTAAATGTGCCCTAAATTATGCGAACTATATGCCCAATATTTTATAAATATTATTATTTTTTATTACTTTTAAGATGATTATATATACAATGTAGTTGAAATATTAATAATAATAATTGTTAATTACAAACCATAAATATTTACAATTTTTATATTTATTTATGTTGCTCGATTTTTGGTAGGTTGCCAAGAAGTGGTTAGTCAAGGTTCAAAGTGTTGCAGAGAGCATCCTGAGCTGGGAAAGTGTGTTCCGGGTCACGATGATAATCCTGATGAAAATGGCAAATGTTGGACGTATTGTGTCTCCGATTGTACAAGGGGAGGTTTTTGCAAGAAATTTGGAAACGTTCATAAATGTCATTGTTATTGTTGATTTTTACATGTTATTAAAAATAAAAAAGATAGAATAATAATAAAATCAATTAATATTCGATCACTGTGGTGTTAATTAATTCTTTTGTTTTGTTTTCTTATATATTAATTGTAATGACAAAAGCAAATCACTAATAATCATGACATGAGATTGAAATTGATATTAGCATGTAATACATCTAATTAAGAGAGAGTTTTCGTTTTAAAATTATATTGAATTAAAAAAAATTAAAAAAAAGGTTGTGTTTGTTGGTTAAATAAAATATCTTGTTAGAATATATAAAATTCGACTAAAGATATACAAACACTCTATTTTTTAAAATTACGAGCAATTTAAAAATAAAATTTAAGGATATTGTTATTTATTCTCTTTCTCGAGAAAGATTAGATACCATCAATTTATAAGAGAGATTAGATATTAGCCTAGTTTTGAAGAGATATATAGAATGATATCCCCTCAACTTTACATTTATTATTATCACGCTATAGTTTTAATCCATGAAATTTTTTGATAAAATAATAAAATAAGATATAATATTTTTATAGTTAATAATTTAGTCATAAAATTAAACATTAGATTACATTAGCTTTACATTATGATTCAGTGTGTCAATGAATTTATCAGGAGCTTTTCTGATGTCACTTTCAGGATCATACAAATTTTAAACAACTTAACATGATTTGGTAAATGATAACTCTAATTATTGTTGTGGTTCAATAGTTGAATTAATGTATATAAGTTTATCATTTCTCAATTACATATAAACAAAATTAAGCTGTTGTATCTTTTTCGCAATTAATGGTTGCCCTTCTGCCAACAACCCAAATAATCCAACCTGCTGTAAAGGGTTTATGTATTTATAATAATACTATACTGCCATGCCCACTTAATTAATTAATGTGGTTAATTTCAACAGGCACCCTTCATTTATTAACAAACATCAAATAGTCCTCTAAGTTTCTTTTGTTAGTAATCTAATCATCCTCTGTTCATTACTCCTTGCTGTTAAATATAATATTTGAGCCCATCAAGGAAACTAGATTCTTTTGAGGTGTTTTATAAAATTAATAGAAATTAACAAATATCCTCCTAAAATATAAAAAAACAGATATGTATTCGTGATATTTGGAGAAAAAGAAATATACTCTTAGAATGTGGGCAAATAAAAAAAATACTTTCTTAATTTGTATTTTCGTTAGATACTCTTCTTGACTTTTATTTTTATTAATTGACTCGTTAAATTATTATCATTTGTATTTTTAAATTATTATTAAATAATAAAGTAAGATGTAATTTTTTTCAACAATAATAATTCAATTCTTATTTTAATATTTTTTACAATCACTTTTTTTAATTATAATAATTTAATTATATTTTAATATTTTTCACAATATATTGAGGACTAAATAGAATTTTTTAATTTATTATTTTAATAAAAAATTTAGAAAAGAAAATACTATTATTAAAAACATTCTTACAATGAGTTAGATTAAACTCATATGCTAAAATATTTTTAGCATTTTTTTTTATTTTCTTATTAATAATTTGATATTTAATTATTAAATTTTTTTTGAAACATTGATATTTAATTATTTAAAAAATTTGAAACATTTTTTAACCTTTCATTTTTATATATAATATATTTATTTAAAAGATTATATTAAATTTATTCTATTTTTGAAGAAAAATTATGAAAATATAAGTAAAAATATAAAAAAAAAGAAGAGAATTTGGTGACATTTGTTAATAAAATTAGTCATTAAATATATTTTATATTATTGTCGATTAGTATAATTTAATTTTAATTAAAAATGTAGAAAAAGTTGAAAATTTTGGTTATTTTTATTTGTAATATTTGCATAATTTTTTTAAGGAAAATATAGTGAATATTATATAATTTTTCAAATAGATATATGATAAATAAAATAATTAAAAATTAAAAAAATATTTCATTTAAATTTTTTAGATAATTAAATATCAAATTATTGTTAAGAAATAGAAAGGGGGGTTAAAATTGTATATATACACGCCAAATTTTATTGTATTTGTTCTCAACATATCACATCATATTCATGTTACATAACTGTTATACCGGCACTAAGAACTCACACTCCCACCCAAAAAACAAATGACCCAAAGAAATTGCCATTACTTAAAAGAGCTCCAAGCAAGTAAGCAAAAGAAGTGTGTTAATTTGGCTTTGTTAATTCCTTCTCCATTTTTCAATAATTTTGCTTAAGGGAATTGCATCCTAGCACTGTTAAGATCAAGTAAACATGCTCATAGCCATCTAATTTTGAGCTCAAAATCTTCGTACCTGCATGGATTTCTATCATCAACCAAAAAATAACAATGAAATAATGCCAAAAACATGATATTACCTACTTCCAATCCAACCTCAGAGCTACCCCTTCTATATATCTCACAGTAAATTCATGCTCTCTAACTTCAACTTATCTACATCCAATCATTTCTTCACCTAACTCCACGGAAAAACTCTAAAACAGCTTCATATTTCTTCACCCTTCATCCTCTCTTCCTCTTTCAATCATTCATCAATGGAGAAGAAAACCCATTTGCTTGATGAAACTTTCTTGCAGCATCCATTTCTTCTCCTTCTTGCTCTGGCATTAGGGTTTCTGATAATGGATCCTCTAGACATGGGGCCTGTCGGGGGCCATGAGTTTCGGCCGGTAAAGCATGACATTGCTCCATACAAGCAGGTCATGCAGAGCTGGCCTAGGGATAATCTGAGTAGATTAGGTGCCGGAAAGCTGGAGTTTGTCAATGAAGTTTTCGGCCCCGAATCATTGGAGTTTGATGGCTTAGGACGTGGTCCTTACACTGGTTTAGCAGATGGAAGGATTGTTAGATGGATGGGGGAGAAGGTTGGATGGGAAACATTTGCAGTTGTCACTTCAAATTGGTGAGTTTATGCTAATTTGTACATAAATATGAACATATATAGCTGAAAATTCAGCTCAATATTTTCCTTTTCTTTTTTATAAAAAAAAAAAATCTCACCTATAGTCCAATTATATTTTGTTTACTACAGAAAACACTTGTTACATATATATTGAATTTCTTAATTTTGAAAGGTAATTAAATTGATTCTAGAGAGAAAATTTAACTCAGGAATGAATGGATAAATTACTAAAATTGTCTCTTAAATCTAGTAGTTCAATATTAAATATGTTTGACTGTCTATATTCTTAAAATAATTTTAAATAATTAATCTTGCTAATATTGGGTTATTGTAGTTAGAATATGAACCTGACATGAATCCAATTAAATTCTCATGCCGTATTAATCTCTTTATATGTGTTGAATTCATATTGAATATTTTGCCGACATGACTGTTGATTTGTCTCCTCACATGTTCCATCCATTTAAGGTTATGTTACATTTGAAGATCTTCTTAAATTTTCAAATTTATTTTTTCATTCATACACATTACATTTACAATCTTCATCAATCAGTCAATTGCCTCTATATTACATGCCGATGATTGTATTAAAAATTGAAGGTCAGAGAAGCTATGCGCAAGAGGAGTAGACTCAACCACAGCAAAGCAATGGAAGCATGAGAAATGGTGTGGTAGACCACTCGGCTTGAGATTCAACAAAGAGACTGGAGATTTGTACATAGCTGATGCATATTATGGCCTTCTTGTTGTTGGTGCTCAAGGAGGACTTGCTACTTCTTTGGCAACTCAAGTTGCCGGAAACCCAATTCTATTTGCCAATGATCTTGATATTCACAGGAATGGATCCATTTTCTTCACTGACACTAGCAAAAGATACAATAGAGTGTAAGAATATCAATCATTTTATACGTATTTCAAATATCAAAACTCGTCTTTAAGATATAAATTGAGTATACATGGGAGGGTTTTGTTGATTTGCAGGAACCATTTCTTTATCTTGTTGGAAGGAGAAGCAACGGGAAGGCTTCTCAGATATGACCCTCCAACCAAAACAACTCATATTGTCTTAGATGGATTGGCTTTTCCAAATGGAGTACAGTTATCCAAGGACCAAACTTTCCTCCTTTTCACTGAGACTACCAATTGCAGGTAATATCCCCTCTTTTTTTCTCTCTAGATCAAATTAATTCAAAATGTTTTACAGTAAAATTTTAAAATACAACATTGATACGATATTTTAAAGGATTTATTTGAGATTAAGTTACTGTGATCTGTTGTGTGATTAGATGAGTAAATCTTAAATATAAGTGAGAAAGTAAGTACCTCCAAATAACAAATAATATTTATCAAACATTAAAATTAGATCCATATTCTCACTCTCACATGATTTAAAAGTGTTTTAAAAGTTACGTAAAAATACAACCATTTAAAACATATATACTATAAATTTACGACCTTAAAATTAGATCCATATTCTCACTCTCACATGATTTAAATAATTCTAAAATTAGGTTTACGGTCACCTCGATCTCATTAGCTTTACATTCTGTTAAAACTATATTCACATTCCACACAAGGGTATATTAGATTTGACTTTCAATACTAATATGTGATTTCAATAATTTTAAGGGGGAACTGAAATACCATAAAGTTTCCATCCATTTGAACAATATTGCCAATGTTAACAAGCTTTTGCAAAAGCACTTTTAGTGTATATACAAGCATCTTTCTGCTTGTTTCACAGTGATATTCATAATCCTGCTTTTACCATCTGAAACAATGTTTGGCATTCTCACAGGATAATGAAATACTGGATAGAGGGTCCAAAAACAGGAACTGTTGAACTTGTTGCAAACCTTCCAGGTTTTCCTGATAATATAAGAATAAACGATAAGGGCCAGTTCTGGGTTGCAATAGATTGTTGCAGAACTGCAGCACAAGAAGTACTTACACATAATCCATGGATCAGAAGCATATATTTTCGGCTTCCGATTCGGATGAGCTTGTTAGCCAGAATGATGGGGATGAAGATGTACACAGTAATCTCACTCTTGAATGAAAATGGAGAAATCCTGGAAGTTCTTGAGGATCCAAAAGGTGTAGTAATGAAGCTGGTGAGTGAAGTTAAAGAAGCTCAAGGGAAGCTGTGGATTGGAACTGTGGCTCATAACCATATTGCGACTCTTACCTATCCTTAGTAATTAATTCAGGTTGATTTTGCTTTTCTGTAGCAGCTTCTTGGTGTTTGTAATTTTCATACTATATATGGGTTCTAAATTAATGAAGTTTTCGATTACTCAAGAGAAATTGTGTAAAACTGCTGGTGATTAATCATGACAAAGGCATTTGCCTCTTTTTCTTCGTGATTAATAAGGCGATTTTTCATACAAATTAAGAGGGTCTAATACCATATTGAAACTATAATAACTGTATCAAGTTTTTAGGTCAAGAATTACATGATAATGTCCATATTCGATTGAGTTATTGATCCGTCCAACAAACTGTAACGAGCATGTTTCAAAAGAAAAGCTCCAAAGCGTCCATATTTCTAAAATTTCTTCGCTATATATATATATATATATATATATATATATATATATATATATATATATATATTACATATTAATTTAGTAGTGCTAAAGGTATAAATTCTTTAACAAACTGTGGAATATAATTTGACATGATATGATAGCAAGTATTGGTAGATAAAAATATAAAATTAGTGCAATAGATAAAAAAATAATAATATAAATTTTACGACAACTAATACTATTATATTACGTTAAATAATATTTCCATAATTTTATATAAAAAGTTTGAATTTTTAATATTGCTATAGAGGTGTAAATGGGTCAGGCTGACTCGGTTCAGTACAGGGCCGGCTAATAAACAGTGTCAGCATGGCTCGATGGTCGGACTATGCCAGGCTGAGATTTTAACCCCATGGACCAGGCTTGGCACGAGCCTGTAATGGGCTGTGCCAGACCATGGGCTTATGCTGTGCCGAGCTAGTCTGTGAGTTTGTGATGGGTGATCCAACGGACTTGATCCGGGCCAGCCCGTGATGGGTAATCCAATGGGCTTGATTGGTGGGTTTTGACTTTCACTTTAAAATTTTTTTGTAATTGTTGTAGTTCGAATCAAGCTCTAAGATAACAAACATAACAACTTCACTATTGGGCCAATTTTACTTAATAGTACCTCTTAAGTAATATATATTTAATAAATAATGTATATTTAATAAATTTATTAAATATATTATTCTCAAATTATTACTATTGATACAAAATAATTGTATAATTTAATTATAATTTTATCTTTAACATATTTAAATATAATTTTATGACAATTATTTCTTTATAATTATTTGAAGAACTAATAATTATATTTTAATATCGTAGTTTTTTAATTCCAATAAATATTCATCTTTTTCATAAGTTAATTTTAAAAAAAAAATAATTGACAACAATGATCAATTTGATTGAGACAATTAAATAATTTATATTAAATATTATCGGTAATAAATTTTTTTGTAAAGACAAAATATCAAATTTAATGGATACAACTGTTATAATTTTTCTATTAATCGATATAGATAGAAAAAAATAAATAAATGTAGTAGAAAATTAGTTTTAATAGAATTGATAAAGTTAAAAAAATATATATACAATAAATCTTAGAGTTCTTTTGTTTTTCGATAATTTTACAAAAAAAATATTTTTGGCATATAAGAAAATAAAATTTGAAAAGAAAAACAAATTCTTTGTTTCATTAATTTTATATTGCCATATTCAATAAATTAATTTGTTAATTACAAATGGGATTATTTTCTTTGATATAATTCATCATTTTTATTTTATTAAATTTTTTTGCTCTAATTATTAAAAATTATTTAATTTTGTTAGTTTTTTATTATTTTAACAAATTTATTTATTAAAAAATTTAAAAAAAATTAATGTTCATTAAATTCGAAATTTATAAATAATTATGAAGGACTTAATTGATTAAATTAAAAAAATTATAATTTACATTGATATGATTATAATGATTCATTCATTATTATAATATTAAATTATTATATTTTAGTCGTGATTATTAATAAAATGACATTTACACAAATTATTAAGTATGATTCACATCACATTATATATTTCTTATTCGACATGTCAATATGAATATTTAGAATTCTTTAATTAAGTTATGAATAAATATAATTACTTATCATCTTGATTTAACTTTTAGGTAATATTGAATTGCTATATTTTATTTGTGATTAATAAATAATAATTGATGATTGTTATCAATTATTTTGTGAAAAAATTAAATATTTATCTTTATTATGTTATTTTGATGATATATGAAATAGTGATTCACTTATAAACAATTAATTTATTATTAGTGCAAAAATATAATAAATTTGATTTATATTATGAGATTTGATGAAAAATTAAAATTAATGATATATTTTTAATATTAAATTAAAAATTGTAATTATAGAAGCTAATATTTGTTAAAATTTAAATATTTATTCAATTTAATAAATTTTAATATATTTTTTAAAAATTTATATCAAGTTTAATATAGACTATTGTAAAACTAAATTATTATGTCAATTTTTAAATCTAATTTAAAAAAAAATATAAGCCATTTTTATCATTTTATCTTTCCCTTACGATCACTCGTTTTATATTATAAGTGATAATATTTTTACAAATATAAATTATTTTAATAATTAAACATTATATACAAGATCTTTTATTTTTATAATTTTATTTATGATAATAATCATTATAATACAATTATTTTTTTAAAATAATATTTTAATATATCTTTTAGTTAATAACATTTATTAAGGCCATTGTGCAATAAAATGTGAATAGTTCGGTGGTAAGGTGGTTGTTTATTCCCTTTAAGCTTGTGTTCGATCTTGCAAGTGTAAAACTTTTTTATTAACTTGAAAAGTCAAACTCCAGTCAACTTGACCCAGGGGTAGGCACAGGCCCGGCATGTGAGCCCGTTTCGGCATCATTTTTGAGGGCCGGCCCGGCCCAGCCTGCCATTTATCACCTCTATATTGTATATAAAGAATAAAATTATGTGTTAATCGGATAATTATGTGTTTAGTCTAAGAATGTAATTAAAGTTACTCCCTGCGAATGTAATTTTCTCTAACATTTGTGACAAATGTTAGAGAAAATAAAAAGTTGTATTAATTGAATTGAATGTATGTCAATAAACTAAGTATATGAGCATACTTTTATATAAACTAAACTAATAATTCAATAAGAACTAAATATAAAATACAAAAGCAAATCAAACTAATCAAAGTTAATTTTAGTTTTAAAAAATATTTTAATATAATAAAAAATATATTTAATAAGACTAAACTGAATAGAAAAGATTTATTCTATTTTAATATCATCTCTTACAATTAAGATGATGAAATAAACTTAAATTTGAGAATTAAATAAATTCAAACACTGCTACGTAAAATTCTAAGAATTTCAATATGGGAAGATTTTCGAAAGAGCCAAGTAACTTCTTCATTATTAATTATTGAACTTCTTCCAACTTTTTTGTAATTAAAATATTAATAAATATGTATTCATTATAATTAATATAGCAAAAATTTAATCATGAATAACAAAATTAGAGAAATAAAATGTAACTAAGTAATTATTAATTATCAAAAAGAATTAGAAAATTTCTAGCTTAATATTATTATTATTATTAATTATTTGGTTATGATTTCTTCTTAGCATACAATATTCACATTAATTATAAATTAATTAAGATATAATAATAATTTATAAATATTTTTAATTAATAATTTAATAATCCTAAATATAAAAATAATTTATTAATAATATTCGGCCCACCTGGGCCAATTTCGGGTTGCACCCAATTCTCGGGTGCCCTGTGTGCTCCCGTAAATTGGGCTACTTTCGAGGAGCCCAGAACGCACCCAAAAATCACCATCCCTAACTTCGGTGGTTTCTAACCCCATTTCCGACAAGATTCTGACAATATTTCAGTTTATAAATACATTTCATTTCATTCCAAATCCATGTAATTTTTTTTAAAATAAACCAAAAACATGCGTTTAATAATTTTATCACAAAATTCATTCTAAACATTCACATTCATGTTGTAAACATCATAAATCATATTCTGTTAGAGAAGAGAGGTTTTGAAAGATGAAAGTTAGGATTTTTGTGAAAGTGTAGGAAGTAAAAAAGAAAAAAAAGGTAAAAAAGTAGTATTAAAATGTAAAAAGAATTCAATGTAGCTGGTCAAGGTAAAATTATCAGAAAAATAGATGTTGAACTAAGTTGATAAATTTTCTCTTTAAATGACTGTTTACGTCAATTAAATTTCAATTAGGGTTATTTGAGAAATTTCCTTTCTTCTTGTTTGTGTAAGTAAATCTCTCTCTCTCTCTCTCTCTCTCTTCGACATGATGTTTGATTAATTTATTTTCTTTTCCTTCGAAGTCAATTAAAAAAAGTCGTATACTTTGACTCTTTGATATAGATCTTTGGTGAGCAACGTGCTTTAACTTTGCTACAATTAGAAAGGTAAAAGATTTATAAGTCTTTAAGGTTTATTTTTGTGTATAAATAAATAAATAAATATATATATATATATATATATTTGCTGCTTACTATTGCATTTTTATTTTGTTTAACTAAAATGCAATAATAAAAAATTAACAATTATATGTTTTTAATTATTTTTGTATTCTTTTTTTGTTTCATTAAATCCAATGCTAAAAAAAATTAACAATTAGATATTGCTATTTATTTTTATATTTTTTTTATTAAAATACGATGTTCAGAAAAAGAAATTAGCAATTATTTACTACTATTTATTTTGTATTTTTATTTTATTAAAATACAACATTAAAAAAATAATAATTATATATATTTCGCAAATTATTTTTATATTTTTGTTTTATTTTGTTAAAATACCGTACTTAAAATGATAAAAGAAAATAGTTATATATATTTTAAATTATAATTATACTCTTTATTGTTTGCATAAAAGTCATTAAAATATAAGGTTAAATTAGTATATTTTATTTCATAATTTGTAGAGAAAATATTTTAATATCAATCATTAAAATAAAGTAAGGGTATAGTAGTCTTTAGAATAATTTACGTCATTTTTATATTAATAGTAATAGAAAAAATAAATAAAAAAATTTGTTTTATAATTATTTTTGAAGTAAAGATGTAACAATTATTAATATAACAAAGTAGGGTTCAAATATCATTTATCTTATAAAATATCTAAATTTAATAATATAAAATAATATAAAAATTGTGTAAAATTAGATGTTCTTCCTTTCTTCACATTGTTCTATTATCTTTTTCTTATTTCCGTGTGATTGATTTGACTAAGACATGCACATTGTGGAAAAGTATTTTCTATGCTAGAAGTTCTTTGTATCATACTAACTTTTGACTATAATATTATAATTACCCGGTAAAAATTGACTAATTAATGAATATGATTCCAGAATTATAAATTGGTATAAAGAAAATTAAATTGAATCCACCAACAGATTAATTGCAAGCAATAGCATTTCTATTTAATATTACTTTTGTTTCCTAAAGAGGTCAGTACTGTGTTTATGCACAAACATTTACAGTTGTTATTTTGCTTGGGAGTGTTGAATAAGTCTTTGTCGTTCATTAAGATCGTCCTCTGCCAATTTTGATAACTTAGTTCTAAATTTTTAAGAAATACTATTTGGATTTTATTTCATCAAAGTCTTCTTCGGTCCTCTAATATCTAATTTTGACTTTGATAAATTCTGCTGTGTTCCCCCCTCCCGAAGTTAAGGCCTACGACTAGAAGTAAACAAAATTAAAAGTCACCTCATATGGAAAACATAATCTGAACAAAATAACTTTTATTCCAGCATGCTTGAATGGACCAAGAAACTCTTGCCAACTCTGGAGACCCACCTTCTCTATAGCATAGTCTGACCACAACATTTCTAATATTTTCATTCCAGGGCTCTGGCTGTGTCATATTTCCTTCATTTGGGTTAAAAAAAAAAAGCTGCTGAGGATTATGTGATGTTACAACAATGAGATGTTAAAATTGAAATGATTTGTAGTTTTAGACTCTATCCCTCACTCATTGATCAATCTTATCTTGCTTTCCTTCTCCTTACACCACATAGAAACATTTATAAAAGATCTGTTTAACTGTAATATTTTAGGCCCCCTAATTTCCTAAGAGTAGTTCAGAGCCATTGGTTGTGTGAGTTACTGTTCATATATAATTACTATTTATAGATACTATTGACCGTGAAATAGTGAAATTCAGTTTAAGTGAGAAGCAAATTGTTGTCAATAATAACAACAAAGTTTAAAATTGAGAAGTTCAACGGAACCAAATTTTTGTTATGAAATATGAAAATAAAGGAAATTTTAAGGAAGGATAAATGTCTGGCAACAATTGGAAAAAAACCTCAGATATTGACAAGGATAAGTGGAAGGAGATGGACGGTAATGTAATTGCTAATTTATACTTAAGACTACCTGATAGAGTATTAGCTAGTGTGGAGGAGATGAAGACGACAAAAGAAATATAGGATGCTCTGACAAAGTTGTACGAAGCCAAGTAATTATATAATAAAATCTTCTTAAAGATAAGACTTTATACTCTTTGAATAGCAGAATCCATATCGGTGACTAACTGTATCAACATCTTGAAAACTCTATTTTCACAACTTACAACATTGGGATATAAAATAGAGGGAAATGAACTTGCAAAAATTTTACTTCAAAGTTTACCTGACTCGTATGATTAACTCATCAAATCTAACAACTAATATCCAAACAAATTCTTTAGTCTTTAATGATGTTGTAGGAACTATCTTGGAAGAAGAGAGAAGGTGCAAAAATAAGGAAGACAGAAATGCAAGTTTGCAGTAAGCAAAAGTGTTGTTGATGGCGAGAGAAAAATCAAATGAATGTGGGTCTAGTGGGAGTCAAAATCAAGATATCAAAGAAGAATGTCAAGTGCTACAGTTGTGGTAAGAAAAAGCATTTCAAAAGGGAGTGTTAGAACAACAAGAAGAGTGGAGAACAATGAGCCATCAAAAGCTCAAGAATGTGTTGCAAGTACTTTAGATGATAATGAAGTCTTATACGATGAAGCAATAACGATTGTTGAAGGCAGAAGACAACTTGCTGATGTCTGGCTGTTAGACCTAGGAGCAACATGGTACATGACCTCACAAAAGGAGTGGTTTCACACAATGAACTTATCTCAAGAATTTTTTGTATACATGAGTGATCATCATGCCTTAGAGATTGTTGGTATTGGTACTGTAAAGATAAAAAAGCATGATGGAATCGTTCACATTATTCAGAAGGTACGACATATCAAAGGTTTGAAGAAGAATCTATTGTCTTTGGGACAATTAGATGATCTTGAATACAAGACCTATATTGAAAATGGAATCGTGAAGATTGTTAGAGGTGCATTTGTAATCTTGAAGGTAGAGAAGATTGATGTAAATTTATACATGCTTAAAGGGGAAACAAAATAGGAAGCTAATGCATGTGTCACGTTAACTAGAAAACAAGAAGAATTGATGATGATATGGCTTTTCACATTGGGACACACGTCAGAACAAGGTTTGAATTTTCTCTTTGTGCAAAAACAACTTCTAGGACTCGAATTGGTAAAATTACTGTTTTGTGTGTATTGTGTTACAAATAAGTAGCATAGATTGAAGTTCATAAGATCTAATGTTAATGAAGTAAAAGGTATCACTTATGGGATCCCATTGCCTATAAGGTTATAGTCGATAAGAATGCTATACAAGATCATTTACAAGAAAAAAGATGGAGAAGATAACATGATGGAGAAAAGCTTAGAGAATGGTTAGAATAGTCTTAGCTACGTGTGCTATTTTTTATTTACATCTTGAACAGTTAGATGTCAAAGCTACATTTCTTTATGAGACATTTCAAGAAAGGATATATGCTCGGGCTAAAAAGTTTTGTTAAAACAATTAAGGAGAACTTGGTTTGCAGGTTGATCAAATCTCTATACGTTCTCAAATAGACGCTGATTTATTGGTATCAGAGATTTGATTCCTTCATCATTAGCCTTGGGTACAATAGACTCAATTCAAACCATTGTACGTGCTATAAAAGGCTTGGTTGTTATAATGATTTCATTATCTTGTTATTGTACGTGGATGACATGTTGGTAGCAGGCCCTAATAAAGATCGAGTCCAAGAATTCAAGGCATAGTTGGCTAGAAAGTTTGGAATAAAGGACTTAGAATAGCAAATAAGATTCTATGGACGCAAGATTGTAAGTCAATTTCTACTCAAGTAGGGAATTGGCAAGTAAGGAAGGGATTACCAAAAGTGACTTTAAGTGGGAGAACGTGAAAATTGAGCTCACCATATATATGTATAGTGCCATATACATGAACAATATCCAAATCATATAAACAACAATAATGTACAAAATTTTCAACAAAAGTGCACTGAAAGGTAAAGCTCACTTTTAGACTTTTAAAGGGACAAAATTTATATATTGGGGCCCATATGATTGGAGTAATTTATAGAGTTTATGTGAAAAAAAGAGGAGAAAATCACTATAAATACCTCACCCTTTCACCTATTTAGTTGTTCTAAATCATCATTTGAGAGCTCATCTAAAAAGACAAAGAATTGTTTATCCTTTGTAGTGTTATTCATTTAGACTTATTTGTTCTATTTTAAGGGAGAAAGTGAAATACTCATATTTCAAGAGAGTTGTTCTCTCCTTGTAATTAGAGAGAAAGAGAGTTGTAATCCTCACTTTTAAATAGTGAAATTCTCCTATATTTACCTGTTATTTTTACTCTAATTGTTTATAATTTTCCATGTAAAATACTTGTGTTGATTTATTTTACTGCTTTATTTTGCTATGATACGTCAAAGCCTTGTAAATATTACTATATTTTGATGGACAATTATATTTCCTACATGTTGCTATGATTTGATGGATGGTTATACCTCTTACATAATGTTTATTTTAATTGTTTTCTCAATTTCACTTTAATTGCAAATACTGCTTTGGTCCCTAATTTCCTTACACATGTATAACTCTATAATTTAGAGTTGATAGCTTGCATTTAATTGGGAACAAGGGGTCGACTTTCAGGTTCAAGATGTGCACGTTTTGCCAGACATGGCTTAGGTTATCACGAAAACGTACGTTCACCTTAACGCTAGACCATTTAATTTGACTAATGTCTTTAAGTTCCATAATGGATAGTGGTTGCTTTATTAATGTGAAGTTATAGTAATTAAAAAGTAATGAATTATGTCTTTGATTCTCTCTCTCTCTAGAGTGAAACTGTATTTAATAAATATTTAAATTTTATGATAAAATCTTCTTTATAATTTACTTTTAGTCTTTTAATTTTTCATTACTATACAAAGTATATTTCAAATATTATTTTAAATATTTAATTTACCTCAAGTTTAATATTCAAATTAATTTGATGAGATCAATATTTATGTTAACAAAAATATTACGAATAACTAATATTTTTTTACAGCCAAATAAACAAATAAAATTTGGCCATAATTGACTGCAATGCGATTGCAAAAGTATTTTTTATGATTAAATTCATATTATTTACGGCTATTTTTTTCAACCACAAAAGAGGTTTTTCATATAGTGCTTACCATGCCATTTTCAATTAAATCATTTTACAATGTAGTTTTGGTTGTTTTGAATCTAATATGTCGGTGTTCTCTCATTTTGATCTATTTTCCTCTTTTCTCGATTTTCAATATTTTTAATATTAAAAATTAATAAAAATACTTCCCATATCTTGTTAATGCCAAATCTTTTTCTCTGCAGGTCATTCTTCCCCTTCCTTCACATTATTCTATTGTTTTTTTTTGGAATAATGTGATTTACCTTTTGGTTTTTTGGGAAAGGAAGATACTCCCTTAACTTTTTTCTTAGTCTTATATACCCCTCTAAATTTCAAAGAAACTTGAGATACCCCCTTAAGACACTATTCTAAGCACTATTCTAGATATAAATTGATTATTTTATTCCTCAGTTATTAAAAACATATAAAATAATTTAATTATCTTTATATTAAAATAATATATTTAAAAATTATGTATAATTAATATTGTTAAAAATCTTCATAATTGTTAACTTTTATAACATTAATTGTAAGCAAATTTTAACAACATTATTTGTAAAAGTTTTACAACATAAAATATGTTAAGAAATTATTAAAAAATTTTACAATATGAAATTTTTTTAGTTGTAAAAAATTAATTGTTTTTACTTTTACAATATATTTTTTACAACTAAAAAAATTGTAGAAAATTGATAATGAATTTTAACAATATTTATTATATATAATTTTTAAAATAGATTATTTTAATAAAATGATCAATGATAAAATTATTTATAATTAATATTGTCAAAATATTAACAAATTTAAAAGAAAATAATTAACAATCAAAATATCTTTATAATTTTTAAATTAATTATTATAATAATATATTATTGATTATTATATAGTAAAAATAAAAACAATTAAATTATTTTATATGTTTTTAATAGTTATGAGGTAAAATAGTCAAGTTATATCTAGAATAATACTTAGAATAGTATTTTAGGGGGGTATCTCAAATTTTTTTAAAAGTTAGGAGAGTATGTAAGATTAAGAAAAAAATTAAGGGGATATCTCATTTTTTTCAAAACGCCGGAGGATAAATCATAGTATCCTTTTTTTTTTTTTTTAACTTGCGTATTATTGACTTGACTAAGACATGCATATTATGGATAAGTATTTTCTATGCTAGAAGTTCTTTGTTTCACACTAACTTTTAACTATAATATTATAATTACCCAGTAAAAATGACTAATTAATCAATCTGATTCCAGAATTATAAATTGGTATAAAGAAAATTAAATTGAATCCACCAACAGATTAATTGCTAGCACTATCATTTCTATTTAATATTACTTTGTTTCCTAAAGGGGTACTGTGTTTATGCACAAACATTCACAGTTATTATGTTGTTATTTTTTGTGAGTATTGGTTGAGTCTTTGATGGGCCAGGTTACTCTTGAATTTCCATTTCCTTG
The DNA here is from genome assembly GCA_028052125.1 of Melia azedarach. NCBI lineage: Eukaryota > Viridiplantae > Streptophyta > Magnoliopsida > Sapindales > Meliaceae > Melia > Melia azedarach. The sequence goes on from CM051396.1 coordinate 15,821,808, forward strand.
CTTTACTTTTATTGCCTTACATTTCAATTCTGTTGTTGTCTTTATCTTTGACCTTAAACTTCCACAAAAATTCTCCAACGACTTTGAAGGGTAAGTAAGAAAAGGAACGTGCATGAAAATCCGGTGAGAAGAATTAAAGGCTCCAAGCATTCCGAAGAGTCTCTCTGTCTTTGGCTTTCAGTATGGCATCATCTTCATTGTCTTCCTCTTACAATTATGAGGTTTTTCTTAGTTTTAGAGGGGAGGATACACGTAACAATTTTACTTGCCACCTATTTGCTGCTCTTTGTCGTAAAAAAATAAAAACCTTCATTGATGAAGATCTTAAGAGAGGAGATGAAATTTCTCCTGCTCTTTTGAGTGCAATTGAAAGATCAACCATTTCAATAATAATCTTCTCGAAAAATTATGCTTCCTCCAAATGGTGTTTGGATGAACTTGTCAAAATTCTTGAATGCAAGAAACTAAATAACCAAATTGTTATACCTGTTTTCTATCATGTTCAGCCATTAGATGTGCGAATGCAGATTGGAAGTTTTGGTAAAGCTTTTGTTGTTCATGAAAAAAGTTTCAAGAAGATGCCAGAAAAGGTTCAGAATTGGAGGGATGCATTGGCAGAAGCATCTTATTTAACTGGACATGAATCCATGAAAATCAGGTATAACTCTTTAACTTTCTCATGCGGTTTTAGGAAAAACGTGTAATCATTTATTCATTCATCATTTGTGTTCTTTGTTAAGAAAAGAGAAAAAGAATTACATTTTCTTTGTCTTACTTTATTTTGACATAATGTTGTAATTTTATGATCTCTAAATATATATTTTAGGCCTGAGGCGAAACTTGTAGAGGTAATCGTCAAAGATGTTTTGAAGAAATTAGAAGATATAACAATCACAACTGATTTCAAAGATTTTATTGGAATAAATTCACGAATTGAGCAACTTAAATCACTACTGCATATTAGGTTGCAAGAATTTCGAATGATGGTGGGAATTTGGGGCATGGGTGGTATAGGTAAAACAACATTGGCTGAAGCTATTTTCAAGCAAGTTTCTCATTATTTTGAAGGAAAGTGTTTCATTGGTAATGTTAGAGAAAAATAGGAAAAAGGAGGTGGATTAGAACAACTACAAAAGGAAATTTTTTCTTATTTATTAGAAGAAAATCTAGAAAAAGGAGGTCCCAATATACCGCAACATACTATTGAGAGGCTTTGTAGCATGAAGGTTTTTATTGTTTTGGATGATGTGAATACATTAGGGCAATTAGAATATTTAATTGGAGGACTTGATCGATTTGGTCCAGGAAGCAGAATCATTATGACTACAAGGGATAGAAGTGTGCTTGATAAATATGGAGTAGATAATATATACAAGGTTCAAGAATTGAAAAAGAATGAAGCTCTTCAGCTATTTTCTAAATATGCCTTCAAACAAAACCATTGCCCTCAAGATTTTATGGTGCTCTCGGAGACAATAGTAGATTATTGCAAAAATAATCCGTTGGCTCATAAAGTGGTAGGATCCTTTTTTCACCAGAAAAGCAAACTTGCAGATTGGGAAACTTCTTTGCAGGACTTCAAACAAATTTCTAACACTGATATTTATGATGTGTTAAAAATTAGCTACAATGAATTAAAGCCAGAAGAGCAAAGTATCTTTTTAGACATTGCGTGTTTCTTTGAAGGACAGGATAAAGATTATGTGTCAGAGATATTAGACAACCCTGCTGTGCAATATGGTCTAAATGTTCTCTCTGATAAGTCACTTATAACAATATCAGAATGCAACACCTCGAAAAAGCACACATTACAAATGCATGATTTATTGCGGGAAATGGGTCGGGAGATTGTCCGCCAAGAATCTGTTAAAAAGCCAGGTAAACGTAGTAGATTGTGGTATCATGAAGATATCTATCATGTATTCAAGAAAAATAAGGTAATAGCCTATTTATGTCACTTTTGTTTTATATACATATATATATAGACGTTTGATAAAGAATTAATTTATTCACATTTTGTCTTCAATTAATGAAATCTGCCAAATTTTGAAACTTTTGAATCCTTGACGCTAACTTATGTTCACCTTTTGTTTGCAAGGGAACTGATGCAATTGAAGGAATATTTCTAGATTTGTTGAAAATAAAAGAATTACATCTATCTTCTGGAGTCTTCAGAAAAATGTCCAATCTTAGACTACTTAAATTCTATATGCCCAAGTATATTTCTGTTCCAGAAATGTGCTCTGGAGTCCATCTTTCTAAAGATTTTGACTATCTTTCCGAAGAACTGAGATATATCCACTGGCAAGGATATCCTCTGAGATCGTTACCAACAAATTTTATTCCAGAGAATCTCATTGAGCTTAGGCTACCGTACAGTAAAATTGTACAACTTTGGGAAGGAGAAGCGGTATAGCATCATGCCTAAATTTAATACGTGTATTTATTTCTTTTTAATGTTAGTTGTTAAATTTATTGATGCTAATTTATCTCATTATTAATTAATTATTGTTATTTTTTATTGTAGGAAGCTCCTAAGTTAAAAATTGTTGACCTCCAGCACTGTCAATTGCTCACTAGCATCCCATATCCATCACAAACTCCAAATCTTGAGAGAATAATTCTTTCATATTGCGAAAAGTTGTCTGGCGTTCCCTCATTCATCCAGAATTTTAACAACCTTGGTCACTTGAGTTTTAGTCGTTGCACAAGACTCGGTTGTTTGCCCAGGAACATTCATTTTAGAGCTCCTATAATCATTGATTTCTCCTTCTGCATTAATCTCTCAGAGTTTCCACTGGTTTCAGGAAATATAATAGACCTAAATCTAGCTCATACGTCAATAGAAGAAGTTCCCTCATCAATCGGGAGACTAACTAGTCTTAAAAGGTTAAATCTGGAAAGTTGCGAGAAGCTGTCAAGTATTTCAACCTGCATCTGCAAATTGAAATCTCTTTATTGGCTTGAACTTTCTTTCTGCTCAAAACTTGAGAGATTTCCAGAAATCTTGGAGCAAATGGAAAGTTTAGAATATATTAGCTTAGACGCGACCAACATTAAGAATCTGCCATCTTCAATGGAACTTCTAAGAGGGCTTACAGATTTGAAGTTGAGTTATTGCCATGAACTTGGGAGCTTGCCAGAGAACCTGGGAAAAATAAAATCTTTGAAGTTCATCGAGGTATATGAATCAGCCATCAGTCAACTACCCTCCTCCATCAAAGATTTAAACAATCTTAAACTAGTTCGATTTTGCAGATGCAGAGGTCTGGTGTTGCCTCCATTATTAGGTTTACCTAATTTAAGGGAGCTACGGTTGCTTCACTGTGACATAAGAGAAATTCCTCAAGGTATTGACCGCCTATTCTCCTTAGAAATCTTAGATCTTGGAGGAAATAACTTTGAGAATTTACCTAAAAGTGTCAAGCAGCTCTCTCGGCTGAGAGAACTTTACTTGAACCTTTGCAATAGGCTTCAATCACTACCAGAGCTGCCTCAATCTCTAGGATATTTATATGCAGTCGAATGCAAACAGCTCCAATCACTGCCAGAACTTCCGGAATTTGTTGAAATTTTAGATGTATCGCTATTGGAAATGACAGAATGCGGTGAATCCAAACGCTCTGACGCATTTTTTTGGGACAGAATACGTTACGATTTTACGCGTTGTCCGAAAATGAAAGAAAAAGGAAACGGCATTTTTGAAGATTCACAACTAAGAATTCAGCACATGGCAATTGCATCACTAAAACAATTCCATTTCAATGAAAAGGTACATAATTCACTTCCTATCCCTCCTCTCCGTCTATATTAATTTCTTTCCTCCTTACGTTAGAAATCATGATTTTCATATCACAGAGACAAACTGGATTCGACATTTATTTACATGGAAATGTAAATATTCCTGAATGGTTCATCCATCGATGTTCAGGATCTTCAATAACTGTTCAAATGCCACAGAACTGTTGTCAGGCAAACTTCCTCGGCTTTGCTCTTTTTGCTGTCTTTGGATCTGAGGAAGATTCTCATGATTGCGGCAGATATTTTGAAGTCAAATGTAGCTACCATTTAAAACAAAAGACTCTCTGTATAACCGAAGATTTTGGTGCCACTATTTTGAATAAATGCACATTCATCGAGTCGGATGCTGTTTTTCTTGGATTTGATCCCTGTTGGAATGTTAGGGTACCTGATGGAGACCTTGATACCGCTGTCTGTATTGATTTCTCCACCAATGGTTATGCTCTGCTAAATCAGAAGTCGCCAGTAGTGAAATGTTGTGGGGTGTGTCCAGTGTATGCACATCCCAATCAGACCCAGCCCGATACCTTTACTGTAAATATGATGCCACCAACTGAAGAAGAATGCACTCAATTTCTGAAATTACATAATTTTCACGATAAGGCCAGCACAAGCGGAACTGCTTATGACGAAGTGGAACCAGGTCCCAAGAGATTTTGTAGAGAGCAAATCAATGCTCCCTAACAAGAAACCTAATTCTTTTCTTATGTAAGTGTTGTTTATTTTTAATCTACAAATCAATGCTCCCTAACATCATATTAATTTCTGTTGTTAGCTTCTTAACCTTAAGCTGCAGGTATCTTGATCCTCAAAATTTTACTGCTGAATAATTAGGTGGGATATTTACTAATAATGATTGGTTTGTTTCCAGCTTTTGATCTCTTCTCCCTACTGCAACAAAGTGTTGTCTGTCTCATTGGAAATTATACGCTCTCAGGTACACTGATCACCAGCACAGAGGAGCCTCTATAACATGATGTTTTCTTAATTTTTTCTACTATATTAAAATTTTATATTCTCGAAATAGTTGGATTTTTCTTCTTGTAGTTTCATTGATCTTTTTGACTTTTAACCAAATTATATTGATATGATGCTGGATTCATTGGTTTTGGTAAAATATTTTGATGTTGGATAGTTGGATTTTGTCAGTTGTAGGTAATTATGTATGTTTTCTTAATTGATATTGTTTTACACTTTTTGCTCAAGAAAAAAGGTCACTTTTTTTTTAATTTTTGGCTTATTTATTTATGAAAGATATTGTTAATTTTTTAAACCACCAGAAATCAGCTTTTGCTTGCCTGGTAGTCGAATTCCTGACTGGTTCAGCTATCAAAGTTCAGGATCTTCAATAACTGTTCAACTGCCACAACACAGTTTGTAATAGAAACTTCATAGGTTTTGCTCCTTGTGCTATTGTTGGAACTGAAGAAGATTTTGATTCTAGTGGACTATATTTGGGAGTCAAATGCATCTGTAGTTTTGAGCAAAGGCGCATTCATTCAGTCGGATCTTGTCTTCCTTGGATTTGATTACTGTTGCGATGCTAGACTACATGATACTGACCACCAGAAAACTGCCTCATTTGAGTTCCCCCTTTACAAAACTACGACAAAATCTTCGAGGTATTATAAAATTGCAGGATGACTTTCATGATGAGCCCAGCAGAAGTGGGAACAACTGGAAGTGTTCAGAGTCTGATGAAGAGGAAGTGGGAACACTTGTCAGAGAGAAAATTAACTCTCCTCAACAACATAGCTCCTTTCTTTCTCAACTTTTCTGTCAGACCAAAAACCTGCTAGTTTCCGGGGGTTTGATGCTTGATGACATTTATCCTTGGGGTGTTTTTCTGCACCAGGAGAGCTGCTGGAGGCACTAATGGATCGACTTCAACAATAAGTTGAAGAGCAGAAAAGCAAGCGAGAGTCCCGAGGAAAGAAAGCCATTGCCAGACTCTTCTTATGTACCCTAGTGTGAATATGTAACAAAGATCATGGTGAGGATTTATTTTCTGTAAGACATCGTTTTGATTTATTTTCTGACAACTGTTTTTTAAGAAAACTATTTTCTAGAAGTATTCCCTGCTATTAATAACAACATTTCTGTTTTCTTACAGGTTGAAAAATTGTTTTTTTTTGGTACGGTGTTCTAAATTTCGGACTCTGTGTCTCTCTGTGTTGGATTTGCCTTGTGTGATTTTCAATCTGTTCCTTAGAAAATGCAAGAGAAAAAGGCAACAGAGAAATAAAATCATTCAATCCCCTGTTTGATATCTGGGATATAAGTTGGTAAATAAAGAAAAATTGATTAATAGAAAAATAACGTTGTTTTCATTAACATTAAACAAAGAAATTTTACTAGATGTGGAGTTGTCACTCTGTTTTCTTGCATAATTATTGTTCTATTTATGCTGTATAAAATTAGAATTATATTTATTTTAATGAATCCTCATTTCCCCATTTTTTGTCCAAATAAATGAATCCTTGAGGAATTAAATTCTTTTTCCATTCTCCCTCCTTTATTTCTTCTAACCAAACACACACTAATAGAATACTTTATTTGAGAGTAATGAATCTTATGTATAAACCTTTTAAAATGAAGCAAAGAATCAAGACAGCAAAACTTTAATATTGTTTGAAGCTAAAATTCTACAATTGTCTCAAGTCTCAATGGACAAAAAAGTAACATACTTAATCATTTATTTTAACCCTTTCTAATGCAGTACTTGGGGTCAAAATCATTTGTTCCTTCGATGGTTTTTTGGTACACAATTGCTTTGTTGTTTCAGTGACTTCGTTTTCCATAATTCTCTGAGAAATAAAAGAACAACACAATAACAACTATTTTTTTTTTAAAAAAAAGTTTTGGACGGGAATGAGAATTCTCAATTAAGTATCATTCAGACCACCCCAACTAATTACAATAACAACTTTTAAAAAAAGCAAGTGCTCCTGAAAATGGAAAAAATTACAATCCATTTTTGAGCATTGAGAGTTTTGCAAAGCTTTCAACATCACCACACAATCCTTCGTTTCCTTGTAATGCTTCTATGGGAGCAACTCGAAATGCTGCGCTATTAGGAATCTGACCCTCTTTATTATAAGAAATGTCAATGCGTGACAAGTCATTCATTCCTTCGAATCAACTTGAGATTAGGCCAGAGAACATACTGTGCGATAGATTCAGATTCTCCGAACTTTTCAAGTCACATAGTTGAGTAAGAATTGCAGACCTAAGAAAATAGAAATAATTTTTTGCGTTTGCGAAGAATTCAATTTGAAATGTTTGGGATGTGACATGGTGAAATTGGAACTTACTATCTATAGGCTCCAGCTCTTCAAACCTACTAAAATCAATTGAAACCATAAATGTTTCTCCCACTTGGCAACTTTCTACCCGCTGGTCCAATTGTTTGATTTTACTTCAAGATATGGTGGTTCGTATCTCACACATTTTTTCGTTATGGTAATACAGCGGCAGATTCCATTGCTAATCTTGGTCTAAGTTGTTCTGCTTATTCTTGGTGGCATTCACCTCCTCCTTCAATCTGCTAAGAGATGCTGCTGAATTCTCGGGCTGTCCAAAAATTTCAGATTTGTGTAGATTTGTTTTCTTTCAGCTTGTTTGCTGCTTTGTGCTGAAGGTGCTGTCCTTGTTACTGCTGCTGGCTGCTGGTTTGTGGCTGCCGCGTGTTTCTGTTGCGCTGAAAATGAAGGAAATTTCTAATTCCTTTTGTTTCCTGGCTGGTGCCTGCTGCTTGTCTTTCCTGGCTGGTGCCTGCTGCTTGTCTTTCCTGCATAGTGGCTGCTACTGCTTGCTGCAGCCAGCTGTTGTTACTGGCTGCTGCTACTTGCTGTCAGTTATGCAAAAATTTTCTGCCGCTGTATTCTGCTATTGCTGCTAAATTGAAACAGAGAAAAAACCACTTGATGTTTGTGTTATTTTTCTTCTGCTGTCCTGTTGCATCTTGCTGCTTCTGCTATTTTAGAGCAGAGAAAACAGCAGCTGTTCTTAGTGTTACATTTTCTACTGTTTGTGCTGCTATCTCTGCAGCTTGCTCCCAGCAAAGAAAACGGCAGCTTACTGTTACATTTTCTACTGCTACCTTCTGCTGTTGCCTAGTTTACTGTTTTGTGTTCTTAGAACTTGAATTTCATTTGTACTCTCAGCCATCGGATTCCTCTTATCTTCTCTTTTCTTAATTATTTCAATAATATATTATTACAATTTATAAAAAAAATTTGACACCATGAAAGAATTTTATGCCACCTCCCAAAATCAAATTCTTCTTATTCCTTTATGGCTTTATTGGGGTCGTGAAAAACATAGGGTGAGTTTGCTGAAAAATAACATATTAAGGTGACAAATTCAACACTAACATAAAAATTTGTGTAGATAAATCATTTTCTCTTTTGTACATAATGTTTGATTAATAATGTGTATCTTTATTTGTTAATTTATTTTCTTTTCCTTCGAAGTCATTTACTTTGGCTCTTTGATAGGTCTTTGCTGAGCAACATGCTTTTAATTTTCTACAATCAAATTCTATTTCTTTGCATCAATTATTATTTTGTTGCGTCATATTTGTTGAACATTTCTGAGGAATTGAGATATCTCCACTGACATGGATATCCTCTGAGATTGTTGCGAACAAATTAATTTTATTCTGGAGTTGGCAGGGAGTTCTTACCAAGACTCACTCAATCAAATAAGATTTTCCGCACAGTTCTGTCACGGTTTAGTTCATTTTGGACGTGATCGAGACATTCTTACTAATCTTGGCATTCCCATCTCCCTTTGGCGTGCTCCTAAATTAAAATCGTTACTTGGGTTCCTTCTATGGTGGGCTGGGTGAAGGTAAATACAGATGGATTATCAAAAGGCAATCCAGGTCCTGCTGCTGGTGGAGCCATCTTTTGGAATGATAACAGCATATCCATTGGTGGTTTTGGTGCCTCTCTTGGGTTTCAAACAGCATATTACGCTGAGATTATGGCAGTTATCCTTGCAATAGAGCATGCCTCTTCTAGGGGCTGGCCGTATCTTTGGTTGGAATGTGACACTCTCTTGGTTGCAATTGTTCTACGAAATCAGAATTTGGTGCCACCTTGGCCTTTACTCAACAGATGGAATCATTTCCGTTCTATCATTTCTAACATGTATTTTCGATCTACTCGTACTTTTCAGGAGAATAAGGCAGCTGCAGACAAAATGATTAATTGGTCCTCCTCACTGACTCCTTTACATGGCGGGATCAGCCCCCAGCAGGTTTTGGTCGTTTCCTTACAAGTGATACTCAAGGTCTTCCAAACTATCGATTTAGCTAGCGGATGGCAACTGCCGGATTTTGAATGCTTTGTTGTCAAGGGATGCTCAGTTTTTGTTGGTGTTTGTTGCAACTTTTAAGTTGTAAGTTGATGGTGAAAGTTTGTTTATACTACTTGTGGTCATCTTTTCTTTCTGCTATATTACCTGGCTGCTGCGACTATTCTGCTTGTCATTTGGTTTGCCAAGTGTTGCTCAGCTCCGCGGTTTCTATGATGCTGGAGATTCCTGCTTGTTTGATGAATTCTAGTTTGCTGCTGAGTTCTCTGCTGGGTGGTGGTTACTTTTTCTTCTACAGCTTGCTGCCTTATTTTTTGCTTCTTTTTTCCTGCTGTCTTGCTGCGATCTTCCTGGGGCAATTTGTTGACTGAATGTTTTTTTAATTACTGCTGTTTTTTTTCTTCTGGTTTTTGGTGTTTTTTCTTATGGTATTTTTTTAATTATTGTTAATGTTCATCATCGTGTATCATTCTTCTATTTTATTGATGTTATTCCTCTAAGTGTTGCTCTTAGAGATAATTTATACATATGAAAAACAAAATAGAGAAACTCATTGAGCTTAAGCTACCTTACAGTAAAATTGTACAAACTGTGAGAGGAGAAACGGTATACATCATGCCTAAAATATGTGTATTTACTTGTTTTTAAAATTAATTGTCAAATTTATTGATGCTAATTTATCTTATTATTATTTAATTATCATTTTTGTATTATTGTAGGAAGCTCCTAATTAAGTTGAAATTTGTTGATGCTAATAAAAAAGTAGGAATTGTGAACTTAACCTCATATTAATATAATGTTCAAATTTTATAACTGAGATGACGAAAAACACATTTCTGTAAAACTTTTTTTCTTACAAGTCATTTAGCCACGCACAAAAAAAAGAAAAGATGTTGTTATGGGGTAAAAATAGGCTAGACACGTGGCGGTACGTAAGCCCACGACGCTCTAGTCGGCACCTATGGAACGATCCGTTCATGTTGAAACCCACCTCACCTCGGATCCCAGTTGAGGCAGGATCCGACCTCAGGTAGTATAGAAGGTGTTCACATGAAGGGTGTCACGTGGTCTATAACCAATAGTCCACCTAGATAGGGCAAAACGAGTGGACCCCACTCTGGAACAGCCCCAAAAGTGAAGGGATTTGGTTCCCCCAAAAATGTGAAAAAGGTGTCCTATGATCCTAGGTCACCTGGGGGGACCACCTGAAATCGCCTAAAACGGAAAGCTGACCAAGGAGACAGTGTAGCACCTTGGTAGCTGAAAAAAGGACCCCACCTGACATGGTCAACCTTTAAGGGACCACAAGTAGAGGCGAATGAGCATTCGCCACCTGTACACAAGGGATAACGTAATCCCCTACTCGAATCAAATCGTGCCATGTGACATGTAATCTCGGATAAGGTCTTAAGGACCAATCCCTGCTCACCAAGGGACCAATCCCTGCTCACCAAGTATTCCTAGTCTTGACTCCGAGCTAAGGTTTCAAACTGGGGAAGAGGAAGGAAAGGAGGAACTAGGGCAGTATTGTTTGGCCAATCATGTATCCACAAAGGTATAATATAAAAAGACACTTATGTCAAGGTAAAGTAGGGTCTTCTTGAAGCTAGAACTCATTTTTTGCTCACACACACCACAAGCACAAGTCTCCTCATTATTGTTCTATCTAAGAAACAAAGAGACAACCTTAAACACCCATTGAAGGTTGTCCCTTGAGGACGGTTTTACTGTTCCAACTTCCCTAAAGGCCATACTTATTGCCTTCTACATGTGTTTTGTGTGTCATTTAGTCCATTAGCTCTTAGCTACATACTCCTCCTTATATTAGCTATTCCAAGCTACCAAAATCGAGCCATAATATCACCCCCTCAAGGTACTGACTTGAGCGTCGGAGTGGGCTCGCTGGAAAACCTCCGGCGCCCCCCTTTTGACCGTGTTCTCTGCTGCAGGCGTCCTCACCAAGTTCGTGTCCGAGGTCAGCAAGGAGAGCAAGCTCAGGAAGGTTTCAAGCGATTTGGCCCGGGATCAGCGTGGCATGAAAGGTCAGCTTGGGAGCTTCCGGGGTTAGTTAGAGACTTAATCGGGTGCAGAATACTGAGCTCAGAACTGTTGACTGGGCATCCACTCTCAACTCGGATACTAGATCAGCAAGGCAATACCACCTCACCTGAGTTGATATTTTCACGCATCAACAGATGTATACTACAGTTTGAAAATCTTGTTCTCTAATTCAGTGCAGACTTACATGAAAATGGCATACACTTGGAAATAAATCACACATCGATCTATATTACCATTACAAAATTGGACTTGAATAAGGGTACCACCCTTGACATACTCGGTGAAAGCCAAGGCAACCAGACCCAACATGGCGAACCTACCATTCCAGATCTCTGCATCCGAAGTCATGAACCCTTCTGATTTAGAATCGAAGCTGACACCTTTTAACAAAGGAATCAGAGATGCAATTGAGAGAGCAACGCTTGTTCCCAAGAACCATGTAAGCCCACTGCTAGATATCTGCGCAAACATATCCTGACCATTGGTTAGCTCTACAGCCTTTGCAGCCACGAAGCCAATCATCGCAAGCCTAACGTTGATCCTTTCCGGACCGCTGAATGCCAATACGTCCGAGAATTTTATGCTCACCTGCCACAGATGATACAGACAAGTTCAGGATGTGTTGAAAACGCGAAACGTAGCATATTATTATCTGAATGATATATAAAGAAAGGAGACGAAAGAGAACGGTGGATATTTAGGTTCCACGTCGTCTAGATATTTCGTCTAAAGTTACTTGGTTCACGTGGGTTCGCTTGACCACGTATGATGGAGTTAGGAGACGTGGCATTCTTATTCACCAGATTTTGGCACTGGAGAATTTGCGGCCAAGGCTGGTCTAGGTTTGAGTTTTGGCGCTTTCTTTCTGGCGGTGAGTAGTGTACTATTCCTGCCATCCCATTGAATTTCAAGTGTTCTTCCTCTCCAAATTGATGAATTTGACCAACATTTTATAGGAATCTCTCTTTGATTAATTTATAAGATGCTAGTTCTATTATTAATTTGAGTTCAAGAAGAAATAGCTGTTCAATTCATTGCTTAAACCAATATATCAACGTAATGCAATATTAATTATTTGAAGTAAATTCGCGAGGGGAAAGACTTTTGTTTAATTACTATTAAATGTGCTAGTTTTTTTTTATTTTTTTTATTTTTAGTGTACTCCACTATTAAGTGGTAGACCTAGGTTAGATAGAAAATAATCCTTATCATTACAATAACAAGGATCAAAGTCAAGATCTCATGGTTAAAGTTCTGACTTCTGACCACTTGAACTAGCCCAAATAGTTATTAAATGTAGTAACTTAAAGACAAGACTAGTAAAAATAAAAATATTAAATATTAAAAATTAATAGGATAAAAAGAACGGGTGTTATTAAAATTATTGTTACATATTCTTAAATTTTATTTATTTTCAAAATAAGGTAAAAATACTTTAATATCAAATTAAATATCAATATAAAAAAAATAAAACTCCGTTAAATTTAATTTACATAGCTATGCTAGTTAGACAATGGAGAATGGCTAGCCCGTTATATATTTTCATCTTCTGATCTTTCATGCTATTGTTCTACACACACTTGTACCGTATTAGTAACTCATGTGATTTCTATATTTTTTCGTTTAAGCATATTCCTTGTATTCCAATCCATAAGCCTCAATTCTTAGGAAAAACTACCGACACCCATCTCATATTTGGTTTAATATCCTAACAACCCTTATATTTTTAAAAATATCTAATTACATCCATGTGTTAGTTTGACTATTAATTTAATTGACTTTTTAAGAATAACTTTGTCTTTTAGTATTTTATTAATTTTTAATAATATCTTTTTTCATTTTTTCAAAATGTTTACTATTATCATTTCCTTTTTATTTTTCCCATCTTTCTTCCTTGCATTATCGACAAATCACAATGTTAGACCCTAATTTCACCACCGATCGATTTAGTTACCTCCGATTCCATCGTTCTCGAAGTTGCTACCTTGCTTAGCTAAGATACCTTTCTTGATCTCCGCTTTCTTTTCCCTCTTTTCCTCAAAATCGATTATATCCATATCTTAATCTCTCTTTTTTCTTCCCTCACTTTTTCAAACTTGATTGTATGTCCAAAATTTTTAGTTGCATGGTGCTTTATCGATCAGGATGATGAGAGATTTGTAGCAGAAACCTTTGAAATGTTAGTCTTATGGTTCATAATTATTATACTGATGATAACACATCATTGATATCTATTACTAACTAAATTTTGCTTGTTATATTTGATATAATATTTTTAACATGAAGAACTAGAAAAATTTTTAAAACTAAAAAAATATCTAAAATTAATCAAGGAACTAAAAAGAAAACATCATGGAATCTCTTTAATGAATGAAAGAGACCTCAACTAAAGAATGAAGACGTAAGCTCGGTATTTTGCTATATATATATATATATATATATATATATATTTACATATATGGATTGATAAAATGGTCAAGATGTTTTGTGCATATCATTAGTTTTGAAAATCAAACAAAACTTTAAATTTTTAAAACTTGAAAATTGGACTAAAATGAATATTTTTCAAACTTGCACAAGGTTTTCAAACCTTGAAAATAGATTAAAATGCAAAGTTTTTAAAATTATTAAAAAAATTTATTTTTATGCATCTGGTACAGGTGACCTAGTTCATACTAGTTCAACCGAATCGATAAGTTAGACAATCGACTAAGTAACTTTGACATAGAATGGCTCCCAAAGCCGATCGAACCCATTAATTGACCGACTTAAGCCAATCTATTAGCCAACAATACCAACACAATTGACCAACTTCTTAGGTTTTCAGGTTTTTGACTTTCAAATTTTAATTTGATCGATTGACTTGACTATAATGATCGACTGTCTCTTTTAAGATTTTGAATTTAAAGTCCCAAACAACTAGGTTTTTTACCTAAGTATAAATTTAGGACTTTCTATTCATCATTCATGATTTTAGAACATAATTTTGAAAAACTCTAATTGATTACACCATTCAAAAATTCACTCTTGAGCTTGAAATTGCATCACACACATTAGAGTCTCCAAGAATATTTAATTTTATCATTCACACTTAAGGAGATCAATCTTATAAGTTGTTCTTACTTAGCCTTATTAGATTTTGTTGTAAGAAAGTGAAAAAAGTGGGTTTTTAACTTAGTTGAATGATTTTATAAGTATTTAGGCTGAGTCAAATATTGAAAGGGTCGTAGGATATCAAAAATTTTATATTTGTTAAGTCTTGTGAGATTGATACTTGTGATTAATGAATATGTACTTCAAATAGATCTTGAAAGAGTGGATGTGTCGTGGGTTATTGCGAACCACTATAAATCTTGTGTTCATTTCTCTATCCTTTAAACTCTCATATTTGTGCTAAATTTGAATTTTTGATTATTTGGGTTAAAAACTAATTTGCTGTTAAAAACCTAATTCACCCCTTCTTCCACTTGGGTTGCTTAGCATTATTTCATGAAGAATTTGAATGGCCAACCATGCCAAATCTATGCAAAATTTTTGTAGATAATGTTAGATTTACAGCCATTCCTTGCTTGTAATGAGTGTGCCTTCCAATTTGCAGGCCTTGTTACCTGTATGCTTGGGTTTGTTTTTGCTTATTTGCCTACTCTTCAAAATATTTCGTGATGCAGTGCATGAAATATTGATAGAAGCAACTGAAACTGGAATGATGTTGGTGGAAGCTGAAACTGGATTGATGGATGTTGGTGGAAAGTAACAGCAACATGATTGGAGATAGCGAGGAGTATTTTTGTTTCATTAAAATTTGATAGAAAAGTTCACTGAAGGATTTGATTTTAGGACCTTTGATGCTTTCTTTGAGTGATAAGAAATTAGTGAATTGAAATGTTAAATATAATGTTTGCATGATTTATTAATATAATTTAGAAAAAATAAGATAAACTTTTATATTATTATATTCTATTTTGACGAACAACATATTTTAGACGATGGAAAATTTCAGCATTGCATTACCTGCATTATTTGACAAGTTTTTTATTTACTAATTTTTAAGGTGAAATCGGCAAAATTTTAGGGACATATATATATATATGGCTGCTGGTGGAACCCATACTCTTCTCTAGGGCCTAATTGTTGTTCGAAGGTTAGATATATAAGGGTATTTTAGTAGTTTCCGTAATTTTTTGTTAGTCAAACTAACATATGGATATAGCAAAATATTTTTAAGAATATGAAAATTTTTAAAGTATTAAACCAAACTTGAAGGGGTATCGATTATTTTTCCTAATTCTTATGTCTTCATGTATCTCCTTTATTTAGTTGTATCGTCCTCCAAATCAGACATGGCAAAAAAACCGGGTACAAGTAAAGCCGATTTCTTAAGGTCAGGTTAAACATGGTCCTAGATATAAACTAGATCATAGTCAAATTTTTTACATTATAACCCGGTTTAGACTTAAGTTAATTTCAAATTGTTTGAGTTTCAAGTAAATTAAAGGTAGGTCAAAATTTGACACGTAAATAAAAAATTAATAATTTTTTTTTTAGGCATTAAAGCCCAGTTTTTTAACCTGATTTGATTTTATTAGACCCAGGTCCAGATCGAGTCAAATTTATAAAAAAATAAATCCAAGTCTAGGCTAGGTTTTTATCAAGCCTTCTCCTAATACCCTATGTATTACATCATAACCTCATTGTTTATCTTATCGTGCTATCTTGATTTCTATCCTTGTCTTTATCTTCAATTGCGCCTTTTTTTTTGTTGTGTAGGTCTACTATGGTGATCTGATATTTTTGTTTCATGTCTATTAAGAGACCCATAAACATTAATTCCCAATTAAAAATGATGTTAACCATGCCGATGTATCAAATTATAATTAGGGACAGATTCATCCCTATATATTGTTATATGACTTTGAAATTAATACTACTAATAGAAGATCGGATCATCAGAACCTTAATTTTATACAATTTTTTACACTATTTATAAATTATTGTAATTTAGGCACATCTAACAATTAAGATTAAATATAACTAATAAATAACAAAATACATTATAATTAATACACATTTCTGATACAACCTCATTTATTAAAAGTGCTTAAATTTAATGGTTCATAAAAATGTAAGAAAATATATAGAGTTAACGGGAATATTTATCCTTTCTCATGGATTATAATACATTTGAACAAACAAGCATATTTTCTTTTTTCATTCCCAGCGAACAAATAAATTATTTTAAAATAAAAGAACTTAAAAGATAATTGGAACTTTAAAAATTAAAATATTTGTCAAGTACATACCGAAAATATGCGACAACATAATTTCTTCTGTTAGATTTTCTTTTTTAGAATTAGTACCCCTTTTGTTGTAGTTTTGTTTGTATATAAAAGGTTATAATAGACTTTATAATTATAACTTCAGAATTAAAATTAAATACTAAAAATATCACTTTTTTTATATTTGGGGATAAAATACTTCTTGTCATTTGAAGGTAAATATCAAAAATAAATTTTATGTTAGTTGTCCTATAATCATTGACTTCTCATCCTACATCAATCTCACAGAGTTTCCTCTGGTTTCGGAAAGTATAATAGACCCAAATTTAGCTCATACAGCACAAGAAGAAGTTCCTTTAGCAATCGGGAGACTAACTAATCTTAAACGGTTAAATTTGGAAAGTTGCAAAAGGCCGGCAAGTATTTCATTCTGCATTGAACTTCAGAGATTTCTGGAAAATATTGGAGCAGATGGAAAGTTTAGAATAGATTAGCTTAGATGCGACCAATATTAAAAATCTTCCATCTTCAATTGAACTTATCATAGAGCTTACAGTTTCTTATTGATGTATCCTTCAGCTTCAAAAGTAGGAATTCTGAAGGTAAATCATATTAATAAGGTGTTCATATTTTATAGCTGAGATAAGGAAAACCATCTCTCTGCTGTAAAACAATTTATGACAGGTCATTTAGGCACACTCAGAAAAAGGAAAAGATGTATGCTACAAGCAGAAAATCTTGTTCTTATTTAATCTCAGACTTTTATATATATATATGAAAATGGAATACACTTGGAATTAAATCACACATCGATCTATATTACCATTACAAAATTGGACTTAAATAAGGGTACCACCCTTGACATACTCGGTCAAAGCCAAGGCAACCAGACCCAACATGGCGAACCTACCATTCAGGAGCTCTGCGTCCGAAGTCATGAACCCTTCTGATTTAGACTCGACGCTGACACCTTTTAACAAAGGAATCAGAGATGCAATTGAGAGAACAACGCTGGTTCCTAGGAACCATGCTAGCCCACCGCTCGATATCTGTGCAAAAACATCCTGACCATTCGTTAGCTCTACAGCCGTTGCAGCAACGAAGCCAATCATCGCAAGCCTACCGTTGATCCTTTCCGGACCTGGACCGCTGAATGCCAATACGTCCGAGAATTTTGTGCTCGCCTGCCACAGATGATACAGACAAGTTCAGGATGTGTTGAAACTTGAAACCGCAAAACATAGCTCGTTAATATCTGAATACAAACTGGATTAGCTGTTAAATCAACTATACCTTTGGCTTTGATTGCTCCTTCTGTTCATCCTGCAAATTAAGATACGCAAATCTCAGAAGTTAGAATCATTTCCAAGCTAAACAAGATCTACATCTCACATAACAACAGCCGTGCAATCTGAATAGAAAATATCAATCAATATCACCGATCACTTACCTTAGCTGCCATGCAACGCACTGGAAGATTACCATTTCTTTGCAGACGAGGCATGTACTTAACATGGTAAAAATGGCCGTTCACCTTGCTCCTAGTAACACCAGCTATCACTGGGTTTGCTATAAGAGATTGAGTGGCAAATGATGCAGCCATTTCTTAAAATTATGTACTCAACAAGATATACGAAATTCTGAGAAGATGAACCAATCACGAACTCGGTAATGTGGGAAGTGTTTCTTCTCTGCAACTGCAACTAGTGTAGTGAGCAAGAGTAGGCTGCATGATATATATAGAAGGAGGGGAAGAGAGCCGTGGATATTTAGGTTCCACGGAGGGGAAAGAGAACGGTGGATATTTAGGTTCCACGTCGTCTAGATATTTCGTTTAAAGTCACTTGGTTCACGTGGGTCCGCTTGTCCACACATGACGGAGTTAGGTGACGTGGCATTCTTATTCACCACATTTTGGCATTTGGGAATTTGAGGCCAATGCTGGTCTCGGTTTGAGTTTGTTTCCTACAACCCAGCTTTGTTTGTCTCTGTGCTTCACAAACAGCCTACGCGCTTTCTTTCGAGCTGTGTGTAGTGTAATACTACTAGCACTATGCCTACCATCACGTTGAATTCCGAGTGTTTTTCCTTTCCAAGTTGATCAATTTGACCAGCGAACAGCTCTTCAAAAGTAGGAATTTTGAAGGTAAACTCATATTAATATAATGTTCAAATTTTATAGTTGAAGATTAAAAAATATATTTACGTAAAACAATTTATCTTACAATATCATTTAGCCACAGAAATTGGAAAAGATGTACGCTACAAGTAGAAAAGACTTCTATACGTGAAAAAGGAATATACTTAGAACAAAAATTTAAATATACTATTCACGCATATAAATATTTTAATTAAATAAAAATTTAAAATTAAATTATTTAATATATTTACAAAAATTTAAATCTAATTCATTATAAATATAAATTCTAATTATAGATTTTTTTCTTTTTATTCCTTTCTGATCTTTTATTTTCCTTCTTTTTCTTTGTTCCTTCTCCTTTTTCCTTCCCTTCTCTTTTCTCGGTTTTACTATCTTGCTAGGACAAAAAACCCAAAATTTGCTATATGTATATGTGCCCACTGCTAACACAAAACTCTAAACTTTATTTTTATATAGTTTTACACTTGGCATTCTCTCTTTCACTTGCCAATCCTTATTCACCATCTATTGTCGATGGAAGCCAAAATCAATCTTTCTTCTTTTCCTTACACTTATCATCAAATCCTTCCACTTGGCAACACTTAATTCCATCACCAATAAGCTTGAACCATTTGTAAAAACTATTTTTTCCTCTCATCCACCTATTTCATTATTTAATATATATATATATATATATATCTATATATCTATATATATATAGATATTCCACATGTTACATTCAAATGTTTTTGAATGGTAAAAAATTAGTGAATTTAAGTGTTGAAGATAATATTTGTGTGATTTATTAATTTAATTTAGAAAAAATAACATAATTTTTTACTTTTATATTCTATTTTGAAGTATAACATATTAGAGAAGATGGGAAATTTCAGCATTGCATTATTTGCATATTTGTTAGTTTTTTTGTTTATTAATTTTTTCCGTAAAATTGAAATTTTTTTAGGGATATATATATATATATATTATGGGATTTCTTTAATTTATCAAGGTTGATTATGTTATTTCACTCAAATTTTAATTTATATATTATTATTATATTTGAAATGAATGCTGGTGGAACCATATTCTTTCTGCAGGGCCCATCACTATCTTAAAGCTAGATATATAAGCGTATTTTAATAATTCCCGTAATTTTCTTTTAATCAAACTAACAGGTAGATGTAATAGAATAGTTTAAAAATATAGAGGGTTTTAAAATATCAGATCAATTTTTGGGGGGGGGGCTCTCGTATATTTTCCCTAATTCTTATGCCTTGAGGTGTCTCTTTTCTGCAGGTGTATCTTCCTCTCAAAACCCTGTGTAACGTCACTACCATTACTGTGGGGATTTCTCAATGTGCTACTTACGATTTTTTTTTTTTTTTTGGCAAAGCATGGGTCAATCTCGTCATGGATTGTGTATGAAGTATCAAATGAAACAACTAAATGCTCCACCACCGTAAGGGACACAAGGGTTTTATAGCCTCTATATAAGGTCGTTATTTTATATAATTTCTTATATTATTTATAAATTATTGAAATTTAGATACTTCTAACAGTTGAGATTAAATATGACATATATAATTAATGAAAAATAAATATATTATAATTAATACATATATGTAATGTAATGTCATTCATTAAAATATTTTAAAACTAACAATGCATAAATATTGTTAGAAAATATGTAAAGTTAAGGGAACATTAATTTTTTCTTATATATTATAATATTTTTTTGCAAATAAGTATATTCTCTTTTTTCATTCACAGTAAACGAAATAACTTCTTTTAAAATAAAAAAGATAAAAGACAATTGGATCCTTAAAAATAAAAATATTTATCGAGTACATACCCAAGTCGAAAATATATGACAATGAAAATTGTTTTGTTGGAGTTTTTTAGTGTTTGTACCCCTTTTGTTATATTTTTGCTTGTATAAAAAAAGGTATAATATTCTTTATAACTTAAAAATTAAAATTTAAAATTATTACCATTTTTTATATTTGAGGATAAAATTGTCATTGTCATTTGAAGGTAAATATAAAAATAAATTTGATGTAATAAAAAATAATTATATTAATAAAAAAAAAAAACCTAAATGGCTCTATCTTTTTCTCCTTGCATCTGCTAGCTTTTTATTTATTGACGGCCAAATTGCTATACCTGTTTTTTGTTGATGTTAATTATCAAATTTATTGATGCTAACTTATCTTATTATTAACTAATTATTATTTTTTTATTATTGTAAGAAGCTCCTAATTAAGTTGAAATATGTTGACCTCCAGCACTGTCAATTGCCCACTAGCATCCCAGTCTTATAAGAAAATCCCAAATCTTGAGAGAATAATTCTTTCAGATTGCAAATATAGTCTCAGGTCCCTCGTCCATTCAGAATTTCAACAACCTTGCTCTCGTGTTTTAATCAATTTGCACAAGTCTTAGTTGTTTTCCCTGCAATATTCATTTAAGTCCTCCTATAATCATTGTCTTCTCATTCTACGTTGATCTCACAGAGTTTGCACTGGTTTCGGGAAATATAATAGACCAAAATTTAATTCACACAGCAATAGAAGAAGTTTCTTTAGCAATCGGCAGACTACCTAGTGTGTTTATATATATATATATATATATATATATATATATATATATATATATATATATATATATATATATATATATGAGAATATGACCATTGCCCTCCTATATTTTTTGCCAATTAACCAAATCACTCCTTAGTTTCAAAAAATTATCCGTTACGTCTTACCGTTTGGTTGACTAACGAAAAAATTAATGTTTTGAGGGTAAATAAGTAATTTGATGAATTTAATTAATTTAAGTAAAAATATTTTGAGAACTTGATTTTTTAATTTTCTGAGAATTATTTATGTCAATTTATAATAAGTATAATTTAATATTATTAAAATACTATTTTATTTAAAATTCATATTTTATTTCCAAATGACTACTGGTGGAACCTATATTTTATAAATTGGGATTCACTTTGCTTGTAAAGTTAAAAATTCAAGGTATTTTAGTAAATTCAATAATTTTTCGTTAGTTAACCAAACGGCAGGACGTAATAAATAATTTTTTAAAATTAAGGGGTGATTTGACTAATTGACTAAAAATATAGAGGGCAATGGTCATATTCTCAGTGTTAAACGGTTAAATTTGAAAAGTTCTGAAAGGCTGACTAGTACTTTATCCTGCATCTGTAGATGCAAATCTCTTTGTTAGCTTGAACATGAGAGATTTCTGTAAATATTGGACCAAATGGAAAGTTCAGAATATATTAGCTTAGATGCGACCAAGATTAAAAATCTGCCATCTTCAATTGAACTACTAACAGAGCTTACAGGTTCTAATTTTAAGTATAATTCAGCGCTTAAAAAATAGGAATTCTGAAGGAAAATTCATATTAATATAGTGTTCAAATTTTATAGCTGAGATAACGAATACCACATCTCTGCACGACAATTTATGACAGGTCATTTGGTCACCCACAGAAAAAGGAAAAGATGAATGCTACACGTAGAAAATCTTGTTCTTTAATTCATTTCAGACTTCAATATATATGAGAATGGAATACATTTGGAAATAAATCACACGTCGATCTGTATGACCGTTACAAAATTGGACTTAAATCAGGGCACCACCCTTGACAAACTCGGTGAAAGCCAAGGCAACCAGACCCAACATGGCGAACCTACCATTCAAGAGCTCTGCGTCCGAAGTCATGAACCCTTCTGATTTAGACTCGACGCTGACACCTTTCAACAAAGGAATCAGAGATGCAATTGAGAGAACAACGCTTGTTCCCAGGAACCATGCTAGCCCACCGCTCGATATCTGTGCAAAAACATCCTGACCATTGGTGAGCTCTACAGCCGTTGCAGCAACGAAGCCAATCATCGCAAGCCTACCGTTGATCCTTTCCGGAGCTGGCCCGCTGAATGCCAATACGTCCGAGAATTTTGTGCTCACCTGCCACAGATTATACAGACAAGGTCAGGATGGGTTGAAAACGCAAAACATAGCTTATTAATAGCTCAATACAAATTGGATTAGATGTTAATTAACTATACCTTTGGCTTTGATTTCTCCTTCGGCTCCTCCTGCAAAAACACGCAAATCTACATCTCAGATAACAACGGCCGTGCAATCTGAATAGAAAATACCAATCAATGTCACCGGTCACTTACCTTAGCTGCCATGCAACGCACTGGAAGACTACCATTTCTTTGCAGAAGAGGCATGTACTTAACGGGGAACAAATGGCCGTTCATCTTGCTCCTAGTCACACGAGCTGGCACTGGGGTTGTTAGAAGAGATTGAGTGGCAAATGATGCAGCCATTTCTTAACAATCAACAGAAAAAATATTAAATAATCTACTCAACAAGATATACTCAGAAATTCTAAGAAGATATGAACTCGGTAATGTCGATAGTGTTTCTTATCTGACACTTCAACCACTATAGTGAGCAAAAGTAGGTTGCATGATATATATAGAAAGGAGGGGAAAGTGGGCCGTGGATATTTATGTTCCACGGAGGGGAAAGAGGGCCGTGGATATTTAGGTTCCACGTCGTCTAGATATTTCGTTTAAGGTTACTTGGTTCACGTGGGTCCGCTTGTCCACACATGACGGAGTTAGGTGACGTGGCATTCTTATTCACCACATTTCTGCACTTGGGAATTTGAAGCCAATGCTGGCCTAGGTTTGAGTTTGTTTCTACAACCCAGCTTGTCTGTTTCTACTCAACAATCGACAAACAGGCCACGCGCTTTCTATCTAGCCTTGTGTAGTGTACTAATACTAGTACTATGCCTACAATCACATTGAATTCCAAGTGTTTTTCCTTTCCAAGTTGATGAATTTGACCAGCATTTTATTGGAATCTCTCTCTTAATTTGTAAGATGCTAGTCCAATTATTAATTTGAGCTCAAGAAATAGCTGTTCAATTCATTGCTTAAACCATTATATCAATGCCAATGGTTCTCTTGATTTGCCATCCTGCCTTTATCTTCAAGTGCAACTTATCTTCGATGTGTAGGTCTACCATGGTGATCCGATCTTTTTGTTCCATGTTTATTAAGAGAACCATTGGTATTGATACCCAGTCAAAAATGACCTTAATCGAGCCAATATAACAAAGCATAACTAGAAACGGATCCATGCCTATATATTATTATATAATTTTAAAATTGATGCTATTAACAAACGACTGGATCAATAGTCTCTTAACATTACACATATTTTTTTTAAGTATTGGAGCCATTTTGCTATATTTTTGTTTGTGTTAGAAAGAGTATAGTAGTCTTTGTAACTTCAAAAATAAAAATATCACTATCTTTTATATTTGAGGATAAAATAGTTATTATAATTTCAAAGGTAAGTATAAAAAATAATTATATAATAAAAAAATCTAAACGGCTCTATCTTTTTCTCCTTGTCACCGCTAACTTCTCATTCCTCTTCTTCTCATTGATCTCTTCTTCTTCCTTCTTCTTCTTCTAGTCAATTGCTTCTTCTTTCTTCTTTCTCCTTTCTTTCTTTTTATTTCCAAGTTCTTCTTTCATTTTTCTTTTCTCTTTCGACTTTGTTCAAGATTGTATTTATATTATAAAGGTTTGTAGTTAATTAATTAATTGTGACAAAAGATGTGCATAAAATCAAGGAAATAAATTCATACGATAATTTTACCCGTAATTCTCACACGCTTGAATATTAATTTTTTTTGGTGTATTATGTTTATGTATTTCCTTTATTTTAATTAGTATTTTATATTTATTTTCTGAAAGATATTTTATACTTATAATTATTTTTAAATAAATTTATGTGATTTTATTCACCAACATAATTCATTTATGTATTTATGTTTTTTTATTGACTAAAATAGATTAAAACCTAATAGTTATAAAAAAAAATTAATAGAGAGGGTCCGGTTAATAGATATTTTTAAATCGAGATCTACTTGGCGTATATTTGCAATTTGTGCAGTGATATAATTTGATAGAGGCAATCAAGAAACTCTTTTGAATTTTTTGAAAAAATAAAAATAAAAATCGTCCTACAAGAAAAGGACCCTTTCTTGATCTTTTTCAATTGTTAAGGGGGTAAAGCAAAATTTCAAAAAAGTGAATGGAATGGAAATTCATTAGAAGGCTCAATGGAATAACTAAAAAGGAATTCTCAATTAAAAAGACAATGTCAAGGAAGCACATATTAGTTAAACCACATCACCTCACTATTTTTTATGATCGAAAAAATGTTGACTGATCCATAGATATTAAAAATATATTTTAAGGTGTAATTTGAAAAATAGTCAATTTGATACATTTCAGATTAATTAAATTAATTTCATATCCCTCGTTGATAATAAGAGCAAGATTAGAGTAAGTTAATTATAAGCTCTATTCTCCTTATTAAATAGTAACCGTTTTGGGTAACTTACTATTAATTAGGGAATATGCTGGCTATACTTATTATTTGGCCTCATTGCCTATCACCTCTACTTTGTTTTACCAGCAAAAAGGAGAAGTCAATGTGACACTGGTAAAAACCCTTCAACTATCAAATCGGGATAAAAAATATTTTTAGAAACAAATGGTAATGGATCTATATCTATGGATTTTAGGAGAAGAATGTAACCCATTTTCATGCTGAGTTCTTTGATTTATATAGGCAGGGAAAAGTAGAGCCGCTTGGGGTACTTAAGCTATCACGTGGTAGCATCGGAGCCAGTTGAAGAATATTCTTCATGCACTTCTATAAAGTAGCTTTTTTCAACCCGTCCTCATACTTCACGTTCTCTGAATCAACTTTTGATATAAATTTCACGTATTTCGATTAACAATCTTTACAATAATATCAGCATTTTCAAGTCAGTTAGAGGTGGCAAAACGGCGGGCCGCCTCAAGCATGACACAGCCTAGCCCATAAATAGTATAGTATTGTTCGATACTGCTCACGAGCTGGGTCGAAAAAAAATATCCGTAGACTGTGCTATGCCGTATCGTAAACAGTATTTGTGTTGTGATGGACAAAAAAATATAAGTTACTATTCAGTTCATAGACAGTGAATTTTAGTCACCATTTATTATTGACAGTACTATTATTTACTATGACTAGTGATACTGTACAACTCAAGTGGGTTGCATTTTGGCGGACCAGACTAGTACGGCACGAACAATAACCGTGCCGTAGACTGAATTTATATATTTTACTATATGTGCTGTGTCGTGCTAGTCCAGCCCGAAAGCTCGTATGGACTTATTTTTCATGGATCGTACCGGCCCATTTATCACCTCTAACATTAGTATAGTACATGTGTTTATAGGATTTACCGAGAGTATTATGTATTCTTAGCAAAGTATTTCCATAACAACGCACAATAATTTTTATACTTTAATTGACTTTTTTTTCTCAAACCATTAAAAATTAAAAAATAATCTTCTAAAAATACAATTATCTAAAAAATATCACCTCTACTTTGTTTCGAGATGCCCTATTGCCTTCTAACCTTATCTCCATCAAAATTTAACAAAAGATTCTATTTTAGGGACAATATTGTATTTTGACTTTGTTACTAGTAATAATGCTATACAATGCAATTTCATTATTGAGATGTCCATTTTGAAATCAAAATGAGCCTCACAAACCCCTGCATTTACAATGCAAAATAATTAATGAATTATTTTATTTTTTTTCTCACTCCTTGCAAACTGGAACCACATTTTAAAAGAATATCATGCTTTGCCCCTTTAATATTTGGGAAAACGACACTTATCCCCTGCATTTACAATAAATTTAGGAAACACCTTAGACTTTCAAAAAAAGTAAAGATAACCCCCTCTCATTATTCTTCCATAAGAAATCAGTTAAGTTAAATATTATATTAGTAATTTGAGTAAAATATAATAATAATTAAAAATAACAAAACTCCACTTGCTTATGTTTTTTGGGATCACCACTAGTCTTCAAATTAAAATAAGTCATTCTACCATCACTATTATTAAGAAAACAGTAAAACTCCTTTTAGTCCTATAATTTGATTGAATATCCTCATAACTTATAATAATTTTGAAAATATTTTAAGAGTTTTAATTTTATATAAAATACCTATTATATCTCTATGCATAACATTTGTTAAAAAAATTCTGATTTAAGGGTAAGGTTTCTCTGTCCCCCCTTTTGTTTCCTTACTGTGTTATGGTTTCTTATTTATTATATTTGCCTACCTGATTTAGTGGCTTGTAAAAAAAATAATATTTGTTAAAAATAATTAATAAATCTCTAAAATTTTATAAAATATAATATATTTATGTAAAACTATATTAATAAATAACAATATTATTTTAATAATATATTAGCAAAATATTTTTATTGTAATTAATTGTAAGAAATTAAATAATAAAAAATTATACATTCGTAATTACTAAAAATTAAATATAAATAAAACATAAATAATTATTAATTTATTAATAAAATATAGATTTATAAATTCATTTATTTTACCACATATATATAATAAATATTAATGATTATATATATTTAAAATATAAATAAAATAATAAAATAAGAAACCATAATATATTAATAATTATTATATTAAATAGTGCTGTAAAATAATTGTAATATTTATTTATAATATATTTACATAAATATATTAGATTTTATCAAGATATTTATTAGTTATTTTTAACTAATATTATGTATAAAGACATAATTAGTATTATATATAAAATTAAAACTTTTAAGAATATTTTCAAAATTAGTAGACTTGTAAAATTATTTAGTCAAATTTTAGGGATTAAAATGATAAAATAATTTTAATTTGAATAGTAATGATAGTTTCGAGTTTTGTATTTTTTTTTATATTATATTTTATCTTAAATTACTAATATAATTTTTAACTTAACAAATTTTTAATAGAAGAATAATGATAGGGGGTACTTTTACTTTTCTGCAAATATCAAAAGAATTTCTTAAATTAATTATAAATTTAATAGGGTAAGTATTGTTTTCTCAAATACTAGGGATAAAGTATAATATCCCAATTTTAAATAAACCACTTAGCAACTTGATCTTCCTTCAAAACCCACACGTGGGTGATGTGTGTAATGTCAAATGGCAGATAAAAATGGAAAAGGAGTTAAAGGAAAAACAAACAAAAAGGAAAAGGGTGTTTGCTTTCCTTTTCTTTTTTTTGTCCGTGAGTTGCTTGACTCTGTGTGTCACGTGATGTAGAAGAAAGAAAAGTTTTTTTTTTCTATTAGGAGGTAACATGTTCAATGACAATTTCTATCACTCCATCAAATCAATTTAGATTATGAGATATAAATTATCGAGCTTCATATAGCATGAAATAAATCACACAACAAAGAGCGATTTATTGTTCTTTTATATCAATTTGTTGAAAGTTTTGATACCGTTTTGTTGAAAGGTGATTAAAATGATTACGAATTAAAAAAGAGGAATAATGATTTCTAATTTTTGATTTCTCGTATTTTTCGAACTTCTTAATTGTACGAGAAGAATCTACTTCTATTTATAATATAACACTTTCTCAATTAACAATTAATATTAATTAAAATACATATAATTTAAAATTTATAAAATATTCTTTTAAAAATATTTTGAATATCTAAATATTTACTATAAATATCTAAATTTTTACTATAAATTTTTATATATTTATGAAATAAATATATATTTTTCTCATAAATATGTTTTTAAAAAATAGAGCATACTATTAATTCATAAATTTTTAGATTCAAAATTTATAAGTTCATTTTATTTTATGAGTCCACTTTCTATACTGAGTCAAATCAAACATACATTTTAACATAATTTCTTTTGTTTATAAGCTCTCGCATTTTCTTCTCTCATAAATTTTTAAATATTACATATTATATTTATAATATATTGATAATATTATATTAGAAATCTGCTAAGAGTTTGGATATTAATACTAATATGATATATTCTAAATACCTAAAAATACTAATATAATCTACTCCAGACACCTACGTACATAAAGTACAATTTTTATCATTAAATTAAGAAAAAATCTACTCAAATAATTAGTAGAAAAACCCTATATTTAATAGAGAAAATGTTGCCGTTTACTAAGACTTGAACACCCACACTCATGGATGAGGGTGGGTGTTCTTATCTTACTTAGGATTAAATTTTCAGCTTGTAATATAATTTTTCGTTCTGCCTTGAACAAGACAGGTATGGTTAAGGTTGTTTTAACTGTTTTTTATTTTTAATATTTTAAGAAATTTGAGAAAAGCAATTGCAAGGATAATGGTCATTGCTCTTGATATCAATGACGATTTCTTTGATCAAATTTGCTTGGCAATGCCGTATCATTATGTCTTTAATCATTATGGTAGCAATTATTTTCATGATCACAAAATTTTGTTATGGTCTTTATAGTATTTTTATCCTTAAATATGAAAAAAATCAAGTCTATTTATTTTTTATCTGAAGTCTAAATAAAATTATTTAGATGTCTAAAAGTCGTTTATTTTTAACATCATGTCTGAATATTTATTATTAAAAATATTCAAATATAATTAAGTTAAAAAATTTGACTTAAATTTGAATGAGTAAACGTCTGAATAATTTAAGTATTTTATTTATCAATAATGCCGTTTGTTTATTATTTAATATTTATATATGTCAACAATTTAATATATTAGTTTAAAATCTTTTAGAACATATATGTCAACATATCAGTATCATATTTATTTATTTTTAAAAAAAATAAATAACTTAACATTTATATTTAGATATTTAAAGTAAAAAATAAACATATCATTTAGATTCAAAATTCAGTCTAATTTAGATTTCAACTATATTTAAATTTTAGGCCAAAAAAAGAAAAAACTACCTCACTATTAAGGTTATAACGTTGTAAAAGATTACCTATAATTTTAAAATATCACAGAGATAATAAAATATAATTTAATTGTCCCGTTTTATGGAAAATAAGATACTTATAATAAAATTGCCATAATTCAATTGGCACATTCTCCGTACAAAATATAATTTTGTTAAAAAAATAAGATACCTCCTAAACATATACAAGTTGGGAATCAATTTTAAATATATAAGAAAATATAATATATGAGAGAACTGTGATTTAATATATTATTGTCTCGTTTCTTAAATTGTACTCAACACTTTTATCAGGTATCCTCCAATCAAATGTAGAGACTTTGTGGCCAATTTTTATGGGAAACGTGCCGATGATCAGAAAGTAACTGATGATAAAAATTTGATTTTGGTATAAATTTTAGATGTGAGAATAAGGACCATGTCATTACCAAAGAAAATAAGATTGAGACTTATCAAATGATGAATAAAATATATTATCTGTCACACATTATTGTGATTTATTGACATACAATAAGATCAATAAAATCTAATAGTGATTAATTACTTTGTGTGTTTAGAATTTTTATTTATTTATTAGTTGCTACACGTTTTTGACAAAAACAAAAAGGCCAAAATTATTAAACGACCAATTCTAAATTAAAAAGTGGGCCATGGATTATTACACATCAAAATAAATAAATCTTAACCTAAATAAATTACAAAAGAGGAGTAAATTCAGGCGTTATGAAATTATCTTGCAATTCAAGAGGGATTGAATTAGATTTTTTAAAATTTAAGAATATAATTTTACAAATATACTAATATTAGAATAAGTGGACAATTCTTACAAAGCAATTTAAATGTTTTAGTGTAATTTACTAAATTCAACACACAATTTTAATAACTTATATATATATATATGTATATATATATGAATGAATGAATAAATTAAATTTCTGTTATCAACAAGCATATCTTTTAAGAACTTCATTCTCTCTCATTCCTTGCTAATATACACCCGTTTTAATACAATCTGCAAAGTTCTTTCTAGCCAATCAATTAAACAGTTGGTAATAAATGGTTGCCTATGTTAACCAAAGCTTAATTAAATTGTTCGGCATATGTGATTAGCCAGCCTTGGCAAAACAAATGTATTATTAAGATTTATATTTTTAGATGTATTTATATATTTAAACAGTATTTATTTTTTCTCTCTGAAAATTTGAATATGATTGAAATTTAAATTTGAATGAAATTTGAATATAATTAATATTTTTTTACTTTAGATATTTAAATATAAATTTTAATTTATTTATTTTTATAAAAATAAATAATATGAAATTGATATATTGACATATATACCTTAAAAAATATTAAATCAATATATCAAATTATTGACATTTATAAATATAAAATAATAAAATAACGATATTTTTAACAAATAAAATATTTAAATTATTCAGATATTTACTAATTTATATTTAAATTAAAATTTTTAACTTAATTATATTTAAATATTTATAAAAAATATTTAAATATAAATTAAAAATAAATGATTTTTAGACATTTAAGTAATTATATTTAAGATTTCAGTTTGGTACAACAAACATGTCCTTAGATTTATAAGTTTAATCTATTAATTATTTTTAACTTAATGGTGCAATGATTTATGCATGATTTGGTGACGTTATTGCAAGTGATAATGTCAAATAATTCAATATTTTATTTTTATTATGTTTTAATCAATCAAGGGTTTTTTATCCACCTTAGCCCATTAGGAAATATTTTTAGATGAAAGTAATTAAATAAAAAATCCTCAAAATGGATAAAAATAACGAAAACTATAACAAGCAAGCTATAGCTATTTCTGAATTTCACTTGAAGAATTTTATTACATCATAAAATTTATAACATAACACACACATTAATTCTTATCTCATAAAAGATAGCTATGTTTTTATTCTTATTTATATCTCAACTTTGACCAATTGAAGTCAAATTTATTCTTATACATATCCCATTATTTGATTCAAACTCAAGCTTTTGTGACCCTTCCTTATGCAATTAAGCAGCAGCAACTTCTGTCTTAAAGATGGTGCCCAAAAGTTCTTCGTTTTTTATGGGAGGATACCTGACAAAAATATTATGTACAGTACAATAATTAAAAGCTATATCAATTATAAAATACCTATATATTAAAGTAAATTAAACAGAGATAAAATAATTATTTAAAGAAGAGGTAGAAGATTTCCAAGGACATTAAGAACCATATCAATATATCAAAGGCTTACTTGGGAGGGTTTTCTGCTGATACGCAACTAGGAATGCACTCGATAGTACCCTCAAGACTTGGATAAACGAAAAATGCAACCTGTTCAAGTAAGAAGGTAATTAAATTACAAAGGCAAACGCTTATAAACATAAATAAAATTACAATGAGAAAGAATAAGCTTCAATTAATTAATAGCCTTACAGTGTATCTGTCTTTGCGATATTGGACTCTGTGAAACGTAGATCTGGGATCAAATTCAAAGCCAGAAAATATATATATTAGACAAAGAGTTTTTAATCGAAAGCTCTCAACTAAAATCTAGCAATATTTGTTGAAGTTTAGCTCAAAAATAATCCAACAGGTAGCCCTTTCACTATCGCATCTGACTAGCACATTACCTGAAAATACAATTGCTCATCCTCTCCAATATATCACCGATATTCACTATAAACGCCCTGCGAAAATAATCTATTGAATTAGCTCTAGAATTACTAGGGCTCATCATAGTATCCCAATTTGGACCCAGAGCAAAAGGCTTCAATAAAGTTAACTCACCCTTCTAGTGGTGCTACGTCTTTCCATACCCGAGGTTTTCCTTCTAAATCTCTACATATCTGCCATATATACATACATATACATACATATATATATATATATATATATATATAGATGTCTCAGTATAATACAATAAATATGATACATATAAATTAATGTAGAATGACTTTTTTCATACTTGAAGACCGGGTACTTCATCTGTTGCCAAAAGAGTAATTAGAGAAGGGTCAGTGTGAGGTGGGGTTCCAAGAAGACATTCCTTCAAGGGTTGGGCACCTTCAACTAAACAAACATAAGAAAATTATTTAGACTGATGAATTAATTCAATAAATTGGACGCATGCATGTATGAGATATGAATCTGAAATGAAATTTAAATATTATTCTTTAAATTTCACCTTCGTAATGAATTAAGGAAAGATATGGTATAGCATTGCCAAGAAATTGCGGCTGATCGAAGAAATCTTCATTAAGATCAAGAGCAATGGCTATTATTCTTGAAACTGCACTTGCCACCTTCCTGAAAATAATAAAAATTAAAATTGTTATCTTTTTTCTTGTAAATGTTTTGGAGGGGATTGAAAAATATCACCAACGAAATACTAAACCTTTGTTCTTTACTATTACTCCAATTTAGAATCATTTAAGAGGCCCTAAGCTACTTGAACTATTCCCGAAGCAATATCATTTAAGTATAAATTATCAAATTGTTTTATAGTTCCAGGAACTTACAATACTTCCTTTTGATATTTCACTACGGTCTCTTTCCATCCGGGCAAAAGCTCTGAAAAAAACAAAACATATAGAGTAAGTCAAATTAGTGAGATACCCAAAATATATTAAGAAATTAATTTATGCTAGTTTAAATAATTTTTTATTCTTTTCAATTTAAAGTTCTTGTATTTTGCTAGTGATATTGTGAGATCATACGACTCATACATATTTTTATTTACTGCATGAATAATACAATACTTGTCTCGTTAATTACCAGCTGAAGGCCAAACATTTGGCCCCCGTAAAGGTCTGTGGTCGTTATTAGCATCAGGTGCTTCTTCAATCAAAGCAAACCCCTCTCCATGAGCTGCATGCGACAATCAAATTCCCAGAAAATGAAAAATCCATAAAAGAAAAACGTATATATGTATATATTTTCATCAAAAATATAAATTAATTTGACCTTGTTGCTTAGTTTCTTGATCATAAAGCTTGTTGATTACTTTGTAGCCTCGGCTTTTTGTGACCATGTTCTTCATTTTCTCTTCCAAAGGCAAAGCAAAAAATTTCTTGCTTTGGGCAAAAACCTCAGCCATCAATTCCTCGCTTATTCCATGATTTATTACGTAGAAAATACCAGTATCCATGCATGCCTGCACATATAAGAAAAATGAATGAACCTAACAGATAAAAATTGATCCTAGCTATTTGATTATATACAGAATATACCTGTTTGAGTATAGCAGCAGATTCGCGGATATCGGGGTTTGAGAGATCGACGCTGTGGAGAACTACCGGTGCTTCATTTTGGTCAGCCATTGCTATTCTGTAACTAATTAATCTCCTTAGCTTCCAACTGCTCACAATTTATGAAAGAATGACTGCTTTGAGTTAGACAAGCCAAATGGTGTATTTATACTACAGCAATGCAACTAGTAATATTTACGTACACACAAAAAATTTAATAAAAAATTGTTGATCATTAAAGTCGAAATTATTAAATAATTAATATATACATGGTATCTATCAAATTACGAGGACTAGTCTCACTCATTAAATTTATCAGTAGAGCAGCAATATTGACTCTTTTATTAATAGGATACCAATTAATACTGCGCTCGAGTCATCACGGACTTGTCAAATCATATATAGAACATCAAAATAAGTAACATATAAAATAATCATATATAATACTAGAGAAAATATACATATTATACAATGCGGCAATTAAGACTGCATTGCAATCATTAATGTTGCTTTATTGAGAAATTTAATTAGAAAACTATGATAATATCTAGATTCTAGTTAAGAATAGAAGAAATCTCATGCAATATAATTAATAGATAAATAATATATATTTTATTGTCTTAATATATATATATATATATATTATTGTCTGACAATTAAGACTGCACTACAATTATCATAAACATTCTTACAAATATATATAATATCAAAATGTAGTGTTATTGTCCTTAGACTTGTTGCTAAAAGAGAAAATGAGGGCACAGTATTTATGAAACTATAAAGATATTTAAGGACTCAAATATTATTACTCTAATAAATTCATATAGAATAGTATTTATAAATAATATGGTGACATGTTAGAAAGGTTCAACGATTGTATTTTTAATTAGACGCTCTAATTCTAAAAGAAAAAAAAATTTTGCACTAAAATTTAATATAAACTAATTAAAGGATAACATTAATACTCCATGTTTAATTTATTGATTCCTTAACCTTTGTAAGGTTTTTATTTCTAATCTTTACTTTAACATTCTTCTGAATTTCGCTTGAAGAACTTTATCACATCATAATATTTGTAATATAACTCACACATTCTTATCCCAATTGATTCGATAGTGTTTCATTTTTCATTCTCTTTTCTCACACTGTTTTGGATGAAACCTTTTTTTTAATTTATATTTTACCTGTAGACTGGCATAAATTTAGGGTGTTTTAGATATATATATATAAAGTCAAGTTTATTAAATTTTTGCAATTAATAGTCAAATGTTTGAGTAGAAGCAACTTCTTCTTTAAAGATAATACTGAAAAGATCTTCGGCTTTGATCGAAGGATACCTAATGATGACCAAAATATTATGTACAACAATTAAAAACAATATTAATTATAAAATATATATAAGATTGAGAGGCAATATTCTTTTCTTTGTTTTTTTAGTATAAGAGAACTGCATGCAGAGAGAGATAACAGTGAGTCTTACCCCTTAAAACTTAGAAGGGTATAAGAGCTCAACCCAAATTCAAAGTCTAGTAGTATCAAAGCCTGTTTAAGCATACAACCAATCAGAAACTAGTCTCAAAGTTTCCTCAGCGACAACTTTGAGACTAGTTTTAGTGACAAGTTCTATCACTCAAGCAATTTAGGTACTATTCTCTATATAATATGTTAGTATTGTGTTCTAAATAGCTTAGACATTGTAATTATTATTATTTAATTGAAAATAAAATTGAAACATGAAATATATTTTTGTTAGGATTTTTATTAGCATTAGATAGTAATTAAATATAATAACTTTGAATTTTAAAAATTTTGAATTTTTTTGGTAAAACGGAAATTTTTGTTGCAACGTAAATTACAACAATAAAATTTGCATAGCACTTTATTTAACTAAACTTCTTGTATTTAGTTTCCTATTTAATTTAGAATTAGTTAGTTTGACTAAAAAACATAGATTTGCAAATTGACAACTTAAAAAGAAAGAAGATTTGTTGGAATCAGGAAATAATTTTCCCTTAAGATTTCCAAAAAAAAAAAAACAAAACTCCCTTTTAGACTAAGGTTTATGTTTTAATTATAAATAAGTAATATTTTTCAAAACCTTTTAAGCCTTTGCAAACCATGAGCTCAACTTAATTAATTTATTTAATAGTTTGTGTTAAACCTGTAATTCTTGACTAATGGGCCTAAGCCCAAAACTAATTATTAGCAATTTTACTCTAATTGCTTTTAGAAGAAAGAAATTTTGAAATTGGTCTCATAAGTAATGTATACGTTTAATCTTCTTTTATAATTTGAAAACTAACTATTTTTCAGACATAATTCATAGTAAGGAAATTCCATGCGACTCATTAATTAAAACCCAACATCTATATATATAAGCTTGCTTTATGGGAAGCCTTGAAGCTTTTGAGCATACCACATGTCATGAATAAATTCAATTCACAAATATGTAAATATTAATTAGAATCTTGTTCTATTTAATTAACACTACCAATGTATACATTAACATAATAAGCAAGAAGAAGAATTAGCATACAAATAATTAGCATTTATTAAGAAATTTACCTTACGAGATTATACAATTCCCAAGATACTAATCCAAACAAATTTTATCTACATATTCACCTGATACAAACAAAATAAAATAACATAAAGATGAAAATTATTTTGAACTAAATTTCTTGGTAAAAACACAAAAAAAGAACTTTATTTTAGTTTAGTCTAAGAAAGAAACAAATAGATAAATCTGAAGTTGAATCATATCCTAAACCAATATATTCTTACTCTAATAACTTTTCAATAATAAGTGAACCATCAAAACTTGATGTAAAGGCAATTGAAAACATGGGTATCTAACAAATACAAACGTACATGTTCCTTTAATTGTGTCTCATAACCTAAAAATTTCTAAGAAAAAAGTCACACACATACATGCAGATACACCCACCTTAAGGGCATGTTGAAAAAGTTGAACACCATACTTGTAATTACCTTCAAATAGTTAAAAAAATACAAGTATGTAATTCAACAAAATCAATTTACTAAACAAAATTTTAAAATAATATTTGAAGGCTTCTTTAGTTAAGCTACCATGTATAATTCTTGTTTTACCTGCAGACTTGGAAACTTCTATTACTAACTCTTGTAAACCTTTTGTACATTTCTTCTATACTTCTAGATCCATCACGGACAATTAAATAATTATGGAAATAAACCTTAAAAATAATTGCACCGCAAAAAAGTCTTTTAACCCTCTCATTTAAAACAATAAAAAAACATATATATATATATATATATATATATATGTCATGTAATTAATTAATAACAAAATATAAAGAAGATAGTTGTTGAAACTTAAAGAGACAACCGACCTCTTGATGTCTTTTTTCAATATTTTCCTTATTACCAAAGTCAATAATGATAGTCGTCAAATGAAGAGTTATTCTTACCTATAATGATTAATCAGAATGAATAATAACAATACAATTTATCTTTCAACAAATATATTAATACAAGCACTTTATAGTACCATATAATTATATCGTTAAATTAATTTATAGCTCACCTCTTCATATGACTTAAGTATCGATAAAATAAAGTTCATATCAGTCTCTTTAATTACAACCTAAAAAAAAGGGTTAGTGTATTACATTAAACTAGGTTAAAGAATTTAACAAATTAACTTACTTGGCCTCTTGTGAAAATGGCAAGGTTCTGCAAGATTGCGATATCATTTTCCTTCTTTCCCTTAGAAGCAATGATGTAAATCGAGATAGATATTTTACATGTCTCATCTCTTTTGTCAACTAAAACTTATTGTGTGATCTCATTTAATACTAGTAAAATTTTCTTGCCATTTTAACACTTGAATTTAAGTATTGAGATGAACCTGGGAAAAAAATGAAAAATCCAGCATTGCAAATTATCGATTTTATTTTATTTTGAATAGCTTCAGTTTGATTTTAAATAGTTTGTTTAAGTTTTAAATAACATCAAAAAATAAAAACCAAACCCATTAGTATGAATAAATTTTCAAAATTTAGTATTGATTAGTAGATGTTAGTCATTTATTTAGTGGTTATGTCAATTTAAAAACTTTTATTTACCCTTATTTGAAATATAGATAAAAATTGTACTTGTTAATTAAACCAAATAGAAACAACTAAACTAAACATTCAAACCAAACAAGTTATCTAAACCATAGTTCTGATGTAGCAAAAAAGTTATACGTTACATAAATTGTCAATGAATATGGCTTAACTCGAACAGTTACAAGTGTGTTAAATGGTATACAAGTAAATATGAAGAAAGGAATGGACCAATCTAAGTAGAGGTTGAAAGAAAAATAGAAAATAATGATTGTACCTTCAAACTTAATCGATCAATTTTAAACACTCAAATTCGCATCAAGTTACCTTCTTGATTATTCTTCTTTATAGCCTTTATAAGATGAAAAATACTTTAGAAAATAAGAAAGCTCAAGAGAAAGGGGAGAGAAACGATTATATCCCTCTCCTAGTGGTATAAATGCTTGAAGGAAGACAATACCCCTCTCCTATTAGTACAAAAGCTTAAAGGAGGGACATAACAACTAAAGTCAATCAAATAAATTCATGTCACAATTTAAAAGAGTTTGTCATGTGGCATCTATACCTTGACACTTGTCAAAGAGAATTACAAAACCCTAGTCAAATTAATGAACGAATATAAAAGATCAAATTTTTTATTTTGAAGGTAAGAAAAAACCCATAGACATTAGAGAAAACTTCATCTCTCTAAACTCAAAGCTTTTCTCTTTAATTATATTTTTTGGTAACTAATCGTTGGAGGGTTTACATTGAAAAATAATATGGCATCTCCTTACCACACTTTATTTTGCTAAAAAGAGAGGGACCATCTACCACTTGGAGTGAGACATGTAACTAGGGTATTTACATCGAGTTGGACAAAAATTGCATCAATAGTTTGTATATTTATTATTATTGAAAAAAAAGTTAAATACTTTCTAAATATTTTAATAGAAAATCTAATAAAAATTCAACAATTCTAAACTAAAAGAAAAACAATGCATATTAAGCTAAAATAATTTAACATACGCTCAGTTAAACAAAAGCGTCCTTAAAAATTGGCTAAGTTAAGGTATATTAAGGTAATGTTTATTGTTTTTATCTAAAGACTGAACATGGTTGAAATCTAAATTTGACTAAAATATTAATTTGATTGATATATATATATTTTTCTTACCTTATATGTCTAAATATAAATGCGAACTTATTTATTTTTTATAAAAAAAACTAAAGTTAATATAAGTGGACATATATGTTCTAAAAAATTTGAAACTGATATGTTAAGTTGTTGATATATTTAAATATTAAGTAATAAATTAAAAATATTATGGAAAAAAAATCAAGTAATTCAAATAATTAGTTATTTAAGTTTAAGTTAAAAATTTTAACTTAATTATATTCATATATTTTTAACAAATATTCATATATAAATTAAAAAATAAATAATTATAGGACATCAAAATAATTATATTTAGATTTCAATCAGAAAAACATGATAAGCGCTAAATATTCAATAGAAAGAAAAGTAACACCCAAATCTTGGGTCAATTTATTGTAGAAGAACAAAAAAAAAAAATGTTGGATCAATTATTAAGTTAGTGTTAATAAGTCGATCTCTCAACCATTTAATATCTTAATAAAAGTTCGTATGATAGAAAAAAAAAAGGGTATTGGAAGGACAACTCCATATTGTTTACACTTTAAATGAGATTGCAGTTCAACAAGAATTTTTGAAAGAGATTAAGGCACTAACAGAGATGTGTATAGTTTGGAATGTTAGCATTGAAAGTAATTAAAGGAAACCGTGAGAGACATTTTCTTTTCATATCTTCATCTTTAAAGATTAACATATCACTCGATGCAATGTTGGACCCTCGGTCCACCTCAATCACTTGATTTTCAACGCAAACTGATATCAATCATAGAGGTTGCATTTTTATGCAGAGATGAAAAACTAAAGTGTGGACGAAGTATAAAAAATTTCTCAATTATTATGTAAATTCTTTTTTTTACTGTACTTTATAATCACCTGTTTTAATAATTAATTTTAAGGGTTATACTGTTTAGTCCATATTTTTTAATATTTAAGCTCAATTTAAAAAAAAAAGAAAAAAAGAAAAAGGTATATATACAGGGGCGCATGTGTAAGATCCCTTCCATTATATAAAATAAATGAATGAAAATTTGTGTCATCAATTTAAATAAAAAATTTAAAGCGAGAGTTAGTGTTACCTTTCTTTTATAATTATAAAAGATGCTACTTGCCAAAACATTAATTTTAAACATGTTAAAATAAATGAATGGCTATTCCAAGATGATTGCCATAAATTCCAAGGACAGCAGCTTCGGTTGCTTGTGTTAACAGGATAGAGATCCCATGAAGACAAGAGAGAACGGTTGCGGTTTTGCTCAGAGCTTGTTTTCCATTTGAGAAAAGCATGAGCTTCAACGGTAGAATCAGAAGAAACAGAAAGTGACAACCCCATTGTTTTATGTTTGTGTGCGTGAAGTATTTCATGGTAATTGAGAATTGGGCATACATATATATGAAAGTATTGGACTGTATTGAATTGTAATGGTGTGAATTGGATTGAACTGTAATAAATTACACTGAATAAAATTTAATATAATACTATACTTGGTACATGATTATACTATAATATATTAATTATAAAAAATTTATTTTTATTATTTAATTATAAATTATTATTTTTAATTCTTAAAAAAGTATTATTTTTAAAAAATTATTTTTTAATTAAATAAACAAAAATAGTACAATACGGACTTAACTCAAGGGGGAGGGGCGAGTCAAATTTGAGAGTCTGAACTATATTATTTTTAGTTTTTATACAGTCTAGTCCATGCACTAAATACTAGACAAATTTTTTTTTTGTCCCAAACAATAAAATAGTACAGTTCAGACCTACCTGTGAAACATGTCCTTTACCACTTATTTTTTTAGCAGTTATCAAAAGTACTTATGTTATATTTTTTGTATTAAATTATATGTTTAGATTTATAATTAAAAAAATATTTTAGTATTACCGAATTACTAAAATAGACACTATAATATTTTTTTCAAATCAAGTAACATATAAAATTAATATCTTAGTTTTTTTCAATTAAAAGCATATGTTTTGATAAAATTAAAAATTATAAAAAATAAATGACATTCTATATTATTTAAATTAACTATTATATAAAATTTATTAAAGGTATAATAAATTTCCTTCATTAATCATATTTTATATTTAATATTTTTAATAATAATAAATATATTAAAATAAAATAATTATTTAATAATAATAAATAATATTTTTTTAAAAATATATCTCTAAAAATAATTGCTACTTTTTTCCCCAAGCAAGCCCTACAGTAGGCAGAATTATTAAACTAAAGAGACAAACCAACAAAGAATACAATCAAGCAGTGAAGAACAACAAGAAGAAAGAAACTAAAACTTTAAGAAAAGCGGTAGCAAGGAAACCATTAGCATCAAGTAAATAAAAAAAGGACTATTCTTCGTCATAATTACTAGTAAAAAATCAAGTAAATAAAATTGTTATAAAAATAATTATAAATTTTATATCTAAGAAAAATGATAAAATAATTAATTAAAAAAAATATAACAAAATAAGATAAGAATTGAAATTTTTAAAGTTAGTTAGGAGCATTTGTTGGTAATAATAAAATTTTAATTAAATTTGGATGAAATTTTGAAAGTTTATTGAGGATATTTTGTGAACGAAAATATTTTTATTAAAATTCGAGTGTTGTTTGTTTAAACACTTTAAGTGCCAATTTCATAAAATACCTGATTAGGTGCTTATTCAAAAATTAATCTAAGAGCTAGATTTATTTAGATAGGTACTTTCTATTAAAATTACCAAACATTAAAAAACATTTTTGAAGTGCTTAATTATTAGCATTTTTGAAGCACTTACTAGCACTTATGCTAATTAGCATTGCTAAAGAGACCCTTAGTTTGAATGTGAACTTATCAATTCAAACTGTTGCACTTCGTGTTCTATAATTTGCCTGTCAAATTTATTCACCATCGTGATACTCATTTTTTGCAAAAGACATTATATGCACTCTGGCTGGCTAGTCAAGGTTCGTGTCTTGTTTTGGTTTCACGAGTTGCTTTGTTTCAGCATTAATTGATTCAATTCCGGCGGCATATACGGCCTTAAGTGTGCTACATAGAATGGTGTGTTTTGCAGTCTAGTTGAAACTTGGTATAATTTGTCAAAAGGGAAATGTGAGAATATTTGAAACTGAAAAAGTTTATACATTGACGAAAATAAAGACTTCTTTACCGTAACAAACTCAACCCAAAAAAAAAAAAATGGCAATAAATCTGAATTCTCTACTAATCTTTAGTAAGTTAGAAAATGTGTTGGTTTTTTTCAAAAATATTTAAAAATATTTTAATTAATTATTTGTGTTTTCATGTTAACCCACTTATTCTTTTAATTCATACTAAATTACGTGGAGTCTTTTAACTTTTCGTAGCTTTCTTGTGATTTTCTTAGTGCCTTCTTGAAATAGCTTCTGCAATAATAACTTATTATTATTAAAATTTATTTTTTAAAATAAAATATTAACTTTTAATATTGAAAAAAACTTATTATCAGATTAAAGGAAAAGGAACACGAAAGACAAATGAAAAAGAAAAGCATTGAAGTACATGAGCCCACGTTTTTTTGCAATCATAAAATAGTTGAAAGTTGAAAGAACAATACATGGAAATGCTGTAGTGAAAGAAATAATTAATGTGAAGAAAGGGAATTTTCAAAATAGAAAAGCAAAAGCGTAGACATCCTGGTGTGAAAAGAAAACAGAATAATGTGAAAGAACTGCTTTGAAGAAATGAGAACTGTGCTGTAACACTGTAATCATGAAAAATTGGGTCCATATTAGATTACATATTTTGTACAAATAATTTTAAATTCCTAAATTTTAGTATATTGGGCATGAGAACTGAAACTAATCAATTCAACAAATGTTAGGAACTTACGTGCTTTGTTCCATTAATTTTATATGAGAGATTTCGATATAATTGAAATTTTTTGTCAATATCAATTAAAATTAAATCATTATTAATGTAATTTTATATATGAAATGTAACATTGCTTGCTATATATATATTGAAAGACTTTATTCTTTTATGCCGGAGTATGCATTGACTTGGTTGACGAGGGAAAATCAATCTTCCATATGCTGAGTTACTTGACATAGTTGATGCTCACTCATTGCTCTATAAATTTGGCTCTCAGTATGCTTTTTTTTCTGAAAGTGTTTTTCAAGCCTCAAAAGCATCAATGAAGTCCTCAGCGTTGAATAATAGTATACTAGTTTACTTGATTATATCTCTTGTGTTAAATTTTTCACTTATTGTTTCTTCTGATTCTACGGAAGAAGCTCATGCTCTTATCAAATGGAAAATCAGCCTTCAAAACCAGCTTAATTCTTCTTCTTCTGCTTCTTCTTTTATTTTGCCTTCATGGGCTCCTAATTCCACTTTCAAAGTAAGCATGTGTTCTTGGTCTGGAATTAACTGTAGCCATGCTGGAAGAGTCGTGGGTATTAGCTTGAGAAATATGAGTTTGAAAGGTACGCTTCAAGAATTCTCGTTCTCATCCTTTCCTCAACTAGTGTTTCTTGATCTCA
The DNA here is from genome assembly GCA_028052125.1 of Melia azedarach. NCBI lineage: Eukaryota > Viridiplantae > Streptophyta > Magnoliopsida > Sapindales > Meliaceae > Melia > Melia azedarach. The sequence goes on from CM051396.1 coordinate 15,865,328, forward strand.
GCTTTAATGAATTGTTTGGCATTATCCCACCTCAAATCAGCAAACTTTCAAGACTTAAGTTTCTTTATTTGTCTGCCAATTATTTTTCTGGAAGCATCCCACCAGAAGTTGGCCTTCTAACTCATTTGAAGGTCCTTTCCATGTGGGGGAATCAATTAAACGGCTCGATTCCAGGAGAAGTAGGTCAGTTACGTTCTCTTAGGAGGTTGTTCTTGTACTCTAACTATTTTCAGGGTTTAATCCCTCCTTCTTTAAGTAACTTAAGCAACTTGAATAAGTTGTTTCTTCATGATAATTCACTTTCTGGCTCCATTTTTTCAAACATCGGAGACTTGAAATCCCTTTCCGAAGTAGATTTGAGCCAAAATCAACTTAATGGTTCAATCCCAATTTCTATGGGTAACTTGAGTAATTTGGCTCGATTGTGTCTTTATAATAATTTTCTTTCTGGTTCTATTCCACCAGATATAGGAAATTTGAAGTCCCTTTTAGATTTACAATTGAGCACAAATCAACTTACTGGTTACATTCCATATTCATTTGGCAATTTAACTAGTTTAAATTCTTTATTCCTTTTCAACAATAAGCTTTATGGTTCTATACCTGATGAAATAGGAAACATCAATTCTCTTCAATATCTATTATTGGATCGAAATCAACTTACTGGGTACATTTCACCTTCATTTGGTAATTTGAACAACTTGAAGCATTTAACCTTGTATGGTAACGAACTTCTTGGTACGATTCCTCAAGAAATAGAAAATCTCACGTTGAATATCTTAGCATTGAATAACAATCAGTTTACTGGTTATTTTCCCAATAATATATGTCGAGGAGGAGCATTGGAGAAATTCATTGTCAGTAATAATCATTTTGTTGGTCGAATTCCTACCAGCTTGAGAAACTGCACTAGCCTAGTTAGAGGACTTCTTCAGAAAAATAATTTCAGTGGAAATATATCAGAAGATTTTGGCATCTATCCTAACTTGGCATTCCTAGATCTGAGCCACAACAATTTTCATGGTGAAATCTCATCCAATTGGGAAAAATGCCGAATGTTAGGAACTTTAAAATTTTCGGCGAATAATCTAAGTGGGATTATACCACCTGGGATTGGAACCTCATCTCAGCTGCAAGAACTCGATTTTTCTTTCAATCATATAGTTGGAGAGATTCCAAAAGAACTTGGAATGTTAAACTCTCTGAGCATACTCATTTTGACAGGAAATCAAATTTCAGGGAGTCTGCCTAGAGAACTCGGCTTACTCACCAAACTTCAGTACCTCGATTTGTCTTCAAATATATTAAGCAATTCAATCCCAGAAAGTCTAGAAAACTTCTTGGAATTGTTTTACTTAAATTTGAGCAATAATCAATTTCACCAAGAAATTCCAATTGCATTAGAGAAATTGGTTCAACTTTCAATTTTAGATTTGAGTCATAATTTTCTCAAGGGTGTGATACCGTCTCAAGTATGCAATATGAAAAGTTTGGAGAAGTTGAATATCTCTCATAATAAACTTTGTGGTACAATTCCAAGCTGCTTTCAAACAATGCATGGCTTCTCGAGCATTGACATATCGTACAATGAGTTAATAGGTCCAGTTCCAAATAGCACAACATTTCGAGAAGCTCCTATTGAAGTATTAAAAGGGAACAAAGGATTGTGTGGCAATATTAAAGGATTGCCCTCTTGTAAAACTTTCACTTCACACAAGCAGTTCTTAAGCAAAAAATGGCTTGTAGCTGTGCTTTTTGTTTTAGGAGCGCTATGTGTTTCAATTGTGGTGATTGTAATGTTCTTTCTTTTGTGAAGATGGAAAAGATGTCCAAAAGAACAAATAAGGAATTGTGTGAATAACTCAAGATTGCTTTCAGTGTTAACTTTTGATGGAACAATCGTATATGAGGAAATCATTAGAGTGACAAATAATTTTGCTCCAGAATATTGCATTGGAAAGGGTGGACAAGGAAGTGTTTATAAAGCTGAGCTATCATCAGGAGATATCATAGCAGTTAAGAAATTTCACTCACTGCTTCCAAGTGAGATTGTAAATCAACGAGAATTTCTTAATGAGATTAAGGCACTGACAGAGATTCGACACAGAAACATTGTGAAATTTTATGGCTATTGTTTACATGCTCGACATTCTTTTCTAGTGTATGAATATCTTGAACGAGGTAGCTTGCAAACAATCTTGAGCAGCAATGAAGAAATAGAAGAATTCGGCTGGAGTCAAAGAACAAATGTTCTAAAAGGCGTAGCTAATGCATTATCTTATATGCACCATGAATGTTCCCTACCAATTATCCATCGAGACATATCAAGCAAAAACATATTGCTGAATTTGGAATATGAAGCTCATGTTTCAAATTTTGGAGTTGCCAAGTTTCTCAGGCCAGACTCATCCAACTGGACAAAATTTGCAGGCTCTTATGGATATACTGCACCAGGTTCTTATTTATTTTTCATTCCTTATCATTTTTATATTAGATTAACATTTTACCTTAAATCTTAACTTAAATATCTAAATTCTTTTTTTCTGTACTTTCACTTTTCAGAGTTGGCTTATACAATGAAGATCACTGAAAAGTGTGATGTGTATAGTTTTGGAGTGTTAGCACTGGAAGTAATTAAAGGGAACCATCCAAGAGATTTTTTTTCCACAAGTTCATCTTCAAAGATCAACATACCACTTGATGAAATATTGGATTCTCGACTTCCATCTCCACCTCTTGAGCTTCAACGCAAAGTGATATCAATCACGGAGGTTGCATTTTTATGCGTAGATGAAAATCCAGAGTGTAGACCAACTATGAAGACAGTTTCTCAATTATTGAATAAATGAATCCTCTCTACTCTGTACTTTATACTTGTATGTTTTAATAATCGAGATTAAGGATTGTACTCTTTAGTCCGCATGTTTTTAGTATATCTTGTATCATCTAATACTTGTTTTTCGTAATTGTCTATGCTAAAGCATCTTATAGTTTATGTGTGTTAATGTTGTCTTTTCCATATTTATTAAAAGTGCTTTTTGTCAAAAACACAACTTTTAAAGATTGTATTTAGTTGTCAAGAATAAAAAATAATCATTTTATTCAAAATTATTTGGATTTATATATTTTTGATATATTCATATTCTCAGCTCATTTAAATTTCAGATACAAAATTAACATTACTTAAATTAAAATAAAATAAACCAATCGAACCGACACGTGGTTCTAAGCTATCTCTAACAATGAATCAATAATTCGAAGTACTTTCTATTTTTTTCAGTTTCACTTAAAAACATAAAACATTGACTATACGGATCCCTAATATTAGTCACTTGTGTCCAATGAAGATACAATTGCGCAAAAGTCTATAATACATTAAATGTACTATATCATTCTTAAAAATTTGAATAATTTAATTAAAATTTTCTCATAAATATTCATATTTAATTAATTTATTACATACTAATATAAAAGTATTGAACTTTAATTGAAAAAAGTAAAAAAATTTAATACTTATATTTATATTTCAAATAAAAATATATATATATCATCTAAATTCAGCATTTGGGTTTAATTAGATTTTTAGCTGAAACAAAAAGGCTACCTAAATTGTTGTACTATTTGTTATGTATTATGGATTTTTTTTCATCAACATAGTGCACCAACTATTTATCTAATTAGATGATCATGCCACAATGTACCAAATGAATTATAAAATATTCATACAAGATTTGAAATACAAAAAAAAATGTGACTTAAAAATATTAAAAAAATATATCATGTTAAAAAAAAGTATATTTTATTTCATCACAACTATGACTTTAAAATAAAGTATTTTAATACTAAACAAAAATTAATTAAGCTCTAATCACTGTTGTTGTAACATAATATCACAATAAATTTAAGTTATATTTTTAAATTTTATTTAAATATTTTAAACGATAAATTATATTTCTCAAATTCTTTAAAAGTTTAATTTATTTAACAAAAATTGAAGAAAGGTAGTAAATAAAAATATATATAAATAGCTAAGAATTTGATAGCAATATAAGAAATAAATTTAGTAGATATTTTGCTCTGTTAATCTATACTAACTATATCCAAATCCAACGTTCATAAGCTTGCCACGTCACTTCTGCCTCCACTCTTACCGAACTGAACTGAGTTTAAATCCGAATGTCACGTCAGTAAGGATAATAACGAAACTCTCCATTTCTAAACCCCCTCGATTCTTCAAAACAACTCACTTTCTTCTTCCAAACTCAATCTAAACTCAGCAATAATCTAATCATGTACAGGTTTCTTTCGACCTCCTGCAAATCGATCCAAGTCTCTTAAGCGTCACCATTGCTCTTTGCCACTCGTTCTTCCTTCCAGTTTCCTTTTACATCCATCGAACAATCATCAAATTCAATCTAATGCTGCATACTCGACCAAAAGTCCATCGAACATTCATCGAAGTGATGCTTATAAAAATGGTGAATGTTAGATTGATGTTAATATATATATATATATATATATATATATATATATATATGTCAATATATCTAATCTTAACTACATATATTTGGAAAACATACATAGAACTAAAATATTGTAGAAAGTATAAGATATATGACGAGTAGCAGCAAATAAATATATATATAGATTTAGTTTTTATTGTAAACTGTTATCTGGGTTTAATAGTTATTAAAAAGGAATCTTGCCAAACAAATTTACAAAGGTCGCCTTTTATACGAGGCAGAATAGGACTCCAAAAACCCTAAAGAATACAATGTAATTCATCCTACCTATTACACTCCTTAACCTTGTAAGGTTTTTATTTTTAATCTTTACTTGATAATAGTAATTAAGACTTACCCTATGCTAAAGCCCTCAATAAAGCCCAAACATTCTTCTGAATTTCAGTCCAAGAATTTTATCAAAAAACAACACACACATTCTTATCTCAATTGATTCAGTAGTGTTTCATTTTCTCATTCTCTTATTTCACACCAATTTTGGATGATTTTTTTTAATTTATATTTATTGTGTAGAGTGGGTAGAAATCTAGGGTGCGTGAAGTGTGTTTTTGTGTGTGTGTGTGTGTGTGTGTGTATAGGTCATTTTATGGTTATATCCCACATTTGATTGGAATTAAAGTCAAGTTTATATGTCATCTCCTTATATTTCAATAGAAATAGCTTCTGCCTTAAAGACAGTGCTGAAAGATCTTCGATTTTTATCATAGGATACTTGATGACGAAAATGTTGAGTACAACAATTAAAAACCATATTTATTATAAAATATATACAAGATTAAGATGCAATATTATTTTCTTTATTTTTTTAGTATAAATTTGAATTAACTTATGTTAAGAAAAAGGGTGTTAGATTGAGGGGAAAAAAATGAGAGAGAGAGAGAATGTTACCTTAAAATATTAGGGAAAAGTCCACATACCTCCCCTGAGATTTGTGGAAAGAGACACAAACCTCCCATATAAATAATAAATTTACCAAAATACTCCGAATTCATTTTAAAATTACAAAATAAAACTATTTTGGTTAAATTTGAACCTATAACTTTAGTAAAAAAGGCCAATACCGTAACCACTATACTAAAACAAATTTTAATAATATATTTTTTAATTCATAATATATAACCCTTATGAAAATACATATATAATAATTTTTACAACAATTAAAATTATTTTGTTACTATAAAAAAATTTATAATTCAAAAATAATTTTATAATCATTAAAATTTTATATAATAACTTGAATTTAAAATTATTATTATCATTAAATTATAAAATTTCAAAAACATTATCATTATTTAGATTTTTAAATAAAATAATTTATTTTATTTAACAATTACTTAAAAAATAATTTTTTTAAATTATTAGTAATAATAATAATTTTAGAATAATTTTATTTTACAACTATTTAAATTTATTTATTTTAATAATTATTTAGGAATAATTTTATTATTATTTGATAATAATTTTAAATTCAAGTTATTATATAGAATTTTTTTGAATTATAAGTTTATAATAACAAATAATTTTAATATTGTAAAAATTATTAAATATGCATTCTCAAAAGAGTTATTTATTAAGGATTGAAAAATAATATTTAAAATGTATTTGGTGTAATGGTTAAAGTATTATTCTTTTCTATTAAAGTTTAGTAATTTTATTTTATAATTTTAAAAAAATATATTTAAGGTATTTTGGTAAGTTTATTGTTTATAAGGGAGGTTTATGTCTCTTTCCACAAACTTTCTTTTGAACTGGAATCACAAATTTCAGGGGAGGTATGTAGACGTTTCCCTAAAATATTATGTAAAATAATTGAAAACGATATTAATTATAAGAACCAGAAAGGGAGAAAGAGAGAGAGAGAAAGATAATGTGTTACCTTAAAAATGATAGCACATATAGCTGCTTTTGAAACGATTAGGTCTTACTCTCTAGAAGTCAGAAGATGTGCAAAATCTCAACCTGCATTCGAAGTCCTGCAATATCAAAAACCCGTCCAACACACATCAAGTTCTATTCAAGCATACATAATACAACCAATCAGAATGTAAAACGTGCTTGAGTAAATTTCTCCTGCTATACGTTTTAAAGCTAGTTTCAGTGAAAATTTCTATCACTCCATCAAATCGGTTTAGGTGCTATTTTATATATAATTTGGTAGTATTGTGTTGTATATAACTTGGGAGATTGTAATTATTATTATTATTTAATTGAAAGTAAAATTGAAACATAAAATATACTTTCAAGCAATAAAATCTTATATTTGCAAAAAAATCTTATAATCTCTTTATCATCATAATTATTTTGTGTTGGCCTGTATTATATATATATTACAATATATATCGACATTTTTATAGTAAAATTTTAAATGTAAAAGAATTTCTGTCATTGTCACGTATTTTGATAAGAAAAGTATATTAAAAAAATTAACTATAATCTTAAAATAAAGGAGTGATATTATAAACTCATTCATATAATATATAAAAAAAATATCATGTAAAATATGTGACAATAATATAATATTATTATATTATTTTTTATAAATAAATATATATAGTACCTTGTATCTTTATTATCATTAAAACAGTTGAATATTTTCTAAATATCTTATTAGAAAGTATAACCTTTAAAAATAAAAGAATTCCAAATGAAAAGAAAGACAACACCTATTAAGCTAAAATGATTTAAAATCACTAAGTTAAACAAATAATTTCTTAAAAATTGACTAAATTAATTACATTAAATATTCAATGAAAAGAAAACAACACCCAACTCTTTGGCCAATTCATTGTTAAGAAAAAAAAAATTATATCTGAACTCATTTTATTATCTAAATGATATATATACTTCTACTTCAAAAATAATTATCAAACACATCGCTTCCTCCTTAGAAACTTCATAGCTGTAGATTAATTGTAAATATTTAATTTCAAAGATAAATTTCAGGTGCACTCATTCTTTCGCAAAGCTAATTCTTTGGCTGATGTTTTGACTAACCTGGATTTGAGTTGTGATTAGCTACAATGGTGGACTTCTAATCCTGCTGAGATTGGTGGTCTTTTATTTCATGAGGCCATTAATTTCCCTCATTAATTATAGATTCTCTTAAGTTTTTCAGTCTTATTATTAAAGGGTGAGGCTCAAGTCGTCCTCCCTTGATCTTCTTATTCTCTTGATTTTTTTTTACTTTAATAAAGCTTCCTTGCTAATCAAAGTTATTTGTAATAAATAATGAATTTTATGGGATGTACTATTTTGTTGGTATGTTTTTAGTACAACTTATAGTATCTTATATTTTTATTGATAATTTTTTTAAGCTGAAAACATCAATTTCAAAAGAAAGAAAAAAAGAAGTATGTATATGTGCGCATGTGTGTTACGTTAGTTGCCATAAATTCCAGACCAATAACAGCAGCTTACTTTGGTTGGGTGTATACGTGTGTTACGTTTGTTTTCATAAATTCCAGACCAATAACAGCAGCTTACGTTGGTTATGTGTTAGTTGGCTGCTATAAATTCCAGACCAATAACAGGAGCTTACGTTGGTTGTGGTTAGTTGGTTGCCATAAATTCCAGAAAAAGACACCCAGCTTACATTGGGTATGTGTCTATATCGTTGGTTGCCAAAATTATACATTAAGTCAATTATAATAGGTCTTTCTATCAACCAGTTAAATCTTGATAAGAGTTCATACGATAAGAAATGGGCATTGGAAGGACAACCACCTAATGTTTAGACTTTTAAGGGGCACAATTGATTTGAAATTCTCTCACAGATTTAATTGTTTGTTGCCTTTCTTTTTAAAATTCAAACCATTTTAACATCTTGATTTGCCTTATAAATTGCTTTAAAATAGGAATATTGTGTTTTGTGCCCTAGCATTTAGGAAAATGACACTTACCCCTCTAAGTTTACAAATAATTTAAGAAACTCCTTAATTTTTCCAAAAAACAAGATATCCCCCTCTCATTATTCTTCCATTAAAAATTAGCTAAGTTGAACGTTATATTAGTAACTTAAAATAAAATATAATAAAAAAAAATAACACCACCACTAGTCTTCAAAGCAAAACAAGTCATTCTACCATCACCATTATTAAGAAAAAAAGTAAATCTCCTTTTAATCCTACAATTTGATTAAATACCCTAAAAGTTATAACAATTTTGAAAATACTTTTAAAAATTTTAATCTTAATAAAAGACCCATTAAATCTCTATACGTAATATTTATTAAAAATAATTAATAAATCTTTAAAATTTAATAAAATACAATATATTTATGTAAAATATATTAATAAATAAATAACAATATTATTTTAATAGTATCCTAACAAAGTACTTTTATTGTAATTAATTGTAAGAAATTAAATGATTAGAAATTGCATATTTGTAATACTAAAAATTAAATAGAAATAAAACATACATAAATATTACTTTATTAATAAAATATAGATTTATAAATCTATTTATTTTTACGACCTATGTATAATTATATGTATTGAAAATATAAATGAAATATAAATAAATTAATAAATTATAATATATTTATTATTATTATATTAAATAGTACTGTAAAATAAATACAATATTTATTTATTAATAATTTACATAAATATACTATATTTTATCAAGTCTATTAGTGTTTTATTAACAGGTATAAGGGCATAATGAGTATTGTATAAAAATTAAAAATTTAAGAATATTTTTAAAATTATTAAACTTATGAAGTTATTTAGTCAAACTTTCAAGGACTAAAATGATAAAATAATTTTAATTTGAATAGTAATGGTGGTCTTGAGTTATCTTTTTAATTTTTTATATTTTACTTTAAATCACTAATATAATTTTGAATTTAAAAAAATTTTTAACGGATGAATAACTATAAGGGATATTTTTACTTTTTTTAAAAATTAGGAGTTTCCTGAATTGGTTGTAAACTCAGGAGGCTAAGTGTCATTTTCCCAAATGTTAGAGAGTAAAGCACAGTATCCCCTTTAAAATACTATATAATGTAAATTAAAATTTTTAATTTAATGGGAGAAACCTTTAATTATAAATTTACAAATAATATTTTAAGTTTTAATCAATTCAATTATTTAATCTTAATAATTTTAAAAATACTAATTAATTCTTAATCTATAATATGATAATTTTCATGATTTAGTACATAATAGTAGATCATTATAAAAAATAATTGCTAAACTCTTAAAATTTACCAAAATACAATATATTGCTAACTGAAAATAATCAGTCAAAGAGACCCCATAGAGATACCACTACTCCACTCTTGCCCGCTACGAAGAGACCCATAGAGATTGACATATCCTTTTTCGTTAACTTTATATGAAGAATTTTACCTATTGAAAACTTTTATCAATTAATATTCAATCATTATTAGTATAATAATATATAAATATATATATAATGTAACATTACTTGTTATTATGTTATATATTGAAAGCTTTTACTCTTTTATGTAGTATTGCAATATTTTGCTTTTTATTCATACTATATAAAAATTAAACTATAAATCAATTATTATTTTGGTTCTCCGTTGAGTAAGTTAACCATAAATTCAGGGCGGCTGATTGCTTGTATGTTGATTGAATCTGGAAGAAGAAACAGATAATACAAAGATTGATTTGATAGAATAGCAACAAGTGGACCAAGTGCTATTATATCCACAGAAATATTCTTCCCCACTGCACATCATGCTGCACTGACTTAGTTGACGAGGGAAATCAATCTTCCATATGCTGACTTACTCGGATGATGTTCATTCATTTGCTCTATAAATTTGGCTCTTTGTAAGCTTTGTTTTCTGAGTGTTTTTGAAGCCTCGTAAGCATCAATGAAGTCGTCAACCTTGAATAGTAGTATACTAGCTTTCTTGATTCTGTTTCTTGTGTTAAAATTTTCAATTATTTTGTCTTCCGATTCTACTGAAGAAGCTCATGCTCTTATCAAATGGAAAACCAGCCTTCAAAACCAGCTTAATTCTTCTGCTGCTTCTCCTCCTATTTTGCCTTCATGGGCTCTTAATTCCACCTCCATAGTAAGCATGTGTTCTTGGTCTGGAATTAACTGCAGCCATGATGGAAGTGTCATGAGTATTAGCCTGAGAAATACAAGTTTGAAAGGTACGCTTCAGGAATTCTCATTCCCATCTTTTCCGCAACTTGTGTTTCTTGATCTCAGCTCTAATGAATTGTCTGGTAGTATCCCACCTCAAATTAGCGAACTTTCAAAACTTGAGTTTCTTGATTTGTCTTCCAATCAATTTTCTGGAAAAATACCACCAAATATTGGCCTTCTAACTCATTTGAAGGTCCTTTTCCTATCGGAGAATCAATTAAATGGCTCGATTCCAGGAGAAGTAGGTCAGTTAAGTTCTCTTAGGGAGCTTTTCTTGCACTCAAACTATTTTCAAGGTTTAATCCCTCCTTCTTTGAGTAACTTGAGTAACTTGAATAAGTTATTTCTTCTTGATAATTCACTTTCTGGTTCCATTTTTCCAAATATTGGACATTTGAAATCACTTTCCGAACTAGATTTGAGCCAAAATCAACTTAATGGTTCAATCCCACCTTCTGTGGGTAACTTGACCAACTTGGCTCGTTTGTATCTTTATAATAATTCGCTTTCTGGTTCTATTCCACCAGTTATAGGAAACTTGAAGTCCCTTATAGATTTACAACTGAGCAAAAATCAACTCACTGGTTATATTCCACATTCGTTTAGTAATTTAACTAGTTTAAATTCTTTAATCCTCTTTGAAAATAAGCTTTATGGTTCTATTCCTGAGAAAATAGGAAACATCAATCCTTTGCAGTATCTATCTTTAGGTCAAAATCAACTTTCTGGTTATATTCCACCTTCATTAGGTTATTTGAGCAACTTAAAGCTTTTATCCTTGTTTAATAATAAGCTTTCTGGTTTTGTTCCTCAAGAAATAGAAAATCTGACGTTGAATATTGCAGATTTAGGTATTAACCAGTTTACTGGTGCTTTTCCCCATAACATTTGTCGAGGAGGAGAACTGAATATATTCCTTATTGGTAATAATCATTTTGAAGGTCCAACCCCTACAAGCTTGAGAAATTGCACTAGCCTAGTTAAAATGGAACTTATAGAAAATAATTTCAATGGAAATATATCTGAAGATTTCGGTATCTATCCAAACTTGACATACCTAGCTCTCAGCTACAACAATTTTCATGGTGAAATCTCATCCAACTGGGGAAAAAGCCCAATTTTAGGCACTTTCATGTTAATGGCAAATAATCTCACTGGGATTATACCTCCTGAGATTGGAACCTTATCCCAACTACATGAACTTGCTTTTACTTTCAATCATATAGTTGGACAGATTCCAGAAAGCTTTTGGAAGCTGAATTCTCTAAATTTGATTAGTTTGAGAGGAAATCAAATTTCAGGGAGTCTACCCCGAGAACTGGGCTTACTCACCAAACTTCAATTCCTTGATTTGTCTTCAAATAGATTTAGCAACTCAATTCCATCAAGTCTAGAAAACTTATTGCAATTGCATTACTTAAATTTGAGCAATAATCAATTTCACAAAGAAATTCCAATTGCATTAGAGAAATTGGTTCAAATTTCAGATTTAGATTTAAGTCATAATTTTCTCGAAGGTGAGATACCTTCTCAAATATGCAATATGGAAAGCTTGGAGAAGTTGAATATCTCCCATAATAAATTGTGTGGTATTATTCCAAGTTGCTTTGAAACAATGCATGGCTTGTCAAGCATTGACATATCATACAATGAGTTAATGGGTCCAATTCCAAATAGTACAACATTTCGAGATGCTCCTATTGAAGTACTAGAAGGGAACAAAGGGTTGTGTGGTGATGTTAAAGGATTGCCCTATTGTAAAACTTTCACTACACACAAGCAGTCCTTAAGAAAAAAATGGCTTATAGCTATGCTTTCTGTGTTAGGAGCGCTATGTGTTTCAGTTGTGGTGATTATAATGTTCTTGCTTTTACGAAGATGGAAGAGGCGCCCAAAAGAACAAATAAGTAACCATGTGAATAACTCAAGACTGTTTTCGGTGTTAAATTTTGATGGGACAATCATATACGAAGAAATCATTAGAGTGACAAATAATTTTGCCCCAGAGTATTGCATTGGAAAGGGTGGACAAGGAAGTGTTTATAAAGCTGAGCTACCATCAGGAGATATCATAGCAGTTAAGAAATTTCACTCACCGCTTCCAAGTGACATTGCAAATCAACGAGAATTTCTTACTGAGATTAGGGCACTGACAGAGATTCGACACCGAAACATTGTGAAATTTTATGGATTTTGTTCACATATCCGACACTCTTTTCTAATTTATGAATATCTTGAACAAGGAAGCTTAGAGACAATATTGGGCAATAATGCAGAAATAGAAGAATTTGGCTGGAGTCAAAGAATAAATGTTCTAAAAGGTGTAGCTAATGCTTTATCTTATATGCACCATGATTGTTTCCCACCAGTTGTGCATCGAGATATATCAAGCAAGAATGTGTTATTGGATTCGGAATATGAAGCTCATGTTTCAGATTTTGGAGTAGCCAAGTTTCTTAACCCAGACTCATCTAACTGGACAGAATTTGCAGGCACTTATGGATATGTAGCTCCAGGTTTTGATATATTTTTCATTCCTTATCATTTTATATTAGATTAACATTTTACCTTAAATCTTAACTTAAATATCTAAGTTTTTTTTTTCTATACTTTCACTTTTCAGAGTTGGCTTATACAATGAAGATCACTGAAAAATGCGATGTGTATAGTTTTGGAGTATTAGCATTGGAAGTGATTAAAGGGAACCATCCAAGAGATTCTATTTCCACATCTTCATCTTCAAAGATGAACATATCACTTGATGAAATGCTGGACACTCGGCTTCTACCTCCATCGCCAGATTTTCAACATAAATTGACATCAATCATAGAAGTTGCTTTTTTATGTGTACATGAAATTCCAGAGCGTAGACCAACTATGAAGACAGTTTCTCAATTACTATGTAAATAAATCTTCTTTATTTTGTACTTCATAATTATCTGTTTCAATAATCAATTTTAAGGGTTGTACTCTCTAATGCACATGTTTTTGTACTTGGTTATTAATAAATTTTCTAAGCTTGCATCTCTCTATACCTAAGATTTGATTTTAAGAAAAAGCTTTTTAAAAAAATGTATATGTTAGAAATATTTCTTTACTTGTTAGGACTTGTCAGGTTAATTTATCAAGCCTAGTTTCGATTGTAGCCTAAGATAAAAGTACACCTATGAGGACATTTCCTTTGATTATAAGAGTAGCACATATTAGAACACTAATTTTCATATATTTATATTTGGAGACAAGGAATAAGAGCAATAGACCGGACCAACCTACAAAAATGAAATTGCTCCTTCGTAACCAATCACCCATAATATCAAATAAATCATTTTCATTCTTAGTAAATTTACTGAGGGCTATAGTCATAAACGTCATTTTATTCAACTACTTCAACCATTTTCGAACACATTATATTATGGCACTTTAGGGGTGCTCAAAGATTCGATCATTTAGATATAATTTGATTTCTTATATTGTACACTGCCCCTTGTAAATACTTTCAAAGATAAAAATTCTTTATTGGTCCATAGTCTGACTATTTTTTTAATAATGTGATCTCTAAGAGCAAGTCTTAGAGAAAAATATTATTGATTAAAAGGAGTGTAATACAGAAAAAAAACTCAAAGAGCATTTTACAGTAAAGAATACATAAAAACTACAGCAGGATAGAAATTAAGTAATTGAAACCCTATGCAAGGGATGAAGGCAGCAAACCGCAAACTGCAGATCATTGCAGCAGTCACCAATTAGCAAAACCAAACTACCGAAGGAATTGGTAACAACCTGGCTACGAATTTTAGCTCTAAATTGCTGGAAGTAGCATGAAAACAGGAGAAACAGCTCGCAAAGTGCAGAAAATTGCGGTAGTGTAATAGCAGGCAACTAGCTACACCAAAAGTCAGCAGCAAGAAAACTAGCCTTTCTTTTATAAAAGCTATGCAACAATTTGAGGGGAAGCTGAAGTATCTACAAAAAGCGATGCCAAGGAAAACCATTAGCGTCATGTGATAATAAACTACCGACCGAGGATGGGTAGGTAGCCCACCAATGGAGTGAATCGCAAAATAAACCCAAGCTGGCCAAGACATCTGCTACCGAATTAACTTCCCGAAAAGCATGAGTACAACGAAAGTTCATTTTGAAATCAGATTCTTACAATTCAACCAACGGTTATGTAATGTCCAAGGAGGTAAGAGAGAGTCACTTAAAAGAAGCTGAACCACTAGAAGTGAATCACTTTCTAGCAAGAGATTCAGCCAACCGTTGTTATATGCAATTTCGATGGCCAAAATAACTGCCATTATCTCAGAGAAGAAAGAAGATTGATGACCGAGAGCTAACCCAAAACCGCCAAGGAAATCCCCATGGAATCCACAAATCCACTAGAATGTCTCTATCCATACCATAACGAACAAACCCTGGGCAAAACTTGGCAAAGGAATGCAAGTGAGCCATGGTATCTGTTTGAACCTGACAAAATGAAGGCTTTTCATCCTCAAACCGCAACCGGTTTCTAGTTTTCCAAATTGAGTAAAAGGCATAACAAGAGATAGTCAACCACAAATTAAGCAATTGCGGACTGAACCTACGACCCACTATCCAATCCCATAATTCAGAAGTATAATAAAAAGGAGGAAGCTTGAGTCGAAATAAACTACTCAACCACCGCCAAATCTGTTGCGCAAAAACACATTCAACAAAGAGATGATCCACCGTTTCTGAAACCGAAGCATTGTTGCACAGTGCACAAACTGAAACAATACAAATTCCTCGAGATCTCAAAATATCATCTGAGGGAATCCTATGTTGTAAAATCCTCCACACAGTCATCGAAAACTTAGGAGGAATGAATTTTTTCCAGAGGTAATTGCATCACATCTGAAGTTCATACGGAGTACGCAGGTAATTATAACTTGCTTTCAATGAGAGAATACCATCTTCAGATCCCTTCCAAACCAGACGATTCTGACTATATACCCTAGGAAGAGTTACACTCATGATAGGAGTCCGAAGTTGCGGAAAAATATTATAAAATGATTCTGGAATGCACCAATTTCCTTTGGAAATGACTGAAGAAACCTTTGTAACAAGGTGAAGGTTCTTAATCGGTGGCAAAATAGGCGAGTTAAGCCAGGTATCATACCAGAAATTTATTTGCGACCCGTCTCCAATAATTCAGACTGAACCATTATTACAATAATCCAACACTAAGCGAAAACCGGTCCATAAAGAGGAGGTGATACGTTGTTTCTGAGACTTCCCTAGATATCTAGCTTGAATGAACTTTACACCAGGAGAATGACTCGTCCGATGTTCCCATAAATTTTTTAGCAAACAAGAGGAGTTAAGAACATCTAATTTACGTAGACCCAACCCTCCCTCAGTTTTAGGTAAACACATACGATCCTATGAGATTAACGCAAGCTTTCGAATCATAACATTACCACCCAAAATAAAATTACGAGCCCAAGAATGCAACAGTTTCAATAATGAGCGGGGCCACAAATATACTTTAAAGCTATGCATTAAGAAATTCAGGAAGACTGTTTTGATGAGTTCAACTCGACCTGCCATAGATAAGAGCTTACCCTGCCAACCTGTAAGAGTTTATCTAACCCGGTCTGTCAAAGACTGAAGATGCTGACGTTTAGGATATCCTTTGAAGATAGGTGCGCCTAAGTAACTGAAAGGCAGCAAGCCTTCTATAAATCCCAAAATATTTTGGATTTGTGATTTGCGACGAATAGCCGATTTGCCCAAGAAGAAAACACTTTTGGCCTTGTTAATGCATTGGCCCGAAGCATATCCATAATGTTCTAAAAATTGAGAAAGAGCAGAAAGCGATTTTTTATCACCGCGATTGAAGATGAAGATATCATTTGTATACAACACATGAGTTAGGGGAGGACAACCTTTGGGTACAGATGTTGGAACCATGCTACCCAAATCGAAAAGACGTAAAATGCCTCTAGAGAGGACCTCTTCTGCTAAACAGAAAATGAGAGGTGACAGAGGATCACCCTGCCTAACTCCTCGACTGCAACTGAAAAAACCATTTGGGGATCCATTAATCAAAACATAAAGATAGGCTGAAGAAAGGATCATAGAAATCCATTTAATAAACTGCTCATGGAATCCAAACTTCCTCATCACTTCAAGCAAGAAATCCCAGCAGATAGTGTCAAATGCTTTAAAGACATCTAACTTGAGACCAACGTTCCCACCGATCACCTTCCGATCCAGCAGATTAATACCCTCAGAAACCAAGGAGATGTTATCCTGGATACGGCGCCCCTTGATGAAAGCGGATTGATGAGGTGAGATAATCCGAGACATAATAGAACCAAGTCGATTGGCAAAGATTTTTGTGATGATCTTGAAAAAGAAGTTAGTAAGAGCAATAGGGCGAAAATGGGAGATAGAATCTGCATCTGCAGATTTCGGTAGAAGCACCAAAAAAACATAATTAATATTCGGAAGCAAATAATTTTCCTTAAAAAATTGTTGCACACTAGCCACTATATCTTTTCCAATAATATCCCAGCATGCATGATAAAAGGCCTCAGAGAAACCGTCTGGCCCAGGAGCACCTGAAGTATTCATCTGAAACACCACCTCCCTAATTTCTCCATTATTTGGGGTCAAGACAGGAGATTCATTTTCTTGTTCCGTTAATAGAGAAGGGATCAGATCATACAATGCAGTATCGCCATTTTCAACATTATTCTCCGCATACAAAGAGCTAAAAAAGTCAATCGCATGTCGCGATATCTCATCCATATTATCACACCAAACCTCATTAATAAGCAAACCTGAGATTTTTGTTTTAGCCCTACGCACTTTAGCATAAATATGAAAAATCTTGGAACACTTATCCCCATCCTTCAACCAAGAGACACGAGCACAATTCTCCCAGTAAGTTTTCTGGATGGCAATCATATGTAGAAGATGTTCCTTCGCTCGAATTTCTTCCGCAAACAAATCTATCCGATTACTTTCGATTGAAAGCTTTTGTTGAATCATTTCCAATCTATCTCTGTCATTTTTAACATTATCATGAATATTTAACATTATCCGCAGTCTGACTATTGTTTATTGTTTATTGTTAATAATTACTTGAAGCTGAACTATGAATTATCTTATGACTCATCAATCAGATCGTTGAAATTTTTGAAAGATTTCTTTACTCCATTCAAGGAAGAAGTGATCCTCTCTCTCCTTACTAATTGATCATCAGATCTATTCCTACTTCTCTCGCACTATCAACTAATCTTATTCCTAAATCTTGTTTGTAGGACTGAGAAAAATAAATATCTTTATGTACTCTTCTAATTTCAATTTTTTTAAATTCAACGTTTCTCTTTCTTTTAATAGCATGTTTTTTGTTTTACTTGAAAAAACTGAAGAACTATGGAATATACTTAATTTCATTCTATTTTTTCGGTTTAATTAATCCAATCTCGGTATAGCATCAACAAGTAAAAGCCTACAATATATTAAAAGCATCATATTATTCGTACAACAATTCAATAAATTATGACACCAATATTTTTATTAATTTTAGAAGTCATTAATCATATATTTTACAATGAATACAATGTACATATTTTTATATTATTAAATCGTTGTATTATTTTTTATGTAACACAAAATTTTTCTCTTCCATATGGTGTTAATTTTTGTATTATAAAATGTTGAGTACTTATTGTGTGGTACACTAAATAATTTATAATTTGCTCCTAATTCAAAAACAAAAAAAATCTATCCCAACAAAATTAGGTGTACTCAAACTTCTTTCCTCAAATTACAAACATTTTACCACTCACTAATAGGTGGTAATTGTGATTTAAAATAAATTACTTTAATATTATAAATAAATTAATTAGGATCAAAGCACAACTTTTTCAGATTATATCACCATAAATTTTAAAGTATATTTTTAAATATTATTTACAAAATTTAAGTTATTAGCAAAAGTTAAAGAAATATAATAAATAAAAAACCATGCAAATAAAAATTTTGGTGCCAAAAGATAACAAAGAAATTTGGAAAATGCCTAGCAGTGTTAATGTATACCACCTATATTCAAATCCAAGTTCCGTCTTCCTTTAAGTAGAACTAAGTGAATTTAGATTCAAACGTCATGTCACTTTAAGTAGGTCTTTATGTTGATTTATGATTTTTTTTTTCATTTCATAAGAAAATAATAAGCAAGGTATTCCTATGTTCTTTTTTCTTTATTTTTTTTACTGCATCTACTAATATTATAAATTAGAATTCTATTAATAATAGAGATTATAGTATTTTTAAAATTTTAGATAATTATTGATATGACGTACCTTAAAGATTTGAGAATACAAGAATTCAAGATAAATCTCACATTATGTAAGAAGACTCCTACATGTAGTGGGAGGAGTCCTACAATTTACAAGGCTCGAATCCACACCCTCTCTTTAAGAGAGAGTGTGCCCGACCACCCAAGCTTGGCTAGGTGTTCTTCTGTTCTTAATAATTCAAATTAAGGTGTATTAATTAAATTACTTCAGTTGATTTTATTAACGAGTGTTTGTATATAGTTTGTCAGTTACTATCTTATTTTTACATGGGTGAAAAGGGAAATGTGAAATTTGGAATAATGACTTCTATCCTAAGCAAACTCGACAAAAGAAATAGCAATATTCAAATCTGAATTCTCTACTATACTTTATTAGGTTGGAAAATCATTCTTAATTACATGCATGCAAGAGTGACGTGATATAATTAATGGACAATTTTTTTATTTTTTAAAATATTCTATTTACCTTTCATAAAATCAAAGCTCCTCGATACTATTACAGGACTTGGATTGTGCATAAGCAAAAGGGAAAAAAAAGTTTAAGGAGAAATTAATTGAATGTTAATAGGAAAGCCTTCGTTCAAATACAAATATATGCGCTATATAAAAAAAATTAAAAATATACATACAAGTTTCAATTAGAAAAATATTCAATTTGATTTATATTTTATTTATAAAATTAAAAAAATTAAAACTGATATATTAACATATATGTTCTTATTAAATATTTAATATATTTTAGTTAACACAATCATAAATTAAATAATTTTTAATAAATTATATATTAATATGTATGCTATTATTTCATATGATATATAATTTTATTTTGTATTGTGAGTAAAGAAAAATTAAGAATTCACAATTTAAATTATATAAAAATTAATGATAAAATAAATAAAAAAGATAAATTATTCAAAATATTGTTTTAGATATATAAAATAGAAAACGACAAAAAAAAGTATTAGATAAGATTTAAAATTTAAGTGTTCAAAAATAAAATAATAAATTAAATTAGGGTTATTTTAAAAAATAAAATATTTAAATAATTTAGACATTTAGTTATTCAGATTTAAATTAAAATTTTTTAATTACATTAAAAAAAAATTAGCAAATTTTTAGATATAAGTTAAAACACAAATACCTCATTATTTTTTTCATTTTAGTTTAGAAAACAGTTAGGTCTTTATGATTAACTTAGTTATCTTAATATTGAATAGATTTATTTTCAAGAAATATCTCTAACATAATTTAGAAAGAAGAAAAAGATATATATACAGTATATGAAATTGTAGTAAATTATAACCAAGGGATTTTTTTTGTTTAACATTTCATTGTCTGAATAATAATTAAATATGTTTATCTTTTAAACTTATGAATAATTTTAAGACACTAATCTATTAAGTAAAATGTCAATTTCTTTTTTAAACTTTTTGACTAAAGTTAAAAAATCTAACTAATTTTATCATATAACTTTTTATAAATACACTTCAGACAACAATATTAGTCACATTTCGACATTTAGGTCTATTAAAAATTTATAGTATTTCAAAATTTAATAAAAAAAACAAATGTTACTGAAGTTTGATTTGAAAAAATATCTTGTATAATTTAAGAAGAAATTCATTAAAGCAAAACTCTAAGATACTGTAGAAAGTTAGACAAGCTAAAGGGTGTATTTTTTTTTTAAAGATTACGTATTATAAATCTACTAATATATAATTAAAAATTTATTAAAATTTAATTGAAAAGATAATTTATAAATATAATATATTTAATATCTAAGAAACTGTTTACATTAAATTTTTTTTATAATGTATTGTAAATACATTATAAAATCGAACACACTTCTTAATGTTCCGACCATCAAGATTAAGCCTTGATGTCAAAGCTGTGTATTTATACTGTACCAATGCAACTAGAAACATTTATGTACATACTAAAAATTTAATAAAAAAAAATGTTGAACATTAAAATCGAAATTATTAAAATAATTAATATATACATAGTATCTATCAAATTACGAGGGATAAGTCTCACTCATTAAATTTATCAGTAGTGCAATATTGACTCATTTATAGGACATCGATGATACTGCATTCGAGTCATCACAGACTTGTCAAATCATATATAGGACATCGAGATAAGTAGCATAATAATTATGTATAATACTAAAGAACATATATATATTATACAATGTGGCAATTAAGACTGCATTGTAATCATTAATATTATTGAGAAATTTAATTAGCAAACTATGATAATATCTAGATTGTAAAATAGAAGAAATCGCATATAATATTAATAGATATAATATTACATATTTTATTGTCTGACAATTAAGGCTGCACTGCAATCATCACAAACATTCTTACAAATATATATCTCGTAATTAATATCAAAATGTTAGTGTTATTGTCCTTAGACTTACTGCTAAAAGAGAAAATGAGAGTAAAACATTGAAAATGGAAACCATAAATTATATACCTCTACATTGTGCATGTTCAAAAGTGAATACTATAGCCTTTCAAAAAAAAAAAGTGAATACTATAGGATTACTTATATTAATTTACTTGTTAGGACAAATTAAAAACTTATCAAAGCCTAGTTTGGCTCGTAGCCCAAATATGATGAGATTTTCTTTGATGATAAGAATAGCACTCATCAGAACATTAATTTTCTTATATTTATATTTACAGATAAGGGCTGAGAAACAACCTTATCTTTCACAATTATTTAGATTTAGATATTAAAATTCATTCATATTTTAGATCTATTTATATTTTAAATAAAAAAATCACTTAAATCAAAATTAAAAAAAAACTACCAAATCACCAATTTGGTTTGATTCTATAGTTTCATTATTGTACCTACTGTGTGGTACACTGAATATTATATAATTGATCCCAAATTTATCAGAAAATTTTTATATTAAATTAACATTTAATCTAAAATCTTAAACTTAAATTTGAATTCTTTTATTTATGTTTTTACTTTTCAGAGTTGACTTACACAACGAAGATCACTAAAAAATGCGATGCATATAGTTTTGAAATATTAGTATTGAAAGCAATTAAAGGGAACCACCCAAGAGATTTTCTTTCCATATCTTCATCTTCAAAGATGAAGATATCACTTGACGAAATATTGGACCGTCAGCTTCCATCTCCATCTCTTGAGTTTCAATGCAAACTGATGTCAATCATGGAGGTTGCATTTTTATGCGTAAATGAAAATTCAGAGTGTAGACCAACTATGAAAACAGTTTCTCAATTATTATGTAAATGAATCCTCTTTACTTTGTATTTCGTAATCGTATGTTTCAATAATCAAGTTTAAGGATTGTACTCTTTAGTTCGTATATTGTTGGTTCATCTCGTAGTATCTTATACTTTTATTCATAATTGTCTAAACTAAAAACATCCTATAGTTTATGTGTTAGTGTTATCTTTTCCATAATTATAAAAGATGTTATTTGCTAAAATACTAACTATTAGACCGTTCTTTTAATATTCAAAATTAAGTCAATTTTTCATCTGCATATTTATCCAAGAAGATAGCTATTAGATCCATATTAAAGAATAGAGACCCAAAAGATAAAAGTCTAAATTTATAAAACTTCAAATCAATATTTTTTATTGAAAGCAGACTTAATGGAGATTCTGTTTGAAAAAGTCGTATCTCATCTAAATTATAGGTAAACTAAAAAACTGAATTATTTTTTAATTAGAATTTTACTAAATTGTAGATTATCTCCAATCAGAGTCTTATCTAAACTAATCCCCAAAGTTGTAATTTCAATAGAACACGTAATTAGAATCCAATCAGAATAAGTATCTCAATAAAATTAGGGAAACGATAGTATATAAAAGGGGAAGAAAAACAAATAAGGGGCTTTTTGCTCCCACAATAAAATAATTCACTAATTGATATCAGGTGACGAAATCTGGTATCAATAGTTGGCGCCGTCTGTGGAAAGCTGACAAAAAGTCAATTTCTTATTATTTAAAAAAGAAATTATTACGACGAGAAAATTTCATGTTGTAGCAGAAGGTATATATTTGTATTAATTACAATTTAAAATATCTGATCTTCATGATAAAATATTTGAATTTACTTTTGTCTATATTAATTATATACATGACTTAAAATATTTGAGTATATTTTTATTTTTATTTTTATTAATTTCTCATTTGATCTTGATATAAAGCATTTAAGTATCTATTAATTTATTTTTATTTATATTAATTGCATATAAGATTTAAAATATTTGATTTAGTATTTGAATATGTATTCATTTATTTTTATTTTTATTAATTGCGTATATGGTGTAAAATATCTGATCTTGATGATAAAATATCTGATGGAGTGTGTTTGACATTAACGATGGTAATGTTGTTGGTTTATGGCAGTGCATATGTCTAAGTATCCAATTATGTATCTAGAGGTAATATAATTATCATATTTAAATTTTAGTTTATATATATTTAAATTTTAATATAATATTAAAAAAAGAGAAAAAAAAGTAAACCCTAAAAAAGGGGGGGGGGGGGGGGGGGCTTAAAGAGAGTAATATTTTAATAATACTAAAAATAAATAAGCACTATTTATGGTTTAAAAAAAAAAGAGGAACGATATTTTTAAGTTTAACATGAAAATATTATTCAAGTCCCTTATAAATATCAATTAGATTCGAATTTAAATATTACTGAAGTTTAAAATAAATATCTTTTTAAATTTGATATAAAATATTCTCCTAATTCAAAATTAAATATCAATTGAGTCTATCGGAGAGTATAATAATATATATCATTCGGGTCTACAAGCAAATATCATTTGAGTTTAATATTTATTGATTATTTATTCTTTTTAACTTTAAATATTTATCTGTTGTGATAAAAGTATCTAAAATTTTAATATTTGACCCAAAAAAATCATAATATTAATTGTGTATCAATTTTGCCTCCTCAGAAAATACTTGCTTTAAGTAGATTATAATGAGCTACTTGAAAACATCTTCCTTACAAGGATCTCTGACCTGAATTGTACATTTGTTACTACCCCAGAAAACTTGGAATAATTAATATATATGTATGTATACATGTGGAACTAATAAGGCTTTAATTTATGTATTTACACGTTAAATTGTTGTGCTGAGATTGAAAGAAAACAATTAATATAATATTAGCTAGTGTAAGTTAATTCCCAACAAAATAATATATGTTACAGTATG
This sequence comes from Melia azedarach, assembly GCA_028052125.1. Classification (NCBI taxonomy): domain Eukaryota; kingdom Viridiplantae; phylum Streptophyta; class Magnoliopsida; order Sapindales; family Meliaceae; genus Melia; species Melia azedarach. The sequence goes on from CM051396.1 coordinate 15,889,545, forward strand.
TATCTATATACACGTATACATATTCTATATATTGTATATTACGTCATGTAGTGTCAATTAATCTGATACTAACTAATATGAAAATTATTTATATATATATATATATATATATATATATTATGTATTTATAGTAGTTTATGGGTGCTTTAATTTGGCGTGATCAATTAATTAATTTCCTTGTTTAAGACAATTGGATTCCTGCCATAAGAGAATATATAAAAATTTGCTGGTAATTAATTATTATATGTATGATTATTATTGTTATTTGAGATTTGGGTTTGGTACAAGTGATGGGAATATTCATTAGTTATGAAGAGAGATTTGATAGTGCATGGATATATGGTGAAGCTTAAATTCAGTAAATTACGGAAGAGTAATCTGTAACAATTCCTTCATAAGCATGGCCTGACAGTATTCTTAAGTCTAAAGATGCCGAGTGCAATGTCATATCACATTGAGGACACTATCGAAATTACAAGTGCTATCCTCATCTATTGATAATTTCATATGATAACTATCTACCATGTAATCCAAAAAATTTATAATTTACTTATATACTTATTTTAAGCATACTATACTTGTGCATTCAATTGAAGATACTATGATTTTTAAAATACTTAGTATGAAGATACTCTAATTTTTTCTAGTTAAACTATGAGAAGAATAAATATAATTTAAAATAATTGTGTATATATGTTAAGTTTGAAATTGATCTTCTTTTATTAAAGAAAATTTATATTTTAAACAAAATAATAAAAAATAATATTATACTCACCAAATAATTTTCAATTATTATCTGATGATACTCTACTCGAATTTTTTTTTATTATTATATTATGATTTTGTGACATGTTTAATTTATGTATATGACTACATATGAAATCATTTATTTATTTATGTTTCATCAAATTATGATATTATTGTATAATCGTTTATTTGCCCACCATTTTTAAGAGAAGAAGACTAACAATGTTAACACACTTACGCGGTGCCAGCTTTATTGCCCCAAGAGGGCCAAATACAATGCACCTACGTGGTGCCAGCTTCATTGCCCTAAGAGGGCCAAAAGAATGCACCTACGTGGTGCCAGCTTGATTGCCCCACGAGGGCCAAGAAAATGCATCTACGCGGTGCTAGCTTCATTGCCTCAAGAGGGCCAAATACAATGCACCTACGCGGTGCCAGCTTCATTAGCCCAAGAGAGTCAAGAGAATGCACCTATGCGGTGCCAGCTTCATTGCCCTATGAGGGCCAAGAAAATGCACCTACGCGGTGCTACCTTCATTGGCCCAAGAGGGCCAAATACAATGCACCTATGCGGTGCCAGCTTCATTGCCCCAAGAGGGCCAAAAGAATGCACCTACGCAGTGCCAGCTTCATTGCCCCACGAGGGCCAAGAAAATACACCTACGCGGTGCCAGCTTCATTGCCCCAAGATGGCCAAATACAATGCACCTACGCGGTGGCAGCTTCATTGCCCCAAGAAGGCCAAGAGAATGCACCTACGCGGTGCCAGCTTCATTGCCCCAAGAGGGCCAAATACAATGCACCTACGTGGCGCTAGCTTCATTGGCCCAAGAGAACCAAGAGAATGCACTTACGCGGTGCCAGCTTCATTGCCCCATGAGGGCCAAGAAAATGCACCTACGCGGTGCCACCTTCATTGCCCCAAGAGGGCCAAATACAATGCACCTATGCGGTGCCAGCTTCATTACCCCAAGAGGGCCAAAAGAATGCACCTACGCCGTGCCAGCTTCTTGCCCCAAGAGGGCCAAAAGAATGCACCTACGCGGTACCAGCTTCATTGCCCTACGAGGACCAAGATAATGCACCTACGCGGTGCCAGCTTCATTGTCTTATGAGAGCCAAGATAATGCACCTACGTAGTGCCAGCTTCATTGCCCCAAGAGGGCCAAATACAATGCACCTACGCGGTGCCAGCTTCATTGCCCTAAAAGAGCCAAATACAATGCACCTATGCGGTGCCAGCTTCATTGCCCCACGAGGGCCAAGATAATGCACCTACGAGGTGCCAACTCGATTGCCCTACAAGGGCCAAGATAATGCACCTCCAAGGTGTCATCTTCATATCCCTCGATACCAAATTACAAAATCTAGATGGACACAAAAAATGTATTATCAAATTATCTATTTTTCGCTTAAATAAACTAAAGTTATACACATTTGCAATGACAAAATGCAAAGTCTAAAAGGACTAAAATAAGTTCTATACCTTTGCAGTCTTTCTTTTGTGCTCTAAACCAAAATAAATAAATAAATAGTTAACTAAGAAGGTCAAGGTCATGAGCGAGCTATTAAAAATTCAAAATGTACTTATGATGTCATATTAATCAAGGCCTAGTTAATTAAGACTTGTCATTTTTTCATTCCTTGGATAATGAAACGTCAACTACTCCGTTGGAGATTCTCATATATCTAGTTTCCATATAAAAAAGAGTAAAGTATTATAGAGAATTTGGTATTAGGTTTCCAGACTTTTGATTAGTTTCAAATAGCAACTACGTTACTTTTGAAACTGGGGGACTTACTGTTAGACCGTTTTTTTAACATTCAAAATTAAGTCAATTTTTCATCTGCATATTTATCCAACAAGATAGCTATTAGATTCATATTAAAGAATAGAGACTCAAAAGATAAAAGTCTAAATTTATAAAACTTTAAATCAATATTTTTTATTGAAGGCAGACTTAATGGAGATTCTGTTTGAAAAAGTCGTATATCATCTAAATTATAGGTAAACTAAAAAACTGAATTATTTTTTAATTAGAATTTTACTAAATTGTAGATTATCTCCAATCAGAGTCTTATCTAAACTAATCCCCAAAATTGTAATTTCAGTAGGACATGTAATTAGAATCCAATCAGAATAAGTATCTCAATAAAATTAGGGAAACGATAGTATATAAAGGGGGAAGAAAAACAAATAAGGGACATTTTGCTTTCACAATAAAATAATTCACTAGTTGATATCAGGTGACGAAATTTGGTATCAACACTAACTTTTAAAGATTGTATTTAAATGTCAAGAATAAAAAATAAATATTTTATTCAAAATTAGTTGGATTTATATATTTTTAATATATTCATATTGTCAACTCATTAAATTTCACATAAAAAATTAATATTACTTAAATCAAAATAAAATAAACCAGCCAAACTAGTGGTTAAATTCTATTATTTCATAATTGTGGAAGACATTAGTTTTCTAAAAAATTCTCTATCATTAATGAATACCATCACAGTTTCGAGCCATTTCTAATAAGGGAGAATTTCTATTTTTCCCCTGTTATTTAATTTAATATCTCGTTTTCTCTTTATTATTTTAGACATTTTTCAATTTTCTCTTTCATTACATAACAGTGTTAAGTAAAATAATATGTAAGTCCCTAAACGTTAGAATTATTACTTAAATAGTTATAACAATTTTAAAAATATTCATAAAAATTTTAATTTATTAAAAAATTACGATTATAGTAGTAATTAGTTAAAAAATTATTTTTAACTCTGAAATAAAAATACATATAAAATAATAATATATATTATTTTAAAACACATTAAATATAAATTTATTTCATTTTTGAATTTCTTTTTAACATTAATATTTTATTTATTTTAAAAATTATAAAATTGATCATTCAATTTTATTTGATATTTAGATAGATTTATTATATTTAAAAATTTTAAAATTTAGATAATATTCTATTCTAAGAATAATATATAATATTTTATTTGATATTTAATATAACAAATATTTTTTTATATTGACTAATAGATATAAAGAATAATACATTGAAAAAAATATCGTATCATTACTATTACATAGAAAAATCTATCTTTATAAATTGATATGATAATACTATATTATATTACTATATATTCCATATTTTTATAAAAAAAAATTAGTTTGAAATTTTTTAGTTGTGGAACTAATTTTTTTAGTTTAAAATATTATTATTTTTTTAGTTATGGAACTTATTATTATTTGAAATTCTAAAAAAAATTAATAACATGTGAGTTATGACCTATTAACTTGATGAGTTACAGCTAGTAGTTTTAAAAATACTCATAATTTTAAATTATTATAAAAATTATGCTTTTATTTAATAGTAGTTGGCTAAAAAATAAATAAAAATATCAAATATATAATTTATTTTAAAATTATATTATAATACAATAATATAAATATTGTATTATAACATATTTTATTTATAAGTTAGTATTTTTTATGATTTATTTTATGTATTTATAATATCTAATCAATATATTAAATTATTAATTTATCGTAAAATAAATAAAGTTAAATTTTAACTATAATATATCAATTAATATTCAGTTATTAATGGATTATAAAATAATATATATTATTTTATATTTTATGTTCACATGGGAGTTGAAAATAATTTTTTAGCTAATTACTATTATATAAAGATATAATCATAAATTTGTAATAAATTAAAATTTTTATGAATATTTTCAAAATTATTATTACCATTTAAGTAATAGTCTAAAGTTTAGGAACTTATATATTATTTTACTTAACACGGTTATGTAACAAAAGGGAAATCGGGATATTTCTAAAATAATAGGGGAGAAACAAGATAGTAAGTTAAATAATAAGAGAGAAATGAGAATACTCTCTTCTAACAATGAATGGATAATTCAAAGTGCTTTTTTTTTTTTAATTACTCAAAAATCAAACATAACTTGACTATACCTACCCCTAATATTGGGCACTTTTGTCCAATAAAGATACAATTAGGCAAAAACCTATAATAAACTAAATGTACTATGTTATCCTTAAAATTTTGAATAATTTAATTAAAATTCTCATAAATATTTATATTTAATTTATTTATTCACATAAAAATATAAGAGTATTGATTTTTAGTTAAAAAAATAGACAATTTAATACTTATATTTATATCGTAGAAAAAAATAAATATATCATACAAACATTCAAATCTAATTAGATTTAGACTTTTTTAGACTTTTAACTAAAACAAAAAAAGCTACTTAAATTGTTGTACTATTTATTGTGTATTATGAATTTTTTTGCATCAACAAGATTTGAATACTTATATTTAGTGCACCAAATATTTATCTAATTAGATGATCATGCCACAATGTACCAAATGAAGTATAAAATACTCATACAAGATATGAATTATCAAAAAATGTGACCTAAAAATATATAAAAATATAAAAAATATAAAAATAATAGTTGAGAAGTGCTTTTTTATAGATAAAGTAAATTAGACTTCTCTTAAAATTGTTGTGTTTAAAAATAAAGTTGTTACACCCATTATTGATGAGGCTCCCTTATTTATTTATTAATATTTAATCTTTATAATATCTACCTCACAACAATTGGGATTTTAAAATAAAGTATCTTAATACTAAACAAAATTTAATTAACCACTAATCACATCATAGTTGTTGTAATATTATATATCACAATATATTTAAGTTATATTTTTAAATTTTATTTATATATTTTAAGTAATAAATTATACTTCTCAAATTCTTTAAAGGTTTAAGCTATATAATAAAAATTGAAGAAATTTAATAAATAAATAAAATTTAGATAAAAATAGAAGAAATAAATTGCATTTTCGACAATAACCATAATTCGATACTAATTTTTTTAAATGATTATTGTTTAAAATGTGTTTAAAAAATAATTAATTCATTTTTTTTATATGAAAATACTTTATTTAAAATCAAGTATACTTTTAAGTACGAAAACAAATTTTCGTGCTTGAAACTATATTTTTTAATAAGAAGAATATTTTCGTTTAAAAAAATTTGAGTTAATTATTTTTTAACATATTTTAAACAATGAGATTTTAAAACATACCTTCCTTAAGATTTGAAATTTTAACACTTAAATGGAAGGCTTAAGAAAAAATATATTTATCTCTCTAAAACATTAGTTGACTATTTATTTTTACTTAAATGACTATAATATCTTTATTTATTTTAAAGTAAAATTTAAAAAATTTAATTTTAATTTATTTAATATTTAAAAAATTAAAATAATTAAAATTAATAATTTATTCATATTGATATTTTTTTTAAATTTGTGCCTAAAAAATTACCAATTCAAATTTTTTTATAGAAAAATATTTTTACTTAAAATTAACTATACTTTTTACGAAAAAAAATTTTCGTGTTCAAAATTATATTTTTTAATAAGAAGAATATTTTCGTTTAAAAAAAATTTGAGTTAATTATTTTTAAAAAAATTGACGGGTAAAGGGTGATCGCTGATGTTAGTTCTTCAAATAAATTTTGTCGAAGATACCTAGCGGTGTTAATCTGCAGTCTGTACTGTAAATTTCCAAATCCAACGTTGATAAGCTTGCCACGTCACTTCAGCCTCGCTTCTTACCGAACTGAACTGAGTTTGGATTCGAATGTCGTGTCACTTCAGATAATAACGAAACTCGCCATTTCTATACCTCCTCGATTCTTCAAACACAACTCACTTTCTTCTTCCAAATTCAATCGAAACTCACCAATAAACACATCATGTATAGGTTTCTTTCGACCTCCTGCAAATCCAAGTCTCTTAAGCATCACCATTGCTCTTTGTCACATTTTCTTCCTTCCAGTTTCCTCTTAAATCCATCGAATAATCATCAAATTCAATCTAATGCCGAAAATTCAACCAAAAGTCCATCCCGGTACTTGTCCTTTCACAGGTTCAATCAAAACGCAGGTTTTTCATGCTGTCGAATTGGTTTCGCCCGGTTTTTCTCATATGGGTACTTTTTAAATGGGGCTCATTTGAGGGGATTTGGTAGAAGTTTTAGTAGTGAAACGGGTAGGGAGTCTATGGAGTATGATGTTGTGATTGTTGGGGCTGGACCGGCTGGATTATCGGCTGCCATAAGGTTAAAGCAACTTTGCCAAGAAAAGAATGTGGATTTATCTGTTTGTGTTGTTGAGAAAGGTGCAGAAGTAGGTATGTATTTATGTTGTTTTATGATTTTTTTTTCTTTTGTATGGAATTTTTTTGTTAAGCTTAGTGATGGTTAACTTATTTATCTTAATATATGGCTTATTGGACCTTTTTACATATTAATTGAGTTTATTGTGATTGAGTTCTTAGTTCAGGTGTGTAAGCTTTTATATTCTTAGCTCAAATTGAGGTGTATTTTAAGTTGCTTCAGTAGATTTTTTGAATGTGTGTTTTTGTATAGTTTCTCAGTTCCTTCTTGCATAATTTTACTTGGTGAATTTGATGAATTTTTCCATGTTCTTTTTAGTTGAAAATACTTTTGTGTGGTTAACTGTTGTAAACGGGAATGAATTTGATCGTTTCTATTCAGACAGGTCTTAATTTCTTGTCACGAGTTTGAGGAACCATCTTTGTATATGCATTCCATGTAGAGGATTTTCTTTGACAATTTTCATCTGATATGTAGATTAGAATGATAATGAAAAGTAATCATTTAGGAAAATTTGAAGAATGGCGTTGCTTCTGCTTCAGCATCACAGATAAAAGTGATGCAAGTAGTAAAGTTAAAAGGGGGAAAACACTTTGAAAACTGCCCCATGAGTTGGACTTTGTTGGATGAGCTATATGATGTGAAAATGTTGGATCAAAGCTTTCATTGTTACATATTTTTTCAACAATTTCTTCATTTGTCGTATATTGATACTATCCATGTTTTTTCGAAGTTAACGACTGCAAGTTAAGTGTAGCAGTTAAAATAATCTGTATCTTGATGATTTTCCATATGATTATAGGTGCTCACATCATATCTGGGAATGTTTTTGAACCCCGGGCATTGAATGAACTACTCCCACAATGGAAACAGGAAGAGGTTTATTTTTATTTTTTTTCTATATTTTATTTATCTGTTTGCTTACTGTAGTTTCTGTTTTTTCTTCATTATTTCTTATGGTATACTTTTGCACTATAACATGTATGGTAATCTAGTTTATCCATATTACAATCACTAAACCTGTGACAGGAAGATAAACCAAAACTTCTTACAAATGTCATGCAAGCTTCCTATGTGAGAAATGTTTAGCGCACTATTTCGGCAATTTTAACGGCTCTTTCACATACTCATGGAAGCTGTTTCAAAATCCTTAGCTGAAAAAGGAAAACACTATTTTGGCTAACTTGTTGAAGATTCTCTGACTTATTCTTCATGTTTAAACTCAAATGACCTTACATTGTCTATCCAATCCTTTCGTCTTTGAATCTATAAATCTTCTTTACTAATTGTAAAACAAATTAATGGCAATGTGGGTGCATCAAGTTTTAACAAGGAAGAACAAAGGACCTACTAGCACATGTATTCTTTTTATTCCCAACACATGTTCTTTGCTAATTTTTGCAGGCACCTATAAATGTCCCTGTTTCTTCTGACAAGTTTTGGCTCCTTACAAAGGATCGTGCATTTTCACTTCCATCTCCTTTCAACAACCATGGAAACTATGTTATAAGGTAGTTATGCTCTGGTGCAATTGATGTAATGTTTAGTTTGGAAAAATGTAAAATTCAACATTTTGGTCATCTAATGACCAAATTTTAAGAAACTTAATAAGCGTTGTGTCTTTTCAGTTTATTTTTTTCTCGTTAGATATGGTTGAAACATGAATTTAAAGAATTTGCCACTTGCATAGCTTCTAATTTATGGCATATAAAGTAATAAAAGTTATATTGAAAGTTTTAGGCCACATAGGTTTCATGGACAATCTTGATAATCACTTGTGTCTAAAAAATTCAAATCATAAGAGCAAACGTGCCCTGAAGTTGCTATAACTGGCTCTGATGTTGTAATTCAAAAGAGTGATTGTAAAGTTAGAAGGATGATTTAAATTTTATTGCCTAAACTTGATTCAACAAAAGCTGGTTTCTAACAAAATTTCACTAATAGAAGTGAGAGCTTTGAGCACTTTTATGCATTCAAATCCTATCTTTTTAAAGTGCTCATTTCTCTGTCATTTCCCTATTCTTTTCATTAATCTCGTTTTCATTTTGCAACTCTTCTCTTTGCATTAATGGTCCAAGTTTCTTCATGGGCCTTGTTATGTAGCTTAAGTCAGTTAGTGCGTTGGATGGGAGTGAAAGCTGAAGAATTGGGAGTAGAGATATATCCAGGCTTTGCTGCCAGTGAGGTACCTTTTCTTCTGCCATTTTTCTTAGTAATTTGTATGCCATTGGATGTTTATCTCACAAGTTATTGTAATTGGTCAGATACTATATGATACAAACAATGAAGTTATTGGCATTGCAACTAATGATATGGGCATTGCCAAAGATGGTTCTAAAAAGGATACTTTTCAGCGTGGTGTAGAATTAAGAGGTAGGTCTCTTTCTCTTTCCCTGTTTCTCTCACATAATAGGCATATTTGTAATCTTCGGGGTGGTGTTGCATCTTGCCCCTTCCTTATCAACTACATTACATGCTGTCAATGTATGATGTTGTCATGTTAAAATCTTTAAGTAGCCTGACCTTGTTATTTTGGCTGAATATGAGTTACATTTACTGAAATATCGAAACCCAATGTATGTCAAGGGAATGCTTAATTTTACTTGGTTTGATCAAATTAGCTTCCTTAAAAATTGAAGTCTCTTTTTCTTCATATATATATTCCCTTATGTTATGGATTTCTCACCAGTAAACAAATTGCGTTAGTTAGCCATCTTATTTATTAACCCATTATCTTTTACTAGCCAATGTGGGACAATTCAACCAATACATATTTCATAGATGCATGTATGTAATTTACAAGAGTATACATACATGCAAGTGTGAAGAATAGTGTATTCAACAGTGGGTGCACAAATATATATTGATGAGGTCCGTTTAATTTTACCGATCAACAGTGTGTCCCTGATATGCAGGGCGCTTAACACTTCTGGCTGAAGGTTGTCGAGGATCATTGTCAGAGGTTTGAAATATATATATATATATACTAGTAGCAGTCATAAGTTTCTAGTTTTCCAAGCTTTGTTGCACAACTTTTAAGCTGACAGCATCCACTTGCTTAAATTTTCTTTTTAAACAGACACTAATAAAACATTTCAAACTTAGAGAGATGAGTCAAGCACAACATCAGACTTATGCTTTGGGAATTAAAGAGGTAACAAACATTTGATATGAATTTTGACTTTATCAGGGTTTCATATATTTCCAATTTTGATATTTTGATACTTAAGACAACATATTTTTGTTGGTTCTAGTTACCGTAACGCACCATTTATACTATCAGCATCTTCATCCCCTTGCTATGTATTCCTGGTTTGCATTATGAGTTCTTAAATGAAGAGGTAGAGCAATACTGAAAATTAATGAGTTCAAATTACAACTGCCCCCGCAAATTATAAGAATTTCACTTGATTTGTTTGAGCAGGTTTGGGAAATTGATGAGGGCAAGCATAATCCGGGTGAGGTTATTCACACATTGGGTTGGCCTCTGGATCAAAAGACATACGGGGGATCGTTTCTGTATCACATGCATGATAGACAGGTAATTTATTTCTTACCTAATTCATATTCAATTTATGCAGAATTCAAACTGTATCCAGTTGAGTGAGTTGTATACTTATCTCTCTAGGAAGTGGTTTCAAAATTCCATTCTTTTGGTTTCTTTGTGGACAAGTTGTTCACTTTTGTGCCAATCCTTGTTTCACTTAACAAAACTTTATGCTGTTTACTATGAAAAGAAAAAAATAATTAAAAAAATGTATCCAGTTATATTTGCTATGGCTTTCCATTGCTTCATGCTACCATTTTCTACACTGCCTTCACTGTTGTTGTCATTGTTACTATCATTGTCTTTCATTGAACAATAGGATATCAGATATGCTTGTATTCAGCTCCAATATCCTGGCAGTGATCACAACAAAGAAAAAATATAAAAGAAAGAAACCTGGGGTTGCATTTGAGCCACTGATTGTTACGACACCAGTTTCAATTTTCCATATCTTGGAGGATTAATATGTTTTATTATTCTAGGGGTTCTTGTCATTATATTGGCTTCTCAAGTGCTAAGGCAGTATTGTTGAAATGTACTGTGACTTGCAAGCTGTCTGATTGTAGTAACTCATTTCTTATTGTCTTTCTTTGGTTGTCCATACAGATTGCAATTGGTCTTGTGGTTGCTTTGAATTATCACAACCCATTCTTGAGTCCTTATGAGGAATTCCAGGTAAACTAGTTCTCTGGTTCTTTTTTTCAATATTCTTACTGCATTCTTTTTCCAGGTTTTGGTTTGTGGTGCATGTTTGAGTGGATCTGTAGTCTTCCAGAATTTTTTTCTCGACAAACCTAGTCTAACCATTTCAAGAAAGTATTTATTTTTCCTGTCAGTTATTCTAGTAGCAGACGCTAAACCACGAACTGTTTTCAGATTAGATTATTTTCTGTTCAAATGATTGCTAGATTATTGACCACAAATTATAAATTTAAGATCGCCTTCATTGCTGGAAACCTCAACAGTGTGTGGAATGTGTAGTCAGATTCTTGAATCACTAAAATTGTTTCCCGTTGTTGGCCTTAATGGAACTGTTTAGAAAAATCCCTGCATAAATATTTAAAAGACTTTTTACTATTGCAACTGTATTAAAGAAGTTCTAGGTTTCACTTTTCGTATGATATATAGCTTCATAGACTAATTTTTTTGCTTTTTTTTGGGAGTGTTTATATGCTGCCAGCACCACAGCAAGGGGTTTCTGATTTGCCTTCTCCAGATCTAGATTTTACCTAAACACCAAATGAAGCTTTTCTTTAATAGTTTATTACATTAGATGGTGTTCATTTACATGTAATTCATGAGTCATGATGTCCCAAAAGTTCACATTCTTGCCTTTAAACTATGGGACCAAAGTAAAGGAAAGAAAGGTAATTGTGTCTGATTTGCAGTCGTTGGAAGAAATTACAGAAAAAAGGTGGAAATAGCGTAAAAAGAGGGAAATGGAATGGATAGCTCCTTTAGGACTTTTAAAATGGAGTTAGTGTGTTGGTGATTTCCTTATACTTTTAGTGCATTTGTTTACTGCTAACCTTTGGTTGGTTATATCAAATTTTCCAAAAACTTGATGTCTATCTCAGTTAAGTCTGTCAAGCAAAGTTATATAGAATCTGACTCAGATCATTGTATTTGATTTTCATCTGATAGAAACTTAAACATCATCCTGCCATCAAATCACTTCTGGAAGGTGGAACTGTACTTCAATATGGGGCTCGTACCTTAAACGAGGGTGGCTTTCAGGTGAATTAGGAATCTATCTTTTTCCAGTTATCTGCATATATTAAACTATCTGCGTCATCCAAAAAATGATGACTTCTCTGAGTGCTATAACCAATTTTTATGGAAATGTCACTTCTTGGTTGACGATGGAAGAATTTAAAGCAAAAGTTCTGTGGATGGGCCCAATAGTGATCATTTCGTTGATTTCTAAGGCACATGCAACCAAGGGAGTTGCAATTAGAAGAGTTTATTTGCATTCTGCCGATGTGATTGAAATTTTTACTATATATTATTTACAGCATTTTCGGTTTATATGTTAGAAGAATTTGATACTAGTTATACTTCAGTCTATTCCATATCCAGTTTTCCCTGGAGGAGCAATAATGGGATGTTCGGCTGGCTTCTTAAATGTACCAAAAATAAAGGGAACACATACTGCAATGAAATCAGGTAGACACACACAATCTTCTGAGTTGACTTATCTTTGGCTGTCCATCCTGTTAATATAAAGACATTTTGGATCAAATTAGAAATAGCGTTGCAAGTTTTACTGTGCAATGGTTTAGAGATTCCTTTCTTCCTAAGATCTTTAATACTCACCGTTTCCCTCCTTTTCCTGTCTACTTGGAAAGAAACAAGAAATAACAAAGCAAAATGGTGTGACTTCAAGTACATCTTACATTTCTACTTTTTTCTGACAGGAATGCTAGCAGCCGAAGCTGCATTTGGTGCACTCCATGAGGGCATCAAAATGGAAACATATTGGGATACGTTAAGGAATTCATGGGTTTGGGAAGAACTCCGCAGAGCTAGAAACTACAGACCTGTTAGTAAAGCTAATCATTTAGTCTTCTCTCATTTATTTCCTAAATTGCATTTTGTTCAACTGATGTTATGTTTTGTAATGCTCATGTTTGTTAAGCATTTTAATTGAATCAAGCTTTCTGACTGAAGGGCAATCTCAAGTGGTTATAGTTTGGCAAATTAGCAAGCGTTCAATGAGTCATGTTAGTGTAATTATGCAAGTCTTTCTCATCCTTTGGATGCTATAGAACATTTTTCTCATATGAGCATATATCTGATTCTTCAGCTGGTCAAGTAAATCAAAATACAACATCTCTATATTTGATCTCACAGTTGGACTGGATTTGTTCTGATACACAAACATTAAAACATCCAACTAGTGGAATTGGAATTTTCAGTTAATAATAATGAGTTTCTTTAAGTTGTGCAATTGTGAGATACCATTTTCTTTAAGTTTTAGTGCTTCCATTTATCTTGAAGACCTTGTTCTAATTCTTGTAGGCATTTGAGTATGGACTATTTCCTGGTTTGGCTATCAGTGGTTTAGAACAGTAAGCTTTTTACCTTCCACTGGCTTTCATTCCCGTAAGCATTTTCTTGACTAACACTTCACTCAGCTTTATTTTCTGTCTTGCAGCTACATACTGAAAGGAAAGCTGCCCTTCACACTGAAGCATGGGAAGCCAGATCATGAAGCAACAGAGGTAAGAACACTACTATTCATTAGTCGTTTACACCTTGCAACTAGCAAAACTCACATTTCTTTATATCCAGCAATTGAGTGATTAGGTTTTGCTAAATTATTAGATAGATCTGTTAAGAGTCTATTTATATTGAAGATATAAAGTCAATGATAAACTAGGATAGCAAGTTAAAATTATATTAGGGAAAGATCAAATTAGAGAAATATCCCGAGCTTTCTTTTTTGTACTTTGTTAGAATGTCAGGAGCAATAGGAATGAGTATGATGACCTCACATCCATTGTAATAGAAAACGATTGGAGAAAATTGGAAGATAATGATCCTTTGTCTCTGTTGTATGCTACCAAAATTAAATATATAAGCTTAGTTTGTAACTAACATCACATTATTCTAATTGGCTCGGAAGTATATACTAATAGCTGTTTATTAACCCTATTTTTTCGTTGTCATATTTGCAGGTTGCCCGGCTACACTCGCCAATTGATTATCCAAAGCCCGATGGGGTATTGTCCTTTGACATACCAACCTCTCTGCACAGGTTTATAAATTATAAACTTCTCCTCATCAGTAATCTACTTACCTCTCCTTCAGAGATGGCAAATAAAATAGATGCAACATTTTTCATACAGCACAATTGTTTACAGGAGATAATCTTTCATAATTTTAACAACAGAATGATTAAATATATATCCTCGTCCTCAATGAACAACTGGTTTTAGTAGGGTTCTATCATGAAGAAGCTGATTAAGTTACTGATGTGTGCATCTTTATTTGCCTATTAGGAGCAACACAAATCATGACCATGATCAACCGCCTCATCTTCACTTGAGGGACCCAAAGATTCCTGAACTTGTGAATTTGCCAGAGTATGCTGCACCCGAGTCACGATATTGTCCTGCCCGTGTATACGAGTAATGTGCATTCTATTACCATGTAACTTGTTCTTCAAATATTCTGTAAATGTTCATCTCTGATAAATCTTTTTCATCTTAATGTTAAACAAAGGTATGTCCCAGATGAGAAGAATCAACTAAAGCTGCAGATCAATGCTCAAAATTGCCTACATTGCAAGGTAATTTGATCCTATAATTAGAATCAAGCTGTGTTTTTATACGCCAACTTTCGGTTGATAATGAATAATTTGCAGGCATGTGACATCAAAGACCCAAAGCAAAACATTGAATGGACAGTGCCGGAGGGGGGTGGTGGCCCCGGTTACTCGGTCATGTAGACACAGCAGCAATATTTTTCATTGTCAATGCAAATGAAGGCTGGCTAGTGTTGACAATAATAAAGTTGGTCCTCACAAAAATAAGAGATAAAAAGATATAACTTTAGATAGTACTAGTGATGTAGAACAAGCTGGGCTAGTTCTAGGCTTGCTTGTAATTGTATTTTAATTTTTCTTATTTTATGTAGATTAGGCTTTAAGCGTTTTATTAGAGTTGTATTTGTGGTACTTATTTTATTTAGTTTGACTTTTTGTTTATCTTATCAAAATAAAATTTGTTTCTATTTCCTTGCTGGAAGTAAATTTCTATTCTCTTTTATTTACTGTTAATACTTGGCAACTATAGGTTTATTTCACAAGAATAATGAGCTAAAGCATTCGTGTGAAACAGTTCATGCTGTTTAATGACCTTACTTTTAACAAAATTTATTATTCTTTATTAATATTTGACAGTAATGCTTTCATTCTATAGTTGTGACTTTAAAGCTATTATTCCTCAATGCGAAGAAGCCTTAGTCTCCTACTTTGAACATTAGACATGGACCAATAACATAATAAAGTGTAACATAATATTGAATATTGTTTTAAAATGTCTTCCACCATGAATTAAATATTATGAGTGAGTTAGGTAATATAAATTATCTATAGTACCTTTTAAATGATCCTAGGTAAATATTAGATATATCTCTCTATATTCAACTATAAATATCTTTGTATTTTTTTTTAATTGATACACCTAGAGTTTTAATTGTCCTTACAAATATAGTATGTGATTACTACTATAATGAAATTTTTACAACAAAAAATAAGGATAGTATGTTATGTTGTTATCTATAATATTATCCTTATAAGTATGTTCTGTGGTTGCCATTAATTGGATCTTCCACGACATAAAATGAGAATAATATATTATATTTTTGTGTTATCATATTCAATATTAATTTTAATTTTAGCATGTACTCTTGAATTATGTTATTATCAATATTATTACATATTATTGCAACCTGAAACTTGTAAAGCAAATACCTTTGAAATTCTTAACTGAAAGACTAGAACATAAAGTTCTAAGATATATATATATATATATATATATATATATATTTTATGAACAAGAAGTTTCATATATTAATCAAGTGGACCCAAAGTTCCATGTAATGATGATAAGGACCTGAAGTTCCATATATTAATGCACGAACATGAAATTTTAGTTTTTGAATTAGAACCTGAAGTTCCAAACATATATTCTCAATTTCATGGGTTGTTAAAATGCATTTTAATGTCATGGGTTCAGAAGGCACAATTTAAAAAAAAAATGATAACAAAATATCCCTAAATCATGAAAATTGAAAAATTATCTTTTAATACAACTTTCATGAAAAAAAATGTATTTATATTTTACTATAATAATAATTTATTTTAACCATTTCCAAAAATAAATAAAATCATATATAATATTTATGAAAGTTGTATAAAATAATGTATTATTGCCTCTGCAGTGACAATAAAGCTTATAATTAAAAAATAAAATTATGCCTAAACCATTATAAATAAAATGCCTTATAATATGGCAAGACTGTTACTTCATAGCATGAAATGGCATATATTGTGTACCTATAATACACTGAATTATTAGGCTCCCATGAAAATAAAATGTTTGAAACTACTTATCTTAATATTTCTTTACTTCCAATTTAATTGTTGCTTATATTATTAATTTAATTATTTCTTTATTTATTCTTCTTTTTATTTTATATTATCTGTTTTACTATAATAACTAATGAAAGTTATCCTATTAAAAGATTAGTCCTTTGCAAAAGAAGAGATAGGGATGTATGCTTAGCTGATAGTGTAATTACGCACACTATCCTTCAAAATAAAGATTATTTCTTATAATTGAAAATGATAAAAGCTAAAGTAAATATTATATCAGATCCTGCAAATCTGATTGAAGACTTCGGAAGAGCTTTAATCCTATTAGCAAGTGGGACTACATTATATATACAAAATACCTTGTATTTAAACAGATCCAGCAAAAATCTGCTCAATTTTAAAGATATTTGTCGAAATAGATATCATATTAAGACTTTAAATGAGAATAATACATAATATCTCTATATTACTTCTAACGTCTCAGGCAAGAAATGTATGTTGAAAAAGTTTCGAGCATTATTATCTAGATTATATTATACGACTATAAATACAATTTAAAGTTATATAACAATAAACCAGAAGTTCATTGATCCAAAAACGTTTATGTTATAATATAATCGTCTTGGTAACCCTAGGACCACAATGATGCGTAGAATTATTGAAAATTCTCAGTGGCATCCGTTAAAGAACCAGAAGATTCTTTTATCTAATGAGAATATATGTACAACTTGCTCACAAGAAAAATTGGTAATTAAACCATCCCCTTCTAAAATTGGAGTTGAGTCTCCATCATTCTTTCAAAGAATTGAAAGAGATATTTTTTAGCCGAGTCACCCACCTAGTGAACCAATTCATTACTTTATGTCTTAATTGATACATCTGCTTGATAGTTTGCTAAATTGTTTGCACAAATCATAAAGTTAAGGGTACATTTTCTTGATTACTCAATCAAGAGTATACGTCTGGATAATGCTGGTAAGTTTACTTTTAAAGTATTTGATGACTATTGCACATTAGTGGAGATTAATGTAGAGTATCTAGTTCCACATGTTCATACTCAAACTAAATCGGCTGGATCAATCATTAAAAGACTCCAAGTAATTATTAGAATTGTACTGTTACGTACTCAATTACCAATTTCTGTATAGGGTCGTGCTATTTTACATGCTGCAATTTTAATTCAACTCAGACCTACTGCATATCATCAGTATTCCCCACTGCAACTTATATTTAGTTATCCACCTAATATATCTCATTTACGCACATTTAGTTGTGTTGTATATGTTCCTATAACACCTACACAACATAGTATGATGAGACCTCAACATCGTTTAGGGATTTATGTTGGTTATAACTCACCTTCTATTATCAAATGTCTTAAGCCCTTAACAAGTAATTTATTTACTGTACGATTTGCAGATTGTCACTTCGATGAGACAACTTTTTCACTATTAGAGGAAAAGAAAATGCCTCCTAAAATAAGGCATACAATTTCTTAGAAAACACCTATTTTATCTTATTTTGATCATCATACTAAGCAATGTGAAAATAAAGTGCGAAGAATAGTGCAACTTTAGTAAAAAGCAAATCAGTTGCCAGATATATTTAATCATACTATAAGGGTGGCTAAATCATATATACTAACTGCCAATATACCAGCCGAGGTGATTGTTCCTGAAAAATAATCTGATCAAAATACAACCAATGAATCATCTATTATACGCCAGAAGCATAGTAGACCAATTGATTCGAAAGATATTGTTCCGTGAAAAAGACGATTGAAAAATTAAGATCCTATTGAAAATATTGCTCGAGCAATTAGTAGATCTATAATTTCTAAATCATTAGCTTTAAAAGAGTTGATGACCCCGAAAAGATATCTCCCTAAAGCGATATTAATCCTTGAAGAGGCGCAAGTCTTAAAAGTGACACAAGCTCCAAAAGAAACATTAACCCTTAAAATGGTACAAAAATCTCGAAATGAGAAAAAGTTTACAAATTATGCATATATACATGTCGACAACGTATTTTTATTTACAGTAGCTGCTGAAATTATGAAAAATAATTACGATCCACAGACTATAAATGAATGTAGATAAAGGCACGATTAGCCTCAATGGAAAGAAACAATTCAAGTAGAATTAACTTCTCTTGCAAACGTGAAGTATATGGACCTTTAGGCTTAACACTTGAAGATGTCGAGCTCGCTAGATATAAATGGATATTTGTAAGGAAACGTAATAAGTATAATGAAATCATCAGATACAAAACACGATTAATTGCTTAAGGTTTCTCTCAAAGACCTAGAATTGATTTTGATAAAACATATTCTCTTGTGATGGATGCTATTATTATTCGATTTTTGATAAATTTGATAGTTTAAAAAAAAACTTGATATACGTCTTATGGATGTGATGACAACATATTTATATGGGTCACTCGACGCTGATATTTATATGAATATCCCTGAAACATTTAAATCAAATGATTGTAATTTGTATGCAATTAAACTACAACGATCTTTATATGACTTAAAACAATCTGGACGCATTTGGTATGATAGTTTAAACGAATATTTGATCAAAGAAAAATATGTAAATAATCTTATATGTCCATGTGTGTTTATAAAGAAAACATGGTCAAAATTTACTATTATAGTAGTTTATATTGATGACATGAATTTAATTAAAACTCCTGAAGAGCTCTTAAAAACTAAATTCTATTAGCTCAAATATAAATGTGCAAGACTTTTAGTCAATATCATAAATATCAATAATATCAAGAGTGTGATTGATATTTCACATACAATACATATATTATAAAGTAAGAGAGAATATTAAGAGAGAGAGAGAGATGAGAGTTAAAACTCTCGGTGTGTCAATTGAAAAAATACAAGAGTATTTATAGTTGAACATAAATAAGTATATCTGATCTTTACTAAGAATTATTTAAAGGATATCTTAAATAATTTATATTACCTAACCCACTCATAATATTTAATTCATAGTTAAAGATATTATTTTACAACACTCTCTTCAATTTCACCATTTTATATAATACTACTTTTTCATTTTCAATATGGATAAAACTCATCCCTTAAATACTCTCATAACTGTTCGGTCTCTCAATTCTAAGAAAGATATATTTCGCCCAAAAGAAAATGATGGAGATATAATTAGTCCAAAAGTACCATATCTTAATACAATCGAGGCATTATTGTATTTGACACAATATACTAGACCGGATATAGCATTCTCTGTCCCTCTGCTTGCTAGATTTAGTTTTGCACCTATTCCCGATTCTAAAATAACATCAAACATATTTTTTGTTACCTTTATAGAACAATAAATTTTGGGTTATTTTATTTTACCAACGAAAAATCCAAAACTTATTGATAATGCAAATGCTGGTTATTTTTCTGATCCTCATATAGTTTAATCACAAATTGATTATGTTTTCACATATAATAGTATAACAATCTCTTGGCGATCCACAAGGCAAGACTCTTGTTGTCATCTCCTCTAATCATTCTGAAATTTTAGCATTACATGAAGCAAGTAGGGAATGCATATGGTTGCGTTCCGTCATGCATGATATTCAAAGTACATACAATTTATCTCCTACTACAGATGCTCCAACTACAATATATGAAAATAATGCTGCTTGTATTACCAAGTCAAGGGAGGATATATCAAAGGTAATAGAATAAAGCATATATCTCCAAAAAAATTTTATACTCGTGAACTTCAGTAAAACAACCAGACTGATGTCAAACAGATGCGTTTCAATAAGAATTTCACCTATCTCTTTACCAAAACGTTGCCTACATTAACTTTTGAAAAAATAGTTTATAACATTAGCATGCGTCAACTTCACAAACTATCTAATTGATGAGTTTTGTTGAGGAGAAGATTCTTATTAAGGACAACATCTTACGAGGGAGAGCAAAATCCTAAACAAAGAATTTTCGCAACTATTTTAGACATATGTACATTGTACTCTTTTTTCCCTCAATTAAGTTTTATCCTACTAAATTTTACTGGCAAAATTTTTAACAAAGCAACATTAACCACGTCCAACATCGCTTTTATGTTTAAATTGTATTTTCACGTTAAAGTTTTTATCCTTTCGAATTTTTTCTTAACGTCAACAAAATACAATTAAAAGTGATGAAATCTAAAAAAATAGTATTATACAAAATGGTAAAATATAAGTGTTGTAAAATAATGTCTTCCACCATAAATTAAATATTATGAGCAAATTAGGTAATGTAAATTATCTATGATGCTCCTTAAATATTCCTTAAAAA
Source organism: Melia azedarach (assembly GCA_028052125.1). Taxonomy (NCBI): domain Eukaryota; kingdom Viridiplantae; phylum Streptophyta; class Magnoliopsida; order Sapindales; family Meliaceae; genus Melia; species Melia azedarach. Next base: position 15,910,478 of record CM051396.1, read on the forward strand.
ATATCATATATACCTCTCTATATTCAACTATAAATACCCTTATATTTCTTCAATTAATGTACGGAGAGTTCTAACTCTCATCCCTCTCTCCTCGTATTCTCTCTTACTTTGTAATATATGTATTGTCTATAAAATATCAATCACACCTCAAATATTATTAATATTTATAATATTGACTAAAAATCTTACATATTTATATTTGAATTAATAGTTGCACAACAAATACTAAATTATCTCGAGTTTGTGTACTAACATATTTAGCTATAATATTTAACATCTAGTGCTTTTATCCGGTCACGATTGTTGCTTTGAAGCCATTATACAAAGCTTACCAGCACTGGAGATACACACACCTTGATGCACAAGGATCAAGTCAATAAAGAAGCATGTTCCATTTATCAGACTCGACAATGCAGCACAACAATAAGATGCAGCAATCAGAATCACAATCCTAAGTGAATCTATAATCCTATTCCTTTAATATAAGCATAAATCATTATACAAGAAATATGACTTCAAACACAACAGAAAGCAATTCTAAAGGTGCACTTGAAGTGGGGTGTCAACCAAAAATGAGAATCAAAGATGATGAAGATAATAAAAATTTCCTGTAAGTACTAACCTTTTCCTTCTATATCAAGTCTGATGAAGTGATGATGATGATGATGATTGTAACTTCCTATAGTACTAACCTTTTTCCTTATATATCAATCCTGCTTCAGAAAACTGAATGTAATCAATAGCCACACCAATGAATCAGCACACACAAAAACAATGAGCTATGCTCTGAGGGCTAAACAACTTACAACTAAAGCACATGTATCATGATTCTAACAGAATTAAGCATGTACTAGGAGAATTTTACATCTATAAATGCCAGCCACAGCAAATGAAAACTATATCATGGTGATCTAAGACGTGCATGTGCCTGAGTGAACAAGAGAGAGAGAGGGACAGGCCAACCTACCAAATTTGAATAAACAGATCACACCCAGAGACCAGAAGTTGCAACAAGTCACTACATAAACTATACCATGTAATTTATATATTTGATAATCCAGTCTCCAACTAAAATCCAATTTCTGCATATAAATAAATGGTATAGATGTACCTAAACAAACTAAAAAGAACATGGCAGAATTAACCTATATGATGACAAACTGAAACTACAATTCTGGAAATTGCTCAATTCATTCCTTTGCAGCAGAAGGGTTAACATCTGAAGCATTGTCTTTCTGGTTTGGAGAAGGCACCAATCCTCCTCTCATTTTCAAGTCCCCACTTTGTTGCTGTTCCTGCTGTTGCAGTTGTTGCTGCTGAAGCTGATGCAATTGATGCTGCTGGAACTGATGCTGCTGCTTCTGAGAGTGAATTTGAAGTTGCTGGAACTGCTGGGCAGTTAGAAGGGTATGCATAGCTTGATTGTTTGGATAAAATTGCTGACCACCTCCAAACGAAGCAAAGTTCATCATGGGTCCACCATTAGCCATTCCTTGGCCCGTCAATACCTTCAGATGCTGAATCTCCTCTTTCAGTGCATCATTTAGTGCTGCCAGAAAAGGAAAAAGAGAAGAAAAAAAACAGCATTATTACAACATATAATAATTCATAAAAGCTGATAATAGATCAACATGAATCCAGAAGCAAACTCTATCGGAAGAGAATTTGCAACATATCTAAGTATTCCATTATGAAGAGAAAATTGAAAAGCTCAGAACATGTATGTTACTAAGAAAACTCGAAAACCAGAGCAGGAGAAAATAAATTACATTTTATGGGCTTTTCTATATAATAAAACTTTAGGTTTGATCCCCATTTTGATGGCATGGTCCTAAATCCCCAACCAAGAAAAAAAAATGGCAGGCATGAAGAATAAAAGAAATCAAATGCTACAGCACCAAATTCTTAAGATAGAATTCTGTAGAAGGTTATTGAGGGGCTGCCCCTAACACATACACATAATTCATTACAAGGGGCTGATCCTAACACACATACACATAATTTCTTACAAGGGGCACATGATCAATTTCATTTCAGAACACTACTGTGCAATTTTCCAATATCATATATGACATGCATAACAAGGGAACACACAACAAACATAACACCAAATGCATATAGTTACATGACAATTCATGAAGAAATACAATCAGTGTAAATAAATATATACATGTTAAGAGATATAATCTTGTTCAACATTAAATTGTTTCAAAACTATGCATATGTTCCTTGTTACACATAGGTTAGAAGTATTGTCACAAAACCTCCCAGTTTTAGTGAGGAATGAATTAAGACTACATTTAATTACATTCCTGTATAGCATATGAAAAGATGAAACATCCTAATGTTCACGCATTAAATACGCATCCCGAAAATCTAATCTAAGAAGTTTTTGCTACGTTTTGGAGTCTCAATTCTAGTTTCTAGGGTAAATTTTTCATACATCTACAAATCATCCTCAGATATGTATCTGGGAAGTTCAAAAAGTATTATCACCTCATCTGTATGTAGCAAATGTAGATTAGTTCTTTCACTAAGATACCAAAAATGATTAATTCCCCTATTGTATCACCTTTGTTTCTTTCCAATTTCAGTTTGGTAACTACTTTTTCTTTGACTCCTGAGTTGCAAGGCATTCACAACCAAAAGCAATATTTAGGAAAACATGATCTATCAATTGAAATGAGAACATCAAAATAATAAAATATGACAACAGACAGACAAGGAGCCTTCTCAGAAATCGATTCATATTTTATATTAATCCTCTGTAATTTACCAACATTCCTAGATTTAATCCTAAACATAAAACCAGAACACCTAAAGGAATAACATCTATCAGACCGGCATAAGAAGCCACAGATCATAAATATAACACTTCAAGAGTCAAAGTAAAACTACATTCTATTATATTTCATTTTTGTGATAAGCAGAAAAACAAATTCACACATGAATTGACTAGCATAACACCAAAATGTTTAAACTTTAATAAGTTCTGGCCAAATTAGTAACTTAGAAGTCTTGGGACATGATACAAACAATCAATTCAAAAATTATGGTTTCCACTATGTCTCTCCTTAAAACTAGAAAGAACATAAATACTAAACAAGGCAGATGGAATGAGATATTAGTATTTAATAAACAGTTCCAAAGAGAAACTTACCGTCCTGTAAGTGGACCTGTTGCTCCATTGTTTGTAGACGCAGTTTCAATTCACTATTTTCAGCAGTCAGACCATTTGTATCTCTCTGCTCACAGAGAACCCACAAGATAAATATTCATATCCACAATTTTCATTCCACAAGTCAAATAAAATGAGCAAGGATTGTTATTACTGAAATAGACCATAACTAGCAGAAAAGATAAGATACAAATAGCAACCAATTCCTCAAGAACAGTAGTGACAGTACCAACTTTATGCAACTTACCTGCAATAATGTCAGTTGAGCAGACAATGATGTTGCTTCAGTTTGTAACGTCTGTACTTTACGTTCAAGCTCAGCTATGTATCGCATCTTCCTTTCCTTTGACCTAGCAGCTGACTGTCTGTTTGCCCAGATCCTATGACATTGCACAAAAGGGAGTTTGTGGTGTCAATGTGAAACACATAATATAGTAAGTTGGCAGTGAATTTGTAAGCAAAGAAAGAGAAAGAGAATAGATTCACAGCCCACTTCCTGATTAGCATCTAGTAGGACAGAGAATGAATGCAGGGCACATGCTGGGCAGTGATAGTCATCACAAATTCTACATCAGTACTATCAGAATTTTCCAAAAGAGAAAATGGTGTCAGGAATTTAGTCCCACCCAGTATCTCCAACTAACAAGATGTACAAGGAGCGTGGTTTTTCCCCCATAAAACCTTCATTAGGAGGTTAGAAAATTCTCCAGAAAATCTTATTAAAATAAGGGATAAAAATACTCAGAGGTAGCAAGTACTGTAATAATTCATGGCCCCTATGACACATGCTAAAAACCATTTGCCAAACTCATGTACAGAAGTGCCGCTATGGTTTAGCTGATGCCAATGTCCTATTCTGCATTATTCTACAACAGAACATTATATCCTTGCCATATAATGAAGCCATAGGATGGTTGAGAATAACAAGACCACTTCCATAAACTGAATTTAACGACAGAGAAAGAAATATCACTTCCCTTAATGGACAAATCGTCCATGGTGCGGAAACTAGATTTTAAAATATAATATATGTAGAAATTTTAATTTTCAAGAATAAAAGAGCATTTTCTCTCAAATAATTCAGGGCATGTAGAAAAGGTTTATTAACACAAAAAAGCAAGTAAAGTTTATTGCACAAGATCATGGCTTTACTTTCCATCATGAAAATAGTACATCATGTATGACTGATTAAATGCAACTACATCTTTGTTTCTTCAAGAAAATTTCCTCAAGTGCCAACCACATCATAAAAAACGAGCACATTTCAATAGGTAAATCACAATTTCATCTAAAATCACACAGGAGTATTTTTTACGACTAAATAAAGTATAATCAAAGAGATTGGAAACAAACAGAAAGTCTAAAACATCAGCTTTCTAAGAAGAGCATATACATATATACTTTCCATACACATGTTCATGCATTATGAGTTTCCACTACAATGAAATAAAAAAATTTGCATAACAATATACATTTAAACAAGCGACTGGCAGAAATAATTAAAAAGGAAAAAATGCATCCTAATATGATAAATGTAACACCAACACTTTAACAAGAATTTCACAATCAAAAACATAAAAGTCATAACTAAAGTCTAAGCCAATGAAAAGAAAGGAAAATCATTATTTATGATCTAGACTCAAATAAAGCATACCTCTTTGCACGCTTCGGATCAATAAGTGCAAGCTCAGCAAGCTTAGCAGCAGACATAGCTTTCTTAGAATCGGCTGAAGGAGACTCTTCTGAACCTGCCATGAGCATCTCTGGTTTAATACTAGTAGAACCATCCATGGACTGGCTATGCTGATGCCTAATCCTAGGCCTCTCAGCAGATCCAGCACCCAAATTCTCTACCATAGAATTTCCGACACCTGTAGCCACTGGAGGTGCTGGAACTGCAGCTGCTGAAGGCTCACCCATTTGAAAACCCGATGTTGCTGTGGAAGAATTGAACTTATCCATATCAAGGTACATTGACAATAAGTCCTCCTCAGTCTCATCCGAGAAAGATGGCCCATCCGCACCACCAACCACACCAAGATCACTATCAAAACTAATGTCATCGGGTAGAGTAAGGATCTCAGAATGGGCTCGACGATGACCCACATTCTTCGGTGGGTTATCAGGCATTCGGCTAATATCATGGCTAAAGCGGTTAGCATCAGATTGATGACCAAAATGAGCCCCATCTGAGGCAGAACCACCAGGTATTAGTGGAGGGAAGGATGAGGTTGGTGACGGTTCAGGCTTCACATTGAAATTATGGTTTCCAGGGGGGGAAAAACTCGAAAAACGACCAGATGGAGGCGGCAGACCACCAACATGACTCGAAGATTTGTCCTTATCCATCTAGTAAAAAAATTTCTAAACTTTCCTTATATGAGTACTAATAATTAAATGAGGCAGACAGCTCTATGATCCCAAATCCCTAGAAAGCTCTAATAAAACAGATAAGCTCTCTCCAAGCTCCAGAAATGGAAAACTCAAGATAGGAAACCAACCCTAAAATGGATAAATAAGAGAGCAAAAAAAAAGCCCTAGCGCCAAATTCAGAATAGATATACCAGAAACAGAACAAACACTAAAAATGGAAACCAACAAGCAGCATGGATCACACAACAAGCACTAACTAGCTAACACAAGACAATATCTAATCTCCAGAATCACTAAACAAAACTACACGAACACAGAGAAGATTCAGATACGCAAACCCTAAATAACGGCCGGACAACCGTCTTGAACTATTCCTCTGGACACGGTGGAATGCCGAAAATCTCCCCGAAAACCCTGCGGCTTTCCGGCAAAAAACAATGAAAAGCAGAACTGAGTTCCTGCTAGATCTTCTTCCTATTATAAAATTGCTAAAAAGTAAAAGGAAAAAAAAAAACAGCACAGAGAATCACAGGCTTTTTACAAAAAGCGAAAATCTTGGAATAAATTTCATTTTTGAAGAGAAAAGATAAAGAAAAATCATCCCTTTCTGCAGAGATTTTTATCTACAACACACAAGAACACCATGAGATCTGATTGACAGAGAAAGGAGAAGCTTCTATCTTACACAACACGAATGCTCAATATTTTTTTTTATTTTTTCATTTTAATTTCTCATTTTTGTTTTTCAATTTCAGACAGTAGATATAATAACTCAAATATTCCTAAGACGGTAAGTGGGACCCTCAGGTTTGCAATAAGCTTATGTGGTGTTGTACATTTTGGATATAGAATGTGAGGTGTTACTGTCCAGCTGTCTGTGTTTCTTATTTTTGGATAATAACTTATGAGTCCTTGTATTCCTCTATTTTTATAACTGGGCAAACTAATCTGTAAATAAATTCCGATGTTTTCGAATACTTTGTAAACCTTTATTAATAGTAGCAAGGTGTTTTAAAATAAAAAAAGTCAAGAATCTCAATGATAAACTCCATTAAATTTTCTTTGGGATTAATAGAAGGCTGACATGTCTTGGGTACAAGTACGAGGAGCACGATATGGCATAAGGCGGGATTTCACTAAGGTGGGGTATACTAATATATATATCGTGTATAGGTATGAGCTAGTTTGTGATTGGTCAATTCCTTTTCTGGTAATTTAATTTTTGGTAATTTCATTATGAAGATATCATATGGTAATTAGCCTGGAAGATATTAATACCCTAGAAATAAAAAGAAAGTAATTAATTACACTAAATCTAGTACAAAGGCTGAGTTATGAGGATATAATTTGACATAAAAATAGAAGATAAATTACAAAATTATTTCCTTTATTAAAATATGTGTTAATTATTCTGGTACATATTAGAAGAAAATTAATTTATTTTACTTATTGGTGGTAGATAAATATGTATATATTTGCACTAAATGAGAAACATGAGTTTTTTTAGTTTATTGTTTATACTAAAAAAGTGAATGAAAACTATATTCAATAAGTTAATAAATAAATCTATTCTAAGTAATAAAATTACAAGAAGAATATTCGGTTTACAAAATATCTTATTCTACAATCTATTTTGAGTAATGAAATTACGACAAAAATACACAGTTTATGAAATATCTTATTTAGAATTTATGCGATTGTGATCTCAATATTGAAATTATCGAAGAATCTATTCCGATAAATAATGGCATCTAATAATGATATTTGAAAAGTTAATGCCATGATCGTCAATGATTATTTATTTTAAAATTAACTTTGGTTTACATTAATGAGTTTTTGTTTATTGTTTGTATTAAAAAACTGGATGAAAATTATATTCCATAAGTTATACACAAATTTATACTGGGTAACAAAATTACGAGAAGAATATTCGGTTTAAAGAATATTCGGTTTATTGAATATTTTATTTATAATCTATTTTGAGTAATGAAATTACGAAAAAAATATTCGATTTATGAAATATTTCATCTAAAATTTATGTACTCGTAATCTTAATATCGAAATTATTAAAGAACGTATTATTTCTATAGCCGATCATTTCTGATAATGATACTTGAAAAGTTAATACTACGATCATCAATGATTGTTTGTTTTAAAATCGATTTTAGTTTAAATTAATGAATTCTTTTTAGTTTATTGCTTATATTAAAAAAAGTGGATGAAAATTATATTTAATAACTTGTACATAAATCTATTATGAGTACTGATATTATGAGAAGAGTATTTGGATTGTAAAATATCTTATTTACAATCTATTTTGAGTAATGAAATTACAATAAGAATATTCGATTTATGAAATATTTCATCTAAAATTTATGTACTCATGATCTCAATATTAAAATTATTAAAGAACCTATTATTTCCATAGTCGATCATGTCTGATAATGATACTTGAGAAGTTAATGCTAAGATCGTCAATAACTGCTTGTTTTAAAATCGATTTTAGTTTAAATTAATGAGTTTTTATTTATTGTTTGTATTAAAAAACTGGATGAAAATTATATTCCATAAGTTATACACAAATTTATACTTGGTAATGAAATTACGAGAAGAATAATCGGTTTATTGAATATCTTATTTATAATCTATTTTGAGTAATGAAATTACAACAAGAATATTCGATTTATGAAATATTTCATCTAAAATTTATGTACTCATGATCTCAATATTGAAATTATTAAAGAACGTATTATTTCTATAGTCAATCATGTCTGATAATCATACTTGAGAAGGTAATGCTACGATCGTCAATAATTACTTATTCTAAAATCGATTTTAGTTTAAATGAATGAGTTTTTGTTTATTGTTTGTATTAAAAAACTGGATGAAAATTATATTCCATAAGTTATACACAAATTTATACTGGGTAATGAAATTACGAGAAGAATATTCGGTTTATTGAATATCTTATTTACAATTTATTTTTAGTAATGAAATTACAACAAGAATATTCGATTTATGAAGTATTTCATCTAAAATTTATGTACTCATGATCTCAATATTGAAGTTATTAAAGAACCTATTATTTCTATAGCCGATCATGTCTGATAATGATAATTAAGAAGTTAATGCTACGATCGTCAATGATTGCTTGTTCTAAAATCGATTTTAGTTTAAATTAATGAATTCTTTTAGTTTTTTGCTTATAATAAAAAAAGTGGATGAAAATTATATTCAATAACTTGCACATAAATCTATTATGAGTAATGATATTATGAGAAGAGTATTTGCTTTGTAAAATATCTTATTTACAATCTATTTTGAGTAATGAAATTACAACAAGAATATTTGATTTATGAAATATTTCGTCTAAAATTTATGTACTCGTGATCTCAATATTGAAATTATTAACGAACCTATTATTTCCATAGTCGATCATGTCTGATAATGATACTTGAGAAGTTAATGCTAAGATCGTCAATAACTGCTTGTTTTAAAATCGATTTTAGTTTAAATTAATGAGTTTTTGTTTATTGTTTGTATTAAAAAACTGGATGAAAATTATATTCCATAAGTTATACACAAATTTATACTTGGTAATGAAATTACGGGAAGAATAATCGGTTTATTGAATATCTTATTTATAATCTATTTTGAGTAATGAAATTACAACAAGAATATTCGATTTATGAAGTATTTCATCTAAAATTTATGTACTCCTGATCTCAATATCGAAATTATTAAAGAACGTATTATTTCTATAGCCCATCATTTCTGATAATGATACTTGAGAAGTTAATCCTACGATCGTCAATGATTATTTGTTCTAAAATCGATTTTAGTTTAAATTAATGAATTCTTTTTAGTTTTTTGCTTATATTAAAAAAAGTATATGAAATTATATTCAATAACTTGTACATAAATCTATTATTAGTAATGATATTATGAGAAGATTATTTGCTTTGTAAAATATCTTATTTACAATCTAGTTTGAGTAATGAAATTACAACAAGAATATTCGATTTATGAAATATTTCATCTAAAATTTATGTACTCATAATCTCAATATTGAAATTATTAAAGAACCTATTATTTCTATAGTCAATCATGTCTGATAATGATACTTGAGAAATTAATGCTACGATCGTCAATGATTGCTTGTTATAAAATCGATTTTAGTTTAAATTAATGAGTTTTTGTTTATTGTTTGTATTAAAAAAATGGATGAAAATTATATTCCATAAGTTATACACAAATTTATAATGGGTAATGAAATTACAAGAAGAATATTCGGTTTATTGAATATCTTATTTATAATCTATTTTGAGTAATGAAATTACAACAAGAATATTCGATTTATGAAATATTTCATCTAAATTTTTTGTACTCATGATCTCAATATTAAAATTATTAAAGAACCTATTATTTCTATAGCCGATCATGTCTGATAATCATACTTGAGAAGGTAATGCTACGATCGTCAATGATTGCTTGTTCTAAATTTGATTTTAGTTTAAATTAATGAATTCTTTTTAGTTTTTTGCTTATATTAAAAAAAGTAGATGAAATTATATTCAATAACTTGTACATAAATCTATTATTAGTAATGATATTATGAGAAGATTATTTGATTTGTAAAATATCTTATTTACCATCTATTTTGAGTAATGAAATTACAACAAGAATATTCGATTTATGAAATATTTCATCTAAAATTTATGTACTCATGATCTCAATATTGAAATTATTAAAGAACCTATTATTTCTACAGTCAATCATGTCTGATAATGATACTTGAGAAGTTAATGCTACGATCGTCAATGATTGCTTGTTATAAAATCGATTTTAGTTTAAATTAATGAGTTTTTGTTTATTGTTTGTATTAAAAAAGTAGATGAAAATTATATTCCATAAGTTATACACAAATTTATAATGGGTAATGAAATTACGAGAAGAATATTCGGTTTATTGAATAACTTATTTATAATCTATTTTGAGTAATGAAATTACAACAAGAATATTCGATTTATGAAATATTTTATCTAAATTTTTTGTACTCATGATCTCAATATTAAAATTATTAAAAAACCTATTATTTCTATAGCCGATCATGTCTGATAATCATACTTGAGAAGGTAATGCTACGATCGTCATTGATTACTTGTTCTAAAATCAATTTTAGTTTAAATTAATGAGTTTTTGTTTATTGTTTGTATTAAAAAAGTGGATGAAAATTATATTCCATAAGTTATACACAAATTTATACTAGATAATGAAATTACGAGAAGAATATTCAGTTTATTGAATATCTTATTTACAATTTATTTTGAGTAATGAAATTACGACAAGAATATTCGATTTATGAAGTATTTCATCTAAAATTTATGTACTCATGATCTCAATATTGAAGTTATTAAAGACCCTATTATTTCTATAGCCGATCATGTCTGATAATGATACTTGAAAAGTTAATGCTACAATCGTCAATGATTGCTTATTCTAAAATCGATTTTAGTTTAAATTAATGAGTTTTTGTTTATTATTTGTATTAAAAAAGTTGATGAAAATTATATTCCATAAGTTATACACAAATTTATAATGGGCAATGAAATTACGAGAAGAATATTCGATTTATTGAATATCTTATTTATAATCTATTTTGAGTAATGAAATTATAACAAGAATATTCGATTTATGAAATATTTCATCTAATTTTTTTGTACTCATGATCTCAATATTAAATTTATTAAAGAACCTATTATTTCTATAGTCGATCATGTCTGATAATCATACTTGAGAAGGTAATGTTACGATCGTCAATGATTGCTTGTTCTAAAATCGATTTTAGTTTAAATTAATGAGGTTTTGTTTATTGTTTGTATTAAAAAAGTGGATGAAAATTATATTCCACAAGTTATACACAAATTTATTATGGGTAATAAAATTACGAGAAGAATATTCTGTTTATTGAATATCTTATTTACAATCTATTTTGAGTAATAAAATTACGACAAGAATATTCGATTTATGAAATATTTCATTTAAAATTTATGTACTCATGATCTCAATATCGAAATTATTAAAGAACGTATTATTTCTATAGCCGATCATTTCTGATAATGATACTTGAGAAGTTAATACTACGATCGTCAATGATTATTTGTTCTAAAATCGATTTTAGTTTAAATTAATGAATTCATTTTAGTTTATTGTTTATATTAAAAAAGTGGATGAAAAATATATTCTATATGTTATACACAAATTTATTATGGGTAATAAAATTACGAGAAGAATATTCTGTTTATTGAATATCTTATTGACAATCTATTTTGAGTAATGAAATTACGACAAGAATATTCGATTTATGAAATATTTCATTTAAAATTTATGTACTCATGATCTCAATATCGAAATTATTAAAGAACGTATTATTTCTATAGCCGATCATTTCTGATAATGATACTTGAGAAGTTAATACTACGATCGTCAATGATTATTTGTTCTAAAATCGATTTTAGTTTAAATTAATGAATTCATTTTAGTTTATTGCTTATATTAAAAAAAGTTGATGAAAATTATATTCAATAACTTGTACATAAATCTATTATGAGTAATGATATTATGAGAAGAGTATTTGGTTTTTAAAATATCTTATTTACAATCTATTTTGAGTAATGAAATTACAATAAGAATATTCGATTTATGAAATATTTCATAGAAAATTTATGTACTCATGATCTCAATATTGAAATTATTAAAGAACCTTTTCTTATAAATGATAGTGTCTAGTAATGTTATTTAGGAAGTTAATGCCACGATCATTAATGATGATTTGTTCTAAAATCGATTTTGTCTAAATTAATGTGAATATGGATGTTTATTTAAATAAATGTGAATTTTGTGAGAAACTGAAAAAATAAATATAAAATTAATTTACATAAACTTATTCGTAACATGCACGTGTTCAAAAAATTAAATGTAACAAATGGACAAAATTAATTTAGACAATATCATGAGTTAAATTGTTTTTCTTTTTAGTTATGTTAGTTTAAAATCACTTGATTTTATAAAATAATAAACAATTTCTTTAATTTTAGTTAGGATGTTAAATTGTTGTGAGCAATTGTTATTTTTGATATTATTAAAGCACAGAATAATATACCCAATTTCTAAATTAGAGATGAATATTATAATGATTATTTAGTGCAATTTTGGGTAATAATATATGAGGATTTAATGTCTAAATTACCAAAATATAATTTAAATTTGGGTTATTATCATATTCTTCTTCTGAGGTTTGGAATTGTATCAGCTAAATAGAAAGTTTAGGAAATGTATTTAAAATCTCTTTAGTCAACTAATCTCAAATAACACATTTACTAAGATACCCTCATTCTTTAAATTTCATGTTACTTAATTAATTATAATGCTATTTTAGTTCCAAAGGTTTGGTCTAATATTCTTATAAGTCATAATAATTTCAAAAATATCTTTAAAATCTCAATTTATTATAAAATAATAATTATACTCCTCAATAATAATAATTATTTAATAAAAATAATTAACAATACTATTTCAAAAATTTATTAAGTATTTTTCTTACACAATCATTTTATTAATATATTATTAAAATAATAATATTATTTATTTAATTAACGTATCTTATATAAATATATTATATTTTACTCTTAATACAATTTAGTATACATTTTCATTGATATTTATTTTTATTATTTTATTTACATTTGAAATATGTATACATATATTTTATCTAAATTACAATATAATTATAAATATTTATTATATATGTTGTTAAATAAAATAAAATTTATAAATCTAAAATATTATTTATTTATTTATATTATTTATTTAATTTCTAATAATTACGAATGTGTAGTTTATTTTTATCTAATTTCTTTCAAATAATTTATAATATTGTTATTTTACATAAATATATTATATTTTGTCTAATTTTTGAGATTTATTAGTTATTTTTAAATAATAATTATTATTATATAGGGTATAATTATTGTTTTATAATAAATTAAGACTTATAGAAATATTTTTAAAAATACTAAGAGTTATAAGGGTATTACACCAAATCTTTAAGACTAAAAATGACTTTTATAATTAATTAATATAAAATTTAAAGATTGAGGATATTTTAATAAATATGTTACTTGAGGTTAGTTGACTAATGATCAAGGGGAAGTTTTTGATACATTCTTCAAACTTTCTATCTAAGTGATATAATCCTAAATCTGAGAAGAGGAATTCAATAATAACCCATTTAAATTTTATAAAATTTTATAATGATTTGATTTGACAAGATAAGTCCAAATTTTGTGATATTCAAAGATTATTCTGAAATGATCAAGAAAGATGTTAATATAAATTAACTTTAAGGTTAGAAGAATATTAGAGTGCAAATACACCAAATCCATTATTTTTTTAAAATATAATTATTAATGATTAGAGTATATTTTACATATAATTAAAATTTTGAAAATAAATTTATATAATTAAATTTGTAAGGGTTATTATAAATTTTTTACTAACTTGTCTTCCATAATAATTAAAAAGAACTAAAATTATAGGAGTATCTGTTGCTTTCTCAAATTTAAAAGAGTATTTATTAAAATATTGGAATGTTTGAAGAGTATTTTATAATTTTCACTGGTTATACCAATCTCCTTAATTTTTTTTCCCTATCTCCCTAATATTCACTCTTTGAATAAATCCTAAGCTCTTATTCTTAATTCTCCTAAACACTAAGAGCCCATTTGAGATTTGTTTTGGGAAGAGATAAAAATGATTTTAAATAGTCACAACTCATTTTAGGTATTTGGTAGAATTTTTTTAAAATTTTTCCATCATATAGTAGATTTTGAGAAGAAGGAGAAGAGTTATTTTTTAAAATATGATTTTGAAAATAGTTTTATTTATAAGTATAATATCAAATATATCTATTTAAAATTATAAAACCTCAAACTTAACCTTACAAATAATTTTTAAATTTCAACTTTAATTGAAAAATAAATTTTTAAAACTAAAATTTTTCTTTTCATTACTTTTTTCTTTTATTTTTACTTTTGATTTATATTTTTTTATAAATTATTTTAAGTAAGCATATATTATATTACATTATGTTATGTTATATAATTCACCTACCTTTAATTTATCAATACCATAAATAAGAATAATGTTGTCTACTTAAAGTATGGTACTTAGATATATATTAAACACTTAAAATAATTTTTATTTATCACTATTTACTATATACATTTTAGTCATTTGTATTATTATAATATTATTAGTAATAAATTTACTAAACACGCAAAATTATTTTTGAAATTCATAACACTTTAGTAAATAAAATTTATCAAATATTAAATTGATTATTTTTAAAGCTGATTATTTCTACAACACAACAAAAACATATTATTTTAAAATTCATTGTAATTCCAAACGAGTCCTAAGTCTAATTTCACCTAATCTAGTCATAATTCCTCTAAAAATTGGATTTTTTTTAATTACATAATTCACCTGGACCATCACAAGATTAAGGTAAAAATTTTCAATTTTGTTGTTTTGGATTTCTGAATAATGCAACGAATTGCAAAATGCATTTTTTCAAAATAAATTTTCAATGCATTTAATAAGAATAATATATTAAGGTGTGATTTGCATGTTTGGGTGTATATTATAATATAGAAAAAGGACATCCAAGTTCCTGATATTTGGCTTATTAACTGATGAGTTTTAATAATTTGAAAATATGCATCAAAGTCTCAATTTATTAAAAGATAATAATTATTCTCTTATTTTTAATAATAGTTAGTTAAAAAATTATTTTTAACTCTTAACTAAAAATAAGTATTATTTTATGACACACTAATAAATAAATATTTTTTAATGTATTATAACTAAAATATAAATTTATTTATTTTACAATGTATTAACAATTCAATATTAATTAGGTATTAGAAAATAGATAATAATCAATAAATAAAATTTATTCTTCTACAATACTTATGATTATATTATAATTTATATTTATGTATAACTAAAAATATAAAAATAATAATAAAAATAAACATATTATTATAGAATAAATAAATTTATAATATATTGATAAATGTTATATCACTAATGTACTAGAAAATAATATATATTATATTTTATCAAATTTTAAAGATTTAATAATTATTTTATTATATAACTATTATTGATAAGGGTATAATTATTATTTTTTAATAAATTATAACTTTAATGGGCATTTTTCTAAATTATTAAGACTAATGAGCCAATTAAGCTAAATTTTAGGGACTTGAATATTCTTTTTCCTATACTACATAATTGAACTTGGAATATTGTTAGAAGGCTATATTGAGGTTTAAGGTGATATATACCCTACTACTATTGCAGTTGAGACAGTGTTTAAGGTGATAAATACCCTACTACTATTGCAGTTGAGACTTACTGTCGACCAATCAATAGTGATTGTCACCTAGGTCGAGATTGAGTGTTGATTGATCGAGATTGAGCATCTATTGATCGAGACTGAATATCGCTTGATCGAAATCAGTCGACACTGAGTCTTGATAGGGCAAGAGTGAGTATCCACCATAATTATTTAATCTTTAATATAGTTTGTATGTCACCAAATTGATCTATTACCAAGATTTTTAATCTTTAATTTAGTTTGTATGATATTTAATATCAAATATACTCATGCTTATGTTTTTATTTTGATAAAGATTGTGGATGATGATGTTTCCATAATTACTTAGCAGGAGAATTTTTACAAAATCATCAAACAACTTTGAAACATATATTGGCAGAGAGATAGATTGCTTGAATGTATTGAAAAATATAACATTTTAGTGATAAAGTACAAATTTACCAGTGTGTATACAAATTTACAAATAACAAATAAGTAGGGATGATAACAACTGTTACCCATCCTAATTAGATTTAAATGAATGTATCATACTATTCATCTTTAATATAAAATATAAATATAAAAACTCTAGTCTACCACCTCCATTGCTACCTTTCTTCTCATCCCATCTCCAAATATACTACTCCTATCACTACCTTTATTTTCATCATTTATCTTTCCTATTATTTTTCATTTTTTTCCCTCTTTATTACTTTTCTTCCATGACCACATCACTGCTTTTTTTTTTTTTTTAAATACAAATTTTCTCCAAATTATATCTAAAAAACTGTTAATGAAAGCCATAATAATTATCCAAGAAAATTCCTAAATTTTTTATTATTGTTTGTTTTAAAAAATGGTAAATTAGAGCTGTGTCGTGAGTTTAGGCTCTTGTTTATGATGATTTATCTCTTGGATGTTTTTTATCAGTGATTACAAGGAGGAACAATAGTTGAGATGGTAAGAATTAACAGTAGAGGAGAAAAGCCTTTGAAACTATATAGAATAAGAGACTTGTTCGATGGTAAGAAAATAGTAAGAGAAATTGATGCATTTTTTAGAAAAAAATATGATCGAAGAAGTTGATACATTTTTTTCAACAATAAATGGTAGAAAAAGTGTGCTTCCTTTAAATTTTTTATTAAGTGTAGTGAAATTATGATTTTTTAATGTTAAAGAAAAAAAGTGAGTTATACTATAAATTTTTTTAATAAATGATGATACAATAGGAACTAAAATGTTATAATCGGCCAAATTATATTATGATTTATTATTTTATTAAAGTTCAGAATCTAAAACTATATTATTTTTTATTTTTAATTAAAAATAAGAGTAAAATAATATTTTACTGTTATTTGGAATGAAATGATAACTTTTAATAAATTGATGATATATATGATATATATCAACAAATTAAAGATAAATTAAAAATAATTTTATAAGAAAAATGACATATGGATCCCAATTTTTTTGTCTGAATGACATCTACATCCCACCTTGAAAATAATTGTCAAGCATATTTTTTTGTCAAATTTTCTGTTAAAATTAATTAATGACTCATTTTGACTGGTTCAATAACAAAAATACCCCGTTAACCTTTATTTGACCAATATAATAATATAAATACCTTTTTTTTACAATATTTAGTTGATTTTTTTTAGTTAAATGAATTAGTTATATGAAGACAATTTAATTTCGATTAAAAAAGTAAAGATTTAATTTATTTTCAGTTCTATTTTTTAATTTTTTGACTTTAGAGTTTCTACTTTTTTTATTCAATTTTTATTTTTCATTTTTTTAACGTAATCTATAATTGAAAGAACATTCATATATTAGCAAAAAATAATTTAAATTCAATAAGTGACAAGAAAAATAGTCAAACAACATAACAAATAATAAAAATAATGTTATTTATTGAAAGAAAATTGAATATTATTTAAAAATTTTACCTTAGACATAAAAATATAATTATTTCTAATTATTTTTATATTGTTTGAATATTTTCCTTATCATGTATTGAATTTATGATTATTGTTTCTTAATATAAAAGTATTGTTTTAATTATAGATTAGGGTGAAAAAATAAAAATGAAAAACTTAAAAATAAAAAATAAAAAATGATGAATAGTACTCATAAATAGTAAATAATTGTACTATATATATAGTGAATAATATTAATTTTTACTATTTACGAACTCAACAATAGCCGATAAATTTTTTTTTTTTTGGCCTAACGAAGTATGATGGCTATTTATGAGGATGCACAAGCTTTTTACTCAATCAAACTTAGCCTACATTGAGCCACCTAATCTTAGTCTAGGTGATCAGGCACATGTCCTCTTTTTGGGAGAGCGTGTATTTGAGCCCTGTAAATTATAGGGTTCCTTCCACTATATGTAGGAGTCTTCTCATTTAATGTGGGACTCATTTTGGACTCTTGTGTCCGTAGATTTTTAAAGTGTGCTATAACAACAATTATTTATACTTCTAATAATATTCTAATTTAATTTATAGTATTAGTAAGAATTCTAATTTATAATATTAGTAGATATTTAAAAAATAATTAAAAAACTTAGCCTATACCGTTTACGGGCTGAGTAGCGCGGCACTCGGACTGGCTGGCCGTTTTGCCACCTCTAAGTTTAATTTTCCTTATCTACAAGACTATTGGAACTGTCAACTACTCAATATTTTTAACATTATTTAAAGAATTTCTTGGAGTCCACAGGACAAGGTGGAGTCCACACGGTGTTCAATGTGATCACTTTTGGTGTCATCTTGTTGCCAATTTTCTGCGTACATTTAGAAAATCCATCTCTTATCTCTCCCTCTCAATACCTTGACGTTCCTGATTCTTTCTTTCCAGGTAACGGACGAAACCATGGCAGTAGGAGAGCTCTTACTCTCTGCTTTCTTTCAGGTCTTATTTGACAGATTGTCAAACCCTGAGTTGCTGAATTTTGTAACTCAACAAGGAGTACGTTCAAAGCTAAGGAAGTGGGAGAAGAAATTGAAGATCATTCAGGCTGTGCTCGGCGATGCAGAGGAGAAGCAACTGACAGACGAGGCTGTAAAAATTTGGCTGGAAGATCTCCGGGACTTGGCTTATGATGCAGAGGACATAGTAGAGAGGTTTGCCACTCAAGCTTTAGAGCGCAAGATGATGGCCGAACATCAGGCTACTGACAGGAAAGTTCAAAATCTCATCCCAGGTTTTTTCACTAGTTTCAGTCCGAGTTCTTTTAAATTTAATGTCAGCATGCGGTCGAAGATCAAAGATATTCATAGACGTTTAGAAGAACTTTGTAAACAAAGAATTGAACTTGGATTGGAAATAGATCCAGGAAGGATATCGACTGCTTCCCAGCAGCGACCACCAAGTACAAGTGTGCCAACCGAACGTGCTGTATACGGAAGAGATGAAGATAAGGCCAAGATACTTGAAATGGTGTTGAGCGATACACCAAATGATTCCAACTTTCGTGTAATACCAATCGTCGGTATGGCAGGAGTAGGAAAAACAACGCTTGCTCGAGTGGTCTACAATGACAAGGCGGTCGAGGATTTCATGTTTGACATAAAAGCTTGGGTTTGTGTGTCTGATGACTTTGATGTTTTGAGCATCTCAAAGGCACTTCTTGAGTCAATCAATTGCAGAGCTTGTGATCTGAAGACTTTAAATGAAGTGTTGGTTCAATTAAAAATGGCAGTGGATGGAAAAAAATTCTTGCTTGTGTTAGATGATGTATGGAACGAAGACTACAGCTTGTGGGAAACCTTGAAGTCTCCGTTCATGGGTAGTGCACCAAAGAGCAAGATAATTGTGACAACACGTCATGCACATGTTGCATCAACGATGGGACCTGTTGAACATTATAATCTACAGCTTTTATCAGATGAAGATTGCTGGTCTGTGTTCATGAAGCATGTGTTTGAGAGTACAGATCATTCTCATGCACATCAAATTTCACAGTCATTTCGAAAGAAAGTTATCGAAAAATGTGCAGGTTTGCCCTTGGCAGCAAGTACTCTTGGTGGTCTTCTACGGTCTAGGAGATATGGTGCGTGGGAAGATGTATTGAACAACAAAATATGGGATTCACCCCAACAAAGTGGCATCCTTCCAGTGTTACGGTTGAGTTACCATTATCTTCCTTCTTATTTGAAGAGATGTTTTGCTTATTGTGCTATTCTTCCCAAAGACTACGAATTTGAAGAGAGGGAACTCGTCTTTCTGTGGATGGCTGAAGGGATGATTCAACAATCAAGAAACAACAAGCAACTAGAAGATTCGGGTAGCGAGTATTTTCATGAACTAGTGTCAAGGTCAATTTTTCAACATTCAGGTAATGATACTTCTAAATTTATAATGCACGACCTTGTCCATGATCTTGCTCAATTCATTTTTGGAGGAACAAGTTTAAGATTGGAGGACGTAGATAAGAATTTGAGAAGATTTGAAAGAGCTCGTCATTTTTCTTATAATCGTAGTCATTTTGATGGCAAAAGTATTATGTTTCCATACGATGTTAAGCATCTACGGACATTCCTGCCAATGCCATTTTGCAGTTCTAACAGCAGCCCAAATCATTATATGACTAGTATGGTTCTCCATGATTTATTGATAAAGTTTGTAAATATGAGGGTGTTATCTTTACAAGGATATTATATAACTGTATTACCTAATTCAGTTGGAGATTTGAGACTTCTAAGATATCTCAACCTTGCTGGCACTATGATCAGAAGTTTACCCAAGTCAACAAGCTCATTGTTCAACTTGCAAATTTTGATACTAAGAAGTTGCTCTCGTTTGATGAAGTTGCCATCCAATATGAGGAATTTGATCAATCTACGGCATCTTGATATAACTGGTGTAAATTTAAGGGAGATGCCATTAGGAATGAAGGAGTTGAAGAATATCCAAACATTGACAAATTTTATTGTGGGAAAGGGTATCGGGTCTGGATTACAAGATTTGAAAGACTTACAATTTCTTTCTGGAGAACTTTGCATTTCTGGATTAGAGAATGTGACTGATTTGGAAGACATCAGAGAGGTCATAGTAAGAGATAAGAAAGGACTACAAGCATTGTCGTTCCAATGGAGGTCTCAAGCTGACAACTCAGGAAATGAGATAGTAGAAGAAAATGTACTTGGCATGCTACAACCCCATACAAATATAAAGAAGCTCACAATCACATGTTACAGTGGTAAAAGATTTCCCTTGTGGATAGGCGATCCATCATTGTCCAACATAGTGACTCTTGAACTGATAAATTGTAAAAATTGCACGTCCTTGCCAACACTTGGGATGCTGGGTTCACTTAAACACCTCAACATCGAAGGGATGACAGGAATTAAAAGGATAGGTTTTGAGATTTATGGGGATTGCTCAAAGCCTTTTCAATCACTAGAGACTCTTCGTTGCGAGTATTTGGCAGAATGGGAACATTGGGATACTGTCAAAGAAAATGAGCATGTTGAAATATTTCCTTCACTCCTTGAGCTTTCCATTGTGGAATGTCCTAACCTCTCTGAAAAATTGCCTGACCATCTTCCTTTATTGGAGACACTTGTTATTAGTGAATGCCCAAAGTTGGCAGTTTCATTTTCAAGCTTTCCAATGCTCTGCAAATTAGAAGTAAATGGATGCAAAGAACTGGTGTGCAGCACTCCGATAGACTCTCAGGCCATAAAGTCTATGACTATTACAAATAGTTCATTAGACATATATGGAAGCAAAGGGATGGTGTACAATAGTCCAACTGACTCTAAGTCACTGTTGAAGTTTGTGCACATTTCAAATTTTTTGGAGTTTGGAAAATTATTGAAGCGAAGATTTCAGGAAGTGGAATATCTAGCAATTGGTGATTTTTCTCTACTGATCAGTTCTCGGAGATATAGTGGGATTTTTCCGTATGAAAAGCCAGCACAAGGGCTACATATGGTCACCTATCCTGAAGAGGTATCTATTGAAGAAAATTGTGTAAGTCTTATTTCATTCCCAGAGATAAATGTTCTTTCCAATAATCTGCGTTCTCTTAAGATTGAAAATAGTCGAGATTTGAAATGCTTACCTTTGGGAATGATGAAGAACATTGCACAACTGGAAAGTTTGTACATTAAAAGTTGTCATTCTCTTACATTCATTGTTAGAGGCAAGCTACCTTCATCTCTAAAAAGGCTTGAGATCTGGAGTTGTAAGAAATTGCAGCGTTTGTTGGGTGATGAAAATGATGTTTGTGCTTCTTCTTCTACTTCATCTTCATCTTCATCTTCTTGTTCTTCATCAATGACACTTGAACACCTTGAGATATGGTATTGCTCAGAGCTCGTCACCTTGTCATCAAGAAGCCAATTACTTGAGACACTTGAATCCCTTTACATCCGTGATTGTCCAAAGCTAGAGTCAGTGGCAGAGAGTTTTCATGGTAACGCAAATCTTAAAGAGATGGGCTTTGTTAATTGTAAGAGTCTCAAATCCATCCCTGAAGGCCTACACAATCTTAACTCTCTTCAGCAGATTTCTTTAGGGAATTGTCCAAGTCTTGTTTGCTTTCCAGAGAGAGGTCTTCCCAGCACCATTTCAAGTGTTGCAATTGACAAATGTGACAAACTTAGAGCCCTTCCCAACAACATGCACAAACTCAATGCTCTTCGACATCTAGAAATAAGGCAATGTCCAGGCATTTTATGCCTTCCATTGGAAGGTTTTCCTATCAACCTTACATCACTGAAAATAGAAGATACCAAACTTTACAAGGCACTGATGCTGTGGGGGTTGCACAGGCTTAACTCTCTCAAACGTCTCTGGATTCACGGATGTCACGAGGCAGAGTCCTTTCCAGACGATGAGATTGGAGTGATGCTGCCTTCCTCTCTGAATCAATTGTTCCTTTTCGGATTCCTGAAACTGAAAAAACTTTCTTCTGTGGGTTTTCAAAGCCTCAGCACTCTGGAAGTTTTGTGGATCTATAACTGCCCCAAGCTCACATCCTTTCCTGAGCAAGGCCTACCACCTTCGCTTTTACGATTATACATATGGAACTGTCCTCTGCTAAAAAGACACTGCAAAAGAGATAAAGGAAAAGAGTGGTACAAGTTAACTCACATTCCCTGCGTTGAGATAGACCGCAAATTCATCTACGATCCTGAAGAGGAAGAATAAGCTCTATTTGATCTCAGAACAAAGTGCAAACAGTGAGCAAATTTTCAGCTTATTAAGTCTTTCTTCAATTTATTGTTCAGATCGTCACAGTTTCTTATGATTCATTTTCATTTATATTTTTTACAGAAGGAAAGCAAGTGGACAATTTCGTTCCCAAAACTGCAGTATGGAAATTGGAATTTTGGTGAAAGCATACTTGATAAAGTTTTGTGGATCAAGCAAGATTCATCAACTGTAAATGTCGGAAATTTTACGATGATGGCTGGAGGAAGAAACAGAGGACTAGTCAGAGTCATTAAGATCAAAGAACAGAGAAGAGCATAAATAAAGAAATCTTTGAGATCATCCACATCCGAGAAAACTGCTAGTAATTCTTTTCATTATCCATAATTTTTTTCTAAGAGAACAATTTTCACCTTGTCCATTCGCAGCCGTCACTCGCCAAATACCAAATCCTTGCCCCCGCTGTTACTCAAATACGACATAAAAGCATGGGCTTGTGTTTCTGACAACTTCGATGTCTTAAGCATTTCAAGGGCACTTTTCCAATAAGTTACCTGCGAACCTTGTGGCCTGAAGGCTTTAGAAAGTAGACGAGAACATCTTGTAGAAAACCTGAAAGCTCCCTTCCTTGTTGCTGCACCAAACGGTAAGATAGTTGTGACCACAAGCCATTGACGTGTTTCATAAACATTGAGACGATTGAAGATTATAATCCAAAGCGAATTTCAGATCACCATTCTTGGTCTCTCTTCATAAAGCATGCGTTTCAAGGTACAGATATAATTAGTGCCCATGATATTCAGGATTTTGTAGTAAAGTTGTTGCAAAGTGCAGAGGGTTGCCCATTTAAATCCAGTCCAATTCAAATTTTATAATTTAGCTAGACTAATTTGAATAAAAATCAAACAAAATTCTTTGATTCGGTTCTGAGTCACTCGGTTCAGTTCGAGTTATTGGTTTTCTATCTGCTGTATTGATAATGCTAGTCGGTTGATAACAGACAAGAAAAATATATATTTTAAATTGAAGATAACAACTAAGAGACCTTTCTTCAAGAGGATGACTTGACTCTTACATTAGAATTATTATTAGATGCTTATCATTTCATCCAACAAGAGAAAGCTTAAGCCTTTTTCTACAAACAATTAAAAGTATTTTCTATAAAAATAAGAATTAAGGTTTGTATACTTTTGCATTTAGTGTATGTGAATTTTCCTCTACATCCGCATATATATGATATCTAATTACAGTTACCATGTGAACTAGTCTAGTATCCTTCTTGTTTTGAAATATGATTATAGAACACTGGTGAACAGAAACAGAACAGATCAAGCTGCTTTATAATTATTGTAATTTCTGTCGAAGGCAAGACCGACCTTCCTCTTTGTTGTCTGTGTATATGGTTGCATATTTCTGTAAATTTCATTTCCCTTTCACTAGTAAATCTCTTTTAAAAATGACCGTTTTATGTCCCTGCTGTTTCAGGGACATGTGAGTCGATTGTCCTTTTTAAAAGCTACAAAATCATTGTAAACAACAGCAATAATATGAAGACCCAATCCATTTTTATGAGACTTGAACCATATATATATATAGGCTATAATAAGTTTGAACAGCCTGAAAATGTACAAACAACAGCAAATTCTGGCGGGGGTTCACAATACTCTAACACTATCACTTGACAAAGTGAGGGCGAAGGGATTCCAATTCAACTGTCTTACCTGACCCCAGAAGTTTTATATATAACTGCTGCATGGGCTCTTAACATTTAGACAATTCCAGCAATTTGATCAAATTTCTATCTTCCATGGTAACTTTATTAGACAACAACAATTTCTTAATGTGCTTTGTTTTAGTTTTTCATTAGTAAAAAGTGCTTTTTTTTTTTATAATAAAAGTTCTTTTTAAATTTTTTAATGTCATTTGATTGTCATTAGAAAAAAAATTTTAAAAATTAAAAAAATTATTTTTTTATTAGAAGAGACCCGAAATTTGAATTTTTGATAATAGAGCTTCTTTAATTTTTTTAAAAAGTAAAATTATCTAAAATATCTTTATTTTATTTTAAAAAATTTACATTATTTCTTTAAAATATAAATATTAAATATTTGTCTATTAAAATAATTATTCAAATTTTTTCAAAAGTTATTTGTATTAACCAAATGATTAATAAATTTTTATTAAAAATTCTATTTACAAAAACTCTACTAATAAAAAGTTTACTCCAAAATTTCTATTTGCAAGTTCACAAGTAAACTTTCAAGTAAGTCTTTCAGAGTATAGAGCTAGCAAGGTTTAGATACTTTAGAATCCTAAAATCTTTAATCGAATTAGGCAATTTACGATCTGTTATCTTTGTAAAGAAAGCACCCTCAACTATTTGAACCTTGGCAACTAATCATGTAGATATAACTAGTAAAATCTAAATAATATCGTATAAGTACCGGTAAGACTGTTTATTGTTAGGATCAAACTTAGTTACTGCAAGAGTGAAAAAAAATGGCGAAACCCTTTCAAAATTTTTGGTTACTTATTAGCCTCTTCTAACCTGAAAATGGTTTCTCCGGAAACAACTTGAGCAAGATCATGGAAAAGGTCATGTATATATTATAAGTTTTTGAACTATCAAATGTGTGCTTGAACAAAGACTAGCAATCATCGTATGATATATGCTTCAGATTGTAATGTTCCAGTGGGCCAATTGTTGATGCTTCAGATTACATCTTCGTCTCTCCAGAATACAACACGTTCTGTTAGCACACACTTGAGCTGGGTGGTCTTCGCCTTTAACCAGTTTATGATGTTCCTCTAGAAGTCTATAGCAGTCCTGGTTCAATTTTTAGTTTACAAAGTTCTTCCAAGCGGCTGGGAGAATCTTTGATATTGAACAGCATACTGACATTGAACTTATCAAATAGATTTATAAGAATATATAGAGATTATTTATTGCGGGAAAATGTCTGATTCCTCCATGTTGTTTGACTTAATATCCCGATACCTTTTTGTTGTTTTTATAATATTCCGAATCCCTAAAATTTCGTTTATTAAATTAAATAGTCTTAATATTTTTAAAAATATTCACAAAAATTATACTTTATTAAAAAATCACAATTATACCCTTATATAATAGTAATTAAAAAAATTATTTTCAACTCCTAATTGATAATAACATATTTTATTTTATAACATATTAATAACTAATTTATAAATTATCTTTTAAATATAAATTTATTTAAACTTTAAAATTTTTTTAATACACTATTCATAAATAGAAAGATAAAATTTTTTAATTTTTAAAATAAATAAAATAATAATAAAATTGATCTTTTAATTTTATTTAATATTTAGATAATTCATCATATATAAAATAATTCAAAATTTAGATAAATTTTTATTCAAAGAATAATTTATAGTATTTTATTTAATATTTAATATAAAAATTATTTATATTGACTAACACATATGAAGAAAAATATATTTAAAAAATCATATTAATTAATTACATATATAAATCTATCTATATAAATTGACATGATAATGTTATTGTTGAATTGTAAACTTAATCTAGAATATTTACTTGTCTAAATTGGTGTACTAGATTTAGTAAACAATGGTGTACTAGATTTGGTAAACAATGGTGTACTAGACAAAAGTAAATATTGGTGTACTAGACAAAGTCAACATTGATGTTCTACATGAAGACTAAATCAATGGCTTAGAATGATTTGCTTCAACTATAAATACCCCTCCCCCCTTAAGGTTTTTAGAATTAAGTTAGAAATAAAGCTTGAGTCCTTATTCAAGTATTTGAGAGTGTTTACATATTTCTTGTAAATTTGTATGAGAAATAAATATATTTGTGTATTTTGAGTCATTACGAAATTCTTATTTTTCAACAAAGTGGTATCAGAGCTCGGTTTTGTAACTTGGATGTTATATTTGTGTGATTACGTGCATATTTAGAAAATTCTGTCAAAAAGGCCAAGATTGCCTAAAGAGTCTGGGTTTTAAGTGGGACCGTTGTGACCCCTCCAGTCTTTCCTGGAAATTTTCTTAGTGTATATTTTCACACCTATAAACATTCATATTACTATCCGAAATACTGTTAGAAAGTTATGGCAAATGGAGGTATGACACCATTTCAAGTTCCAATTCTCAATAGAAGCAATTATGATAATTGGAGCATAAAAATGAAGGCACTCCTTGGAGCACAAGATGTGTGGAAGGTCGTGGAGAAAGGTTATAATGAACCTAGAGATGATGTTGCCATTTCTGTTTTGACTCAAGCACAAAGAGACACGTTGAAGGACTCGAGAAAGAGAGACAAAAAAGCTCTCTATGTCATTTATCAAGCATTAGATGATGATGCTTTTGAGAAGATATCAAATGCAATTTCCGCAAAGCAAGCATGGGATAAACTTCAGACATCCTACAAAGGCGTCGAGGAAGTAAAAAAGGTCCGTCTTCAAACATTGAGAGGAGAATTTGAAACTTTATATATGAAGGAAGGCGAGTCAATTGTTAATTACTTCTCTAGAATTGAAGCTATTTTTAATCAATTGAAAAGAAATGGTGAAAAATTAAGTGAAGTAAGGATAATGGAAAAGATACTACGATCTATGGATTCAAAATTTGATCACATAGTCACAACAATTGAAGAAACTAAAGATTTGGAAGAAATGACGATCGACCAACTACAAGGATCATTGCAAGCCTATGAAAAAAAAATAAAAAGGAAGCGAGGCATCTCCGAACAACTTCTCAAGATGCAATTCAAGGAGAAAGAAGACATTCAAAGCTATGATAGAAACTAACGTGGTCGAGGTAGAGGTCGAGATCAAGGACAAAGTAGAGGCCGTGGTCGTGGACGAGGTTGGAATTATAACTACAATAATTTCAACAACTATGAGAAAGGAGAAAGCTCAACACGAGGTCGTGGAAGAAACAATCTAAATACAAGGTACGACAAGTCTAAAGTCAGATGTTATAATTGTCAAAAGTTTGGCCATTATGCTTCTGCATGTAGAGCCTACAACAATGAAGTGGAAGAGAAGGCTAACTATGTAGAAGAAAAGAATTAAGGAGATGAAACTGTTTTGTTAGCATACAAAGACAATAGTGGAGGCCAAGAGAACATATGGTATCTTGACACTGGTGCGAGCAATCATATGTGTGGAAAAAGAAGCATGTTCGTGGAGTTAGA
Organism: Melia azedarach; assembly: GCA_028052125.1. Taxonomy (NCBI): domain Eukaryota; kingdom Viridiplantae; phylum Streptophyta; class Magnoliopsida; order Sapindales; family Meliaceae; genus Melia; species Melia azedarach. The sequence goes on from CM051396.1 coordinate 15,938,846, forward strand.
CGAATCAACAAATGGAAATGTTTCTTTTGGTGATGATTCAAAAGTAGCCGTGAAAGGAAGAGGTAACATTCTTATACAATTGAAAGATGGTAGACATCAATTTATTAGAAATGTCTATTATGTGCCTAATATGAAAAGCAATATTTTGAGTTTAGGTCAACTCTTAGAAAAAGGCTACAACATTCATATTAAAGATTATAGTCTTTTTATAAGAGATGACAAAAGCAACTTAATTACTAAAGTGAAAATGTTAAAGAATAGAATGTTTTCTTTAAATATGCAAAACGATGTTGCGAAATGTTTGAAAGCTTGTTACAAAGATTCATCATGGCTATGGCATCTTCGATTTGGACATCTCAACTTTGGAGGGTTAGAGCTATTGGCTAAGAAGGAGATGGTAAGAGGTCTTTCTTACATCAATCATCCGAACCAACTTTGTGAAGGATGTTTACATGGGAAGCAATTCAGAAAAAGCTTTCCAAAAGAGTCTACCTTTAGAGCCAAGAAACCACTGGAGCTCATTCATGCTGATGTATGCGGTCCATTCAAGCCAAGATCTCTTGGTAACAATAATTATTTCCTTCTCTTTATTGATGATTTTTCAAGAAAAACATGGATCTACCTTTTGAAGCAAAAGTCTGAGGTATTTGCAGCTTTCAAGAAATTTAAAGCTGTCGTTGAGAAAGAAAGTGGTCGTCAGATTAAGGCCATGAGAACTGATTGTGGAGGAGAATTCACTTCCAAGGAATTTCAAGAATTCTGTGAAACAAATGGAATTCGACGATTCTTAACCATTCCGAGATCCCCCCAACAAAATGGTGTTGCTGAAAGAAAGAATCGAACAATTCTCAACATAGCAAGGAGTATGTTGAAAAGTAAAAGACTACCCAAGGAGTTTTGGGCTGAAGCTGTATCAACTGCTGTATATCTATTCAATAGATCTCCAACAAGAAGCGTGTGGGGAAAAACACCACAAGAAGCATGGTGTGGAAGAAAGCCTGGTATTTCTCATCTTAGAGTTTTTGGAAGTGTAACTCATGTTCATATACCAGACGAGAGAAGAACAAAGCTGGATGATAAAAGCGAGAGTTTTATCTTTATTGGCTATGATTCAAGTTCAAAAGGTTATAAGTTGTATAATCCAAACAACAAAAAGATTGTGATCAGCCGAGATGTAATATTTGACGAAGAAGGAGAATGGGATTTTGGTCCAGATGTCGATGACTTCAACTTTTTTCCTTTGTTTGAAGAAGAACCGATAATGGAGCAAGCAGGTGATGCAAGAGAAGAACCTACTACTCCGCATACTCCACCAACTTCACCAACAACAAACAATAAAGGAGATTCACCACCATCCTTTTTAAAGGAAAGAAATGAAGAACGCACAAGGAGTTTCCAAGATCTCTATGAGGTAACTGAGAGGTTAGATAATCTCACTCTTTTTTGCCTTTTTGCTGAGTGTGAACCAATGAGTTTTGAAGAAGCTATACAAGATGAAAAATAGAGAAATGCAATGGATGAAGAAATTAAAGCTATTGTGAAGAATGATACGTGGGAGCTTGTGTCACTTCCTAAAGGACACAAAGCTATTGGAGTCAAATGAGTGTACAAAGCAAAGCAGAATTCAAAAGGAGAGATTAAACGATACAAAGCGAGGCTAGTTGCAAAAGGCTACAGTCAAAGAGCCGGCATCGACTATGATGAGGTGTTTGCTCCGGTAGCACGCTTAGAAACTATAAGACTAATCATTTCCTTGGCAGCTCAAAACAAGTGGAAGATCCATCAAATGGATGTAAAATCTGCATTCTTGAATGGAGTTCTCGAAGAAGAAGTCTACATACAACAACCTATAGGTTTCGAAGTCAAAGGGCAAGAGGACAAGGTGTTGAAATTGATAAAGACTCTCTATGGTTTGAAACAAGCACCAAGAGCATGGAATAGTCGAATCGACAAGTATTTTCAAAAGAATGGTTTCACTAAGTGCCCTTATGAACACGCACTTTACATCAAAATCAAAGATGAAGATATTTTGATCGTGTGCTTGTACGTAGATGATTTGATTTTTACTGGAAGCAATTCAAGCTTGTTCGATGATTTCAAGAACACGATGACTAAGGAGTTTGAGATGACTGACATTGGGCTTATGGCGTATTACCTCAATATCGAAGTAAAACAAGAGGAAGATGGAATTTTCATTTCACAATAACGCTATACAAAGGAGATCCTCAACAAGTTCAAAATGGAAAATTGCAAGCCTATTAGTACACCAATTGAGTGTGGAGTTAAGCTCTCGAAGCATGAAGAAGGAGAAAAAGTAGATTCAACTTTTTTCAAGAGCTTGGTTGGATGTTTACGATATTTAACATGTACTAGGCCCGATATTCTCTATGCAACAGGACTTGTAAGTCGCTATATGGAAACTCCAACAACCACACATTTGAAGGCTGCAAAGAGGATTCTTCATTATCTAAAAGGTACAAAAAAGTTTGGTTTGTTCTATTCATGTTCAGATAATTTTGAACTTGTTGGATATAGCGATAGTGATTGGGCTGGAGATACTGATGATCGAAAAAGTACAACTGGTTTTGTATTTTTTATGGGAGACACTGCTTTCACCTGGCTGTCAAAGAAGCAACCAATTGTAACACTTTCCATATGTGAAGCTGAGTACGTAGCTGTCACGTCATGTGTTTGCCATGCAATTTGGCTTAGAAACCTACTAAAGGAGTTGAGGTGGTCACAAGAGAAGCCAACGAAGATATATGTTGATAACAAGTCAGCTATGGCATTGGCAAAGAATCCGGTGTTTCATGATCGAAGCAAGCATATTGACATGCGTTACCATTACATAAGGGAATGCATCACAAGAAATGATGTACATATGGAGTACGTGAAGTCCCGGGATCAAATTGCTGACATTTTTACCAAGCCACTCAAACAAGAAGATTTTATAAGATTGAGAAATTCACTTGGTGTGATTAGATTAAGTTTAAGGGGGAGTGTTGAATTGTAAACTTAATCTAGAATATTTACTTGTCTAAATTGGTGTACTAGATTTAGTAAACAATGGTGTATTAGATTTGATAAACAATGGTGTACTAGACAAAAGTAAATATTGGTGTACTAGACAAAGTCAACATTGATGTTCTACATGAAGACTAAATCAATGGCTTAGAATGATTTGCTTCAACTATAAATACCCCTCCCCCCTTAAGGTTTTTAGAATTAAGTTAGAAATAAAGTTTGAGTCCTTATTCAAGTATTTGAGAGTATTTACATATTTCTTGTAAATTTGTATGAGAAATAAATATATTTGTGTGTTTTGAGTCATTACGAAATTCTTATTTTTCAACAGTTATATCATATCACTACATATCTATATTTTCTTTAAAATATTTTTTTAGTTACCAAATTCTTTCTTTTAGTTTAAAATATTATTTTCTTTTTAGTTTTGATACTCATTATTGTTTCAAATTATAAAAAAAAATTAATAACATGCGAGCCCCTAAAATTTGACCAATTAACTAATTAATATTAAAATTTTTTAATATATTATATAATAAATAAACTTATATTTTAATTATAATATATTTATAAATATTTAGTTATTAATGTGTTATAAAATAAAATATATTATTATTTTAATATTTATTTTCAATTAGTAGTTAAAAATATTCATAAAAGGCTCAATTTATTAAAAAATAACGATTATATGCTTATTTAATAGTAATTAACTAAAAAAATTAATAGTAGTTAGTTAAAAAATAAATAAAATATTAAATGTATGATTTATTTTATATATTTTTTAATACCAACGTAATATTGAATTGTTAATATATCATAAAATTTTATAATTATAGTATAGTACAATAGTTATGATTACATATAATTATAAGTATTGTATTGCAATATATTTTATTTATAAATTAATATTTATTTATAAAATTTTAATATTGTATTATAAAATATTATTGTTTTATTTATTTTAAAAATTATAAATTAACCATTCAATTTATATTCAAAAGATAATTTATAAATTAGTTATTAATATATTATAAAATAAAATATAATATTATTTTAATATTTATTATCAATTATGAGTTGAAAATAATTTTTTAATTATTATTATATAACGGTATAATTGTGAATTTTAATAAATTATAATTTTTGTAGATATTTTTAAAAATATTAAAACTATTTAAGTTAATAGACGAAATTTTAGGGATTCATGTGTTATTATATTTAACTATGTCAAATAATCGAGGAGAAATTCGAAGTATTATAAAAATAATAGGGAGTATCAAGATATTAAGTCAAACAACAGGAAAAATCAGCTATTCTCCCTATTTATTGCCATGCATTGAATTTGTATAGAATTTTTCTTTTATGTTAATAAGCTCATCATGTCTAAAAACTGTAGAAATGTAAAATTTGTATAAATAAATGAGCTATAATTCGTATATAAAAGAGGAATTAAAAAGATAATACTATATTTTATGGTAACAATTATTTAATTACCCAGTTATTAAAAATTATATAATAACCTGAAAGTTAAAAAAAAAATACTTAATCAATACAAGTCACATCAATAAATAAATATGTAACCATGTTAATCTAGTATTAGTTTGGAAAAATTATACTCAATATAAGTAACCATGTTATTAAAGATGACTTCTTTCTTTTATACTTTATGATTAAACATATAAGATAAATTTACAATTTTAGCCATGATATTAAAGTTGATTTCTTTTTTATAAATATATAATATATATGACCAAACACTTATAAATGAATTTATTATTCACAACTTTTTGAAAGGCTTTATCATCGTAATTTTCAACTCTCCATGAGCAAAGACAACTGACTATCTCTACAAAGAAATAAAACCCTAGCTAGCTGTAAACTTATTGTTGTGAAAGCAATAACACAATTAGGGATATTCAAAATCTAATTCGATTGGCTCAATTCATTTAATCCGATCTGATTACATTCATTTTTAATGGGTTTAGTGAATCAATGGATAAAAATGAATTAAAAAATTTAAAACTTGCTTACAAAGAATTAAGTTTTAAATTAACATCGTCAATCTGTTAAAAATTGATCGACTAACTAAAAATATCTTATAAATATTTTAAATAAAATAAAAATAAATGTGTCGTATAAATTTAATAATTTTAGTTACTAGTATTAAAAAATAAAAAAAATAAAAAAATAATAATAAAAAGAGAAAAAAATGGTATTGTTATAATTTTGTAGGGTCAAGTGTCATTATTAAAATTATAAATCAAATTAAATGAAATAAAAAAATTAGTTTACTCCTTAATTTTCCGTTTAGTTTTCTGCTCAAAACCTATTACTATTTGTCTATTTTTAATAAAATAATTTATTCTACTCCGTTTATTTCACATTTTGATTTTTTAATTCTTATTGAAACCCAAAAATTTCATTCCAACTTCGATTTTCTTTTATTCTCACTAAATTCTTATTCTTACTTTCACTCGCATTTAAAGGTAATTTCTTTAATATTTTGTAATAGATCATTTTTAGTGTTAAATTTTTATATACAATTATGTCTAATGAGGTTTTCTTTTATATTTTAATATTATTCTAGTAATACAATTATATTTGTACTTATTATTTTATTAATTTTTTATTTGTATAATATATATATTTTTTATATTATTGATGAACTGAATTAGTTTTTGTTTCATGTTGTAAATAACTTTTAGATTTGATAAAGAAAAAAATTCAACTCAATTCTACAATTTATGTCTCATTTTAGCGGCTGTCATGTTGTATTGCTATTGCTTATATTGTATTGCTACCACTTATGTTATTGTTACATCGTTTGCCATGTTTTACTGAGTTGAATATGCTATAATGCTAAATTTTTGAATTTATTGATTTATCTTCTTTTAGTTATTATTGCTATTATAATATAATTTTGTTTTGTATCTTCATGATTTTGTAAGCCTCTTTATATATTACTAAATTTTGTATTTTGTATTTTTTTTCTTATAAAAAGTTTTAAAAAATTAGTGCAGAATACTAACTTAAATTTTTTTATATAATTTATTTTTTATTATTGATTTTAAATTAATATATTGTAATATTGTTTTGAAAGTTTAAATATATTAATATTATAAATCAAATTTTTTATTAACAAAATATAACTCACTAAAATAAAAATATTTTTAATTTATTTTAATTAGATTGAATCGGATCGTGTTTAAAATTTTTTTTAATAGATTGAATTGGGTTGTATTCTATATAGTAAATTGGCTTGAGTTGAAAAAATTTCAATTCTTCTGTTACTAAATTGGACATGAATTTAATTAAATCCGTTGAATCCAATTCGTTGGACACTTCTACAGACAATGATGGAACTTTGACCTCTTTAAGTACTTCCCATTTGTATTCATGCATTCATGCAACACAGTTTCTTAATCCAGTCTAAAGTTTATGTTAAATGGGTTTGGCTGCTTTGACTAAACAAGTATCACTTACATGGGTTTGGCTGCAATCATCTAGAATACGATGGGAACATGATATGACGTCGAGCCCACATTTCGGTACATTCTGGAATTTTAATCAATTAAATAAGTAATTTTAGGGCCAATGTAAATAATTAATTAGTTTTCTTTGAAAAGTTAGGCAGCCACATGTTCTCATGTTCTTCGTAAAGAAAATATAATTAATTAAATTAAGTAGGACAACGAAAAAAAAAACCTGAATTAATAGTTCTAAACGTGTGTCTCATTCATTTCATCTTCATTTATTTAATTTTTATTTTCTTTTCAAAAAGTCAATTTTATCGTATGATAAGTTTGGTAGGGAAAACGAAATGCCAAGTCTTTATAAAGAAAGGAGAGCATTGCTTTAGAGCATAACCCAAGTCCCTAAGCTTAGTACTCAAAATGGGGTACACTTCAATGCCCTCTTTCTTTATTCTTTTCTTAGCGTTAACAATCTCTCTTAGCTTCCCATATGAGTCCTCTGCAAGCTACTACGACCCTTATCCTCCTCCTCCATTTCCGCCGAAGGAATCCCCTGCACCAGAGTCGCCGCCCTATTACTACAACTCTCCTCCACCACCTCCTAAGAAATACCCACCACCGCCCCAGGTTTACAAGTCTCCCCCACCACCACAGCCTGTTTACAAGTCCCCACCGCCACCTCCTCCTTACCAGTACTAGGAACTGGCCATAGCGGCGTGCGTTTAAGGTAAACTCCAACTTATTCTTAGCAAATGAATAATACTCACGTAATAAAACTGTAATAAACTAAATCTTCATTTTAAACACTTTTCTCAGAGAACAGGACCACTGACGGAGACTGATGATAATTGAAATGTTCTTGCAGGACTGTAGAGTCGTGTCCTAATAAAGGAAAAGGATAGAGGAAGATATTTACAGAATGAAAGAAAGCGGGTTTCCGCACTTGAATCACTCAGTTTTTATCTTTATGTAATTTCGAAGAAGAATAATCAACAGACAGAATCATGTAGAAGAAAGGACTTGTAATCTGTTCATGATATTTATAAATATATATTTGTGAGATGGTCCACACCTATGTTATATATACATTGATGTTTACTTAATAATACTAAATAATAAATTATCACATCAGTTAAAATAAATATTCCCAAACAAACATTTAATTATAAATGTGAGCTTTAAAAGCTATCATGTTAATTTTAAAGGTATCCTATGATACTATATTATATTGTAGAAAAGAAAGAGATAAAAGTAATAATGTATGCTTTCATGTTGGGTAACATAAAAGAAGAATTATATAATTAATCAAGAAATATCATTTTATGTAGCTAGTAGTCACTAAGACTTTCGATATTGGTGGATTGAATTATTTTAAAAGCGATTACGTAGAGCAAGAGATGAGAGACTTTTCTTCTTCCTTTTTCTTCCTCTTTCGGGACACAACTTAACAAAAGCAGCATTACTAGCTTTTGAAACTTACCAAACCCTAACCCTAAACCATATATCACATTCTCCATCTACTACCTATAGCTCTAGTCTTCACCAAACACCTATGGTTCTTACGGATTTAGAGTTAAGTGTTAGCACCCCTCCCTCACTTCCTAACCACCAAGCTTTGAACCTTGGGGGTAAGGGGGCAAAAAACTAAATTTTGGCTCTACATAGGATCTACCCCCTTACCTTTAATAAATAAATAAATAAATCATTATTCCATGTGAAAGAAAAAAAAATGTTTTTAAAGGTAAAAGAGTTATAGTAAATTTATCTTTCTTATCATAAAAGGACAATTTATGATTTTTTATTATTAATTCTCTAACTAACTAAAGAATTATTAAAGATTGAGATGCCTACAATTATAATATAATTTAATTAGAAATGTTGAACTGCAACTTTGACCTAAAAATTTAAATTTTTAGATTAAATGATAGAATATATGGTATCAAAACATATTTGACTTCACAATATCCTGTTCAAATCTATCACACTAAAAATTAAAATAATTATTAAAATTTACATTACAACAAAAAAAGTTATGTTCAATACAAATAATTTTTACTCTCAAATTATTTTTACCATGAAGAAGAGTAGCGATGTTATTAAAGATGACTTCTCTTTTTATAATTTATGATTAAACACAAATAAATTTATATTTTCAGTTATGTTATTAAATATGATTTCTCTCTCATTTAGAATACGATGAGATAAATGTAGTTTTTTTGTAACCATTTGGGGGAGTATATTGGTGGCTATGGTTTGTCTATAGGTCATCAGACAGCTTATTTTGCTGAGATAATGGCTGTTATATTGCTATTGAGTTGGCATACGAAAAGGGGTGGTATAATCTTTGGTTTGAATGTAATTCTTTCTTGGTCATTCGTCTCCTCATGAATAATTCTCTTTGTCCTCCTTGGTCTCTATAAACTCGATGGCTCAATTGCCGGCACTACATTACTAAGATGAATTTTAGATATTCTCACACTTTTGGAGAAACAAATTCGGTAGCTGATACTTTGACCAACCTGGGATTGCATTGTAATGATCTGAAATGGTGGTCTGCTTCTCCTTCTAAAATTGGCAAGCTCCTTGCTCAAGATGCAAACGGATTGCCGTACTATAGATTCACTTAATTTCCTTTGATCTTTGATTTTTTGTTTTTCTGTTTTTTGGTTCAAGGGTAAGGTTTCTATGTCCCCCCTTTTGTTTCCTTCTTGTGTTATGGTTTCTTATTTAATATATTCGCCTACCTGATTTGGTGGCTTGTCCAAAAAAAAAAAATAATACGATGAGATAAAACCCTAGTTAGCTGTAAGCTTATTATGTGAAAGAAATATCACAATGATGGAACTTTGACCTCTTAAGTACTTCTCATTTTTTTGCATGCATTCATGCAATCACAGTTTCTTTATCCAGTCTAAAGTTTATGTCATCAATTACTAGTTAAAATCAATAGCAAAGGTAAGAGGCTGCTTTGCCTAAACAAGTTCTAACTCTTTTAGGTTTTAACTAGATGAGATAGAGTCGTCGGGAAAAATGCTTTTGAAAAAAGCACTATCTTGCATGGGTGGCTGCAATCAATTAGAATACGATGAAAACATGATCTGATATATAGAGTGGGAGGCCACAATTCGGTAGGCTCTTGAATCTTAATCGATCAAATAATTACTTTTACGGCCCATGAGAAAGTAGTAGTTAATTTATTTATCATTAAGCTTATTTGAGATTGTTGTTGTAAACTTTAATTTTCAACTGTCAAAATCAATTTTAATTACTTTTTTCTAAACATTGTTATCTCAACAAATTTTAAGAAATAAGTCTCTACGTATTTTTCAAAATTTAATTTTTATATATAACATACAATAGAGATTAGATTGGTGATGATTTAATTTAAATGGAATTAATTAAATACTGTATATGATAATCGCTTAACCGACGACATTAATTAAGTATTATATATGATAGTAAATACCTACCTTGTGAGAAGTTATGTCGTCCATGAGCCTACAGATAACAGATGATGCTCTTACAATCTTAGGGTTATTAGATATCCATTCAACACTCTCCTTAGTTACAATATCACCCATGCCAACGAGAGAAGTTGTTGCCAGCACTAAGTAGCCACTACTTATAAGTGCAACCTCCATATGTTCCTCAATTGTTGGAACATAACCTTCCTTGAACCACTTGGCTTCTACAAAATACGTTGCAACTAGTTCTTGCATCTGATCAGGAACATATAATATATATATATAAATAGTACGTCGACCAAAAGAAAGAGAAAATAAATATTAATTATTTATGAATATATAAACACCATGAAGCTACAAAGAAATTGCCTACCTTATCTTTCGCATAACGAAGGCAGTATGATCTTCCTTGCTTGGCCAATTCCTCTTCAATTTCATTATAAATATCTAAGAGTGTTTTATAAATTAGCTTCATATATTTTGGAAGTATATCTGTAGAGTTAACGTCCCATCTGAAAGTTACCAAATAACCATACTAAAAGTTAAATAAAGAAATGAAGATATTTAAATAAAATTATATATATATATATATATATATTACGTATGATAGGTTTAATTAATTCAAACCTTTTGACAGCTTCAGTAAAGAGTTCGAGCTCTTCAAAAGTACCGTACGCATCGTATGTATCGTCTATGATAGATGTTATATAAATTACTTTAGTCATCATTTTTCTAGCCAATGCATACTTCGGCTCAAAGTAAACTCCTAATATTCAAAAATATAACTCCACTAATCGATCTCTCGCGTAAGGCAACTTCTTAGTGAAGTCTAAATCTTTCCACCACCTGAAATTTAATTAAACTACATATTAAAACCTTCTTAATAGAACTCAAATTGACTTGCATCAGTACAATTACCCTATTCATTAATAAATTAATTGAGGCAGAATCCATTGCTTGTAATTTAATAAATAACGAACGTACCTCGTAAGGGTACTCAATTCCTTCGGGTGTGTTGCTTGTAATATGTTGAAGTCTAACTTTGCAAACTTCAATAAAGTTTGATTGCATGAATCATCTCTTGGATAGATAGACAAAAAGTACCACGTGTCTAATCTTGGTAAGGTTTTACAAAGAGGACGATGGAGAACATGATTTATTTGTTCTGCAAGATTAGGGCATACATGAGATACTGCTGACCTAAGATGAGTTTTAGCGAAAGCAATGGCTTCATCCAAAATATCTTCTCCACAAATGGCTAGGTGTGCTGCCTCATACAAGCTTAACAAGCCTCGAACATCACTTGTCAACGTTGCCTTGAATTTATTTCTCCATCTTTAAACTTTTCAAATACATCTGATTACATATGAATAATTCAAAGAAATTTAATTTAGTCAACACAATTTAATTAAAAATTTTGCTTCAGGATTTTGCAGTTTACATATATACGTATGTATATGTAGCTTAAGTAATTAAAATTAATTTCTTACCACACGAAATCTTAATTCCTTGCTGTCTGAGTAGTCGAAAGTAAAGAGAAACAGTGTAGAGATCATCATCACTGTCAATATCAAGGTGATTATTATGCATTTTCTCCAGTTCATCGTCGATCTCCTTTTCGAAGAGATAAGCCACACCCAAGCGTTGTACTGTATCAATAAGCTGCAATTTCTTGACTTGTTGATCTATATTAGCAACTATCAATCGCCTTATGTCTTGTTTTAGTTCCTCGTAGTGTTCTTGAGTTGCAGGATCAGTTGTCTGCACAAAGATTAATAATCACCGATATATCAAAACGATAACGTAAACATGCATGTACTACTATATCTATAAGGTGGTGTATATACTCTGCATACTCAGCAACTATTTCTTATAGTATATTCATATTCATTAAATACTCATTAAAATTAAAAGAAGCATGCAGTAATTAAATTACCATGGATTCGTTAGCATATGCAAGGAAATGATCCCCCCAAAGGGTAGGATGAAAATTTGCCGAGCGGCGATTAGCTTTCTGCTGATCATCATCTTGGGTTAAAATACAAGTGGCTGAAATTTGAGAAGACATAATGGACATATATATATGTATACGTGTACGTATAGGAGATATATATATATATATATATATATATATATATATATATATATATATATATATATATGAGATTGCAAGAGGAAGAAAAAGTATATAGTAATACAAGTTAAAGTTGTGGAAGAGGTAAGTGTGGTGCGTTAGATGCTGTATGTTATGTTCTCTATTTATATACAAGCTGGCTGAACCGAGAAGTAATATTTGCCTGCCAGAGTTGATTTTTATAAAATGCATGTACATGTAAAAAATGCGAATTCCTTGTGGCAGTCATTTTCCAAAAAGCAATGCTCCCTATTCCTTCACGTAAATACAGTTTTCCATGGTCAAATTAACTTCTCATTAAGAATGTTCAACTATGCTTATGAATTAATCTTAAATTAATGACCTGAAATTTAAATTAATAAAGCATTTCATAACGTTACATTACGTAAAACTAATTACTTGGAAACCTCTAATATCATTGATTTGTTTGAATAAACTCTCCGCCACCGCTCTACTCTTCAATTTTCTCCCCTCTTGACTCTAATAGTAATTACACTATATATATATATATATATTTAAAAAAAAAAAGTGAATATTGTGTCATCACTATCATCAAGACATAGCTAGGGCCATCCTACCATTACCAATCACCTTTTGAAAAACACCATTGAACTCGTAACACTCCAATGACCAAATCCCCGCCATCCTTGCCGTCGAGGATACTCAGTCAACCTATCTCTTATAGTATTAATATATAAGAGATGAGAGACTTGTCTTCTTCCTTTTTCTTCCTCGGTTGCGACACACCTTGACAAATTAAAGCAGCATTATTAGCTTTTGAAACTGACCAAACCCTATCCCTAATCCATATATCACATTCTCCGTCTACTAGCTGTAGCTCTAGTCTTCACCAAACACCTATGGTTCATACGAAATTTAGAAGCAGTAATAGCAGGAATAATTAATTCATGTAAAAGAAAAAAAAACATGATTTAAAAGATAAAAGAGTCATAGTAAATTTATGTTTATTATCATAAATTTCTGATTTTTTATTATTAACTCACTAAATAATTAAAGAATTATTAAGGATTTAAATGCTTACATTTATAATATAATTTAATTAGAAATGTTGAACTACAACTAACCTAAAAATTTAAAATTTTAGATTAAATGATAATTCATATATTATCAAAACATATTTGACTTCACAGTATACTGTTCAAATCTATCAAACACTAAAAATTAAAATAATTATTTAAATTTACATAACAAAACTTATTAAGTAAAACTGTATTTGCACATGAGTTGGAATGATATATAGTTTACATACAAATATTTTAGTCTTTATCCTAAAATTTAAATTTTCATATCAAATTGACAACTCAACAAAAAAAAATTATGCTCAATATTACAAGTAATTTTACTCTCAATTTTTTTTATGGTGAACATGGCGTTATTAAATGTGTTTTTTTAAATAATTTATATTAAAAAAATAAATAAATTTATATTTTTAGCCATCCTTACTGTGCCAACAGCCTGGAGAAATCTGGCCACCATTGTTTGAGGAATATATATATAGGGTTAGAATCAATGGCCCTTTTTTTTACACAAAATCTTACATCAAATATAAACCGTTGGATCTGAGCATATCAAACGGTTGAGATTGCATCTGATATGTACATTAATTATAGATGCGTTAATTACATGGTTAGATACAATATCAACTATTGAATGTGCCTAGATCCAACGGCCTATGTTTCATGTAAAATTTTGTGTAAAAAAAAGAGGCCATTGATGAGAGATTAATGCATAATTAATGCACATGTCAGATGCAATCTCAACTGTTAGATATACCCAGATTCAATGGCTTATATTTTATGTAAGATTTTGTGTAACAAAAAAAAAAAAAAAACTCTTAATCTTACCCCATAAATGTATGGTTGTATATATATATATATATGTGTGTGTGTTGATAATCAAAGCCTTGTTGAATAGCCATCTTAAAATTTACGAAATCTCTCACTAATTTATTATTGGGTATTTGCGTTTAAAAGTAAATGATCCAGTAAAGCTAGAAAATCTGGCACATATCGATTGGATCTCCTTTCTCTTGTGTATTTGCGATTTATCTTTTTACTATGATAGTTCTTTAATTTAGTCCTGATTTTGTTGCATTTTGGTCCACCCTATTCTTATGCTTCGGTCTTTTCTTTTTCGAGTCAAATTAATCCTTTTTTAGCCTAATTAACTATCAAAAGTTAAATTTATCATTTTCTGTACAAAACATCCAAAGTATATCAAATCTAAAAGAAACTTGAGGATTAAACAAACAATTGAAGTTTAAAAGTAAATGATTTAGTGCGTGTTTTACGCACTTATCAAACCTTATAAAACTTTCTTCCATCTTTACTACCAGGGACTTATGTAAAACTAAAAAATAATTAAATTAAAGTTGAATTAATTAAAATTATTAAAATATGTCTTAAGTTGTTGTTTCAGTAAAATTCTAGGATGAAAACATTATTATCCCAATAATAAATTAGTGAGAGATTTCGTAAATTTTAAGATGGCTATTCAACAAGGCTTTGATTATCAACACACACACACACACACACACACACATATATATATATACAAACATACATTTATGGGGTAGGATTAAGACAATCTGGCACAAGCATAAGAATATGTGCTAGATTTTCTAGCTTCACTAAATCATTTACTTTTAAACTTCAATTGTTTGTTTAATCCTCAAGTTTCTTTTAAATTTGATATACTTTGGATGTTTTGTACAGAAAATGATAAATTTAACTTTTGATAGTTAATTAGGTTAAAAAATGATTAATTTGACTCGAAAAAGAAAAGACCGAAGCATAAGAATAGGGTGGACCAAAATGCAACAAAATCAGGACTAAATTAAAGAACTATCACAGTAAAAAGATAAATCGCAAATACACAAGAGAAAGGAGATCCAATCGATATGTGCCAGATTTTCTAGCTTCACTGGCAGAAGCAGGACTGAATTGCAATAAAGTCTAAAACTTTAGCTTAATGTCTGGTTAATTATAAGTATAGGGACTTAATTGATATTGGCCAGTCAAATTGAATTTCCGGGCATTTCTAAGTAAAATCAAGTGCGCAGCCGCGCCATGAAGGTGCGCGACTGCACGGCACCTTGTTCCCCAAATAATGGTCGAATTTTGGATTTAAAAAGGAAGAGAAGGGAAGGAAAAAAGGGTGGGTCATTTGTTGGGATAGATCTGGGAAGGAAAAGGGAGAGAAAGAAGAGGAGAAGAAGAAGAGAATTGGAAGAAGAATTTGGGAGAAACATTAAATTCGAATTTGGATGAAAAACTCTCCTATTCTAGTTTATCTCTTTCCCTTTATTTTAATTTATTGTTGTGAATTGAACAAATTTGTGAATTTCAAATTCATGTTATTAATTGTTGAATTTATGATTTGTGAATTTGAATTCTACCCAATGTGTGGCTAAACCCATTTTTTAGGGCAATGATTTAATCTATTTGAAGCATCCATTAATAAGATTGTGTTGTTCAATTGATTTGAGATTGTATGTTAAGTGTTTATTATGATAATTAATACTTTTGGATATTTGGCTAATATTTGGATGAATTGTGAATTGATGGGATTTGAGAAATGAACATCATATCTAGACCATGTGATAAATACCGTAAATTGTATGTTAGATAGAGATATATTAATATGATTTGCGTAGTTTGATTAGAAATTATCATCATTTGTAATGCATTTCCGTTTAATTAATTTCACATAGAGATATAATGAAGTTTTAAATGCGAAATAGACTTGAGTGATCTCGAGAGAGACAATCGAATAAATTAGAATAATTAACTAGCAACACATGCGTTAAATTAGAATAACATCAATTGAAGAAGTGGATGCGACCAAATACGATAAAATCATTAGCCCTAGACATTTTTATTATTTGAATTCTTAAGTATTTTGCTTCATTCTTAATTTTAATCTTATAAACAAAAATTATTTCGATTTCTTTAGATAAATTCGTAAATTAATCACCTTCAGTAGTTATAGGATTACATTGCTCGTGGGATCGACATCCACTTATCACTTTATTACTTGTTTGCGATACGTGCACTTGCGTTCGTTTATTTTACACGCAATAAGTTTTTGGCGCCGTTGCTGTGAATGTTAAGTTCCTTTAATATCGATTTAGATTAATATTGGGTTTAATCTAAAGTTTATTTTTATTTGTTTATTTTTACAGGTTTGTCTTTTTAGTACATGAGAAAAGTCGGAAGTAGTGTTCTATTGCCTTCATCATCCAAATGATTCAAACTTCAGTTCAGTTTAACGGGTTAGCACATGAGGGCCCGAATGCCATATCGCAAATTTCTTGAAAGTTTGTGATATATTCAGACATAATAGGGTATCAGATGATGCTGTAAAGCTTCGGTTATTTCCATTTTCATTAAGAGAGAAAGCCAAGAGTTGGTTAAGTTCATTGCCACCGGGAACCATCACTACATGGGATGAATTGGCACAAAAGTCCTTAGCAAAGTTTTTAGCAAAGTTTTTTCCTCCTACAAAAACAGCCAAGTTAAGAAATGATATTGTCACTTTCACCCAATTTTACGTGGAATGTTTATATGAAGTTTGGGAAAGATACAAGAAGATGATGAGAAGATGCCCACACCATGGCTTACCCAAGTGGCTTTAAGTTCAAACATTCTATAATGGATTAGGAGCTTCAACAAGAACATTAGTGGATGTAATTGCTGGAGCTGCTCTGATGGGTAAATCAATCGATGAAGCTTACAATTTGTTAAAAGAGATGGCTGCAAGCGCCTTTCAGTGGCCCTCAGAACGTTTAATACCGAAGAAAGCTTTTAGGGTTCATGAAGTTGACAACATTTCTGCACTTACAGCTCAGCTTGCTACCTTATCCAAGCTACTTGAAGTCATGGCAGCACAAACTATTCAAGTTTTGTAGGTTGTTTGTGAGCTATGCAGTGGCAACCATCCTAGCACAAATTGCCAAGTTGGTAATCCATTTTCCCCATCTTCCTCTGGACAAGTTTCATATGTTGGTAATTACAATCAACAGAACAACAACCCTTATTCTAATACCTACAATCAAGGATGGCGGAATCATCCTAATTTCTCTTGGAGGGGAAATCAAAATGCAGCAAGACCACCCCCCGGATTCCAACCCCAAGAGAAAAAGGTCAACCTAGAAGAAGCATTGACTCAACTTACCGTGAACACATCTAAGTTCATGACAAAGACTGAGACAACCTTGCAAAATCAAGCGGCTTCTATTAGGAATCTTGAAGTGCAAGTAGGGCAACTTGCAAGCATGATGACAGAGAGGCAGCAAGGATCACTGCCTAGCAATACCGAAACCAACCCAAGAGAACATGTGAATATCATTACACTTCGAAGTGGGAAGAAACTTGAAGAACCAAAAGACAAGATGAAAGAACAAAATGGGGAACAACATAAATCTGTATCATCTAATCAAGCAAAAATAGAGGAAGTCCATGATGAAGAGCAAACTGTAAGCACCGGCCACACCCCTAAGGAAATAAGTCTTTCAAGACCACCACCGGAAGAACCAACTCCTCCAAAGAAAACTATATCGCCTCCACCATACATGCCACCAATTCCATTCCCTCAACGTCTCAGGAAGAACAAGCTAGATAAGCAATTTTCCAAATTTCTTGATGTTTTCAAAAAGTTACATATTAATATTCCTTTTGTAGATGCACTTGAGCAAATGCCGAGCTAGCAAAGTTCATGAAGGAAATATTGTCTAACAAAAGAAAATTGGAAGAGAATGAAACTGTGATGCTTACGGAAGAATGCAGTGCAATTTTGCAAAACAAATTGCCACCGAAATTGAAGGATCCAGGGAGTTTCACTATACCTCATACTATTGGAGAGTTTCATATTGAAAAAGCTTTATGTGATCTAGGTGTAAGTATCAACCTAATGCCCTTTTCTGTTTTTAGGAAATTGGGGCTTGGTGAAGTTAAAGCAACAACCGTATTACTTCAATTTCCGGATAGATCAATAAAGCATCCAAGAGAAATTATGAAAAATGTACCGGTTAAGGTTAACAAGTTCATATTTCCAGCAGATTTTGTAGTGTTGGATATGGAAGAAGACCATGAGATTCCTCTCATTCTTGGTAGGCCATTTCTTGCCACTAGTGGAGCTTTGATCGATGTCAAACATGGTGAGCTGAGACTAAAAGCAAATAAGGGGGAAGTTAAGTTCAACATCTTTTATGGCATGAAATCTCAAGGTAAACCATGTACTTGCCATAGGATAGATATTATCAACAATGGTGTGGTAAATGCTCAAGGAGATAAGATGAAGAAGTTTCAAAATGAGGGATACAAGATTGCCAAAATTCCTAAGGAGATAAAGGAATGGCATGATAGAAAAGCTTTTGGGAAACATTTTGCACCAGGTCATCGTGTTTTATTATTCAATTGGAGATCAAGGTTATTTCCGGGTAAACCAAAGACAAGATGGTTAAGTCCTTTCACAGTGGTCCGAGTGCTTCCTTATGGTGCAGTGGAGATCAATCACGAAATTAAAAGAATATTCAAAGTGAATGGATAAAGGTTGAAGCACTATATGGACAATGAATTTGAGCAATGCAAAACCATCATCAATTTAGAGAAATTCTGAGTTTTTATTTGAAAGGGAAGAGCTTCGTCCGGCTGAAGACGTTAAACTTAGCGCTAATTGGAAGGCAACCCAAATTGTTAAAATTTTATTATGTTATTTTATTTTATTTGGTTTATATCTTTGTTTAAATTTTCTATTTTATTCACTTGCGCTAGCGCAAGGCAGCAAGCGCGCGCCTTGCCTAATGCAAGGCAGTACGCGGTGCGCGATCGCGCCCGCATGCGCCCAATTCCAGGCGCGCGGATAGCTCGCAGTGCACGCCTGCGTGCCTATGATTGCCCTCCCCTTGTTTATTTTTTCTGTTTTATTTTGTTTTCCCTCTCATTTTTGTGTTGTCCTCCAAACCCCGAAATAACCCAAAATCTTCCCAAATTCTTAACCCACTTCAATTACTTCATTTTTTTTTCAAATTTCAAAATTTCAGCTTCAATTTTTGCATCCATCTATCAATTCCAAGTAAGTATTTATTATTTTGCAACTTAACATATTTGTTTACATTTATGATTGAAAATTTGAAAAAAATGTGTGAAGTTAGTGAAAGAAATTGTGATTGTAAGTTGCAATTGGTAGTAGTTATGGAGTTCTTGCGAATTTAAGAAGTGTTTGTGAATTTTGTGACGAATGTTTTGGGAAAATGGAAGTGTTTTATTATTTTGTTGGATAAAATCTATTTTTGCACATCACATGTTTGACGAAATTACGGAGTGAAGGTTAAGTTTTAAGTTCCTGAGTTTGATCATTGGGAAACACTTGGTGAGTTTCTTAGAGTGAAAGAAAGGTAATACAAGGGTTGAAATGAGGGAAAAAGAAGTAGTGAAAGTGAGCATTCCGAGAGTTCGGTGAATTGCCTAAACGAAAAATTTGGGTGATAGAAGCATAAAAGAAATTCACCAAATTTGAAGAATAGGATAAAGCTTTAGTGAGAGCGAGCATTGAAAACGAGTCAGCGAGATGGAATGATTATGGAATTTATTCAAATCACAAAATGAGAAGCACTCACCGACACAATTTTCACCTCCATATGAACCAACAAGAATGCTAACAAATGAGAGGTATGCTCTTCATTTTCTTCCCTTTTGTTTTTCATTTTTCCTTTCTTTTAACATTGAGGATAATGTGTTCTTTAAGTTTGGGGGTATCAAGAAACTTTTATGATATGTTTTTAAGTTTTGTGGAAAATGATTTGTGATTTCTATTTGTTTAAGTGTTGGCAATTCTATGCTTTTGTTTTTACTCTTTTCTTTTCTTTATCTCCCTTTTGAGAGTGAAATGTTTTTTTTTAGTTGAACATGCTTTTGAGTTACATAGAAAGTTAATGATATAATTGTCATGGTGAGTGCTTAAATTATGAAAAATAATGAATGTTGTTATATCCCTTGGGTTTGATTTGTTGACAAATTTATTGTACTTGATAGTTCCTCAAGAATTTTAAGCACTTAGTTACAAATGCTTGGGTGTGTGAAAATTTAGAGAAGGTTTGTGTGAGCTTTGTAAGGATGAAGTCCTATTGAACTCTAGAACTTAATTAATTGTCACTTGAGGCGAAATCCTAGAGGAGACTCCATTAAGGAAATGAATTAGGCATTCTTTGTCATATTTGAACCTTTCAAGTCAACCTAGAACTAATCAATCCTTAGCTTACCCCTTTTGAGCCAAAAAAAAAAAATTTCTTTTCTTGTTTCATCATTCACACAATAGCTAGCATGAAATAAAAATACCTTCTTTTTGAGTAACACTCTAAATTTCCAACCATGCTAAAGTTTTGAAAATAAGAGAGGTTGAATGAGCGTAGAAAAAAGCCGAACTCTTACCGAGTAACCGGGTCTCATGCCTAGGCAAGCATAGAGAATTCACATCAAAAGATAAAAGGAAGGCCAATTATGAGAAAAAAAAAAAGAAAAAGAAAAAAAAATAATAAGTCAAACTCTTACCGAGTAACCAGGTCTTATGCCTAGGTAAGTATAGAGAACTCGCGTCAAAAGGTAGGGTAAGGTTTAAAAAAAAAAATGAAAAAAAAATGATGAACCTTTGCAAATAAATAAGTTTGGGGGTATACATCTCCTCTTTGTATTTAAATCATCATTTGAGAGGTGAATGAAGAAGAAAGTGTTGAAATTTGGTAATGATCAAAGGATTGAAGAAAGAGCTCTATGATGGTTGAGATAATTAGGGTGCTTGAACCTTACTTAAATATCCATTTTCCCCACCTTAACTTTATCTTATCATTACAAGCTTAATGAAGTCCTAAAGATCCTTGATGCGATTTTCTTCTACATTAGTGGAGAGTGACATGGAAATTAAGCTTATGGAGTTTCTAAAATTTAATATGAGTTTAAATTGTGCACAAACTAATCCGAATTAAATCAAAACCCATCATTTGTGGCATTTCACACACGCACGAGCGAGGAACTTTTGAGTAGAATGATATTTGTTTTTCAAGTCAAATTTGGAGACAAATTGAAAGCATTGTTTTCTTTAAGTTAAGTAGATAACTTAATCTTTGAGGCTTTAGTTTGTTTTAGCTCAAAGTATGTTAAAATGTTTTATTTAATCTCGATTGTGCATAATTTTGATAAATCCCTTACCTCCCTTCTCTTTGATTTGATTTGATTTGCTTGAGGACAAGCAAACATTCAAGTTTTGGGGTATTTGATAAGTGCGTAAAATACGCACTAAATCATTTACTTTTAAACTTCAATTGTTTGTTTAATCCTCAAGCTTCTTTTGGATTTGATGTATTTTGAATGTTTTGTACATAAAATGATAAATTTAACTTTTGAAAGTTAATTGGGTTCAAAAAGGATTAATTCGGCTCAAAAAGGAAGAGACCGAAGCATAAGAACAGGGTGGACCAAAATGCAACAAAATCAGGACTAAAATGAAGAACTATCACAGTAGAAAGATAAATCGCAAATACATGAGAGTAAGGGATCCAATCAATATTTGTCAAATTTTCTAGCTTCGTTGGCAGAAACAGATGTGCGATCGCGCGCCTTGTTGCGCGACTGCGTATTGCGTTCTGCCCAGGTGGACTAAAGTGCAACAAAATTAGAATTGAATTTCAATAAAGTCTAAAACTGCAGCTTAATGTCTGGTTAATTATAAGTATAGGGATTCAATTGATATTTGCCAGCCAAATTGAATTTCTGGGCATTTTTGGGCAGAATCAGGTGCGCAGCCATGCCATGAAGGTGCGGTGCCTTGCTCCCCGAATAATGGTTGAATTTTGGGTTTAAAAAGGAAGAGAAGGGAAGGAAAAAGAGGTGGGTCATTTGTTGGGATAGATTTGGGAAGGAAAATGGAGAGAAAGAAGAGGAGAAGAAGAAGAGAATTGGAAGAAGAATTTGGGGGAAATATCAAATTCAAATTTGGATAAAAAGCTCTCCTATTCTAGTTTATCTATTTCCTTTTATTTCAATTTATTGTTGTGAATTGAACAAATTTGTGAATTTCGAATTCATGTTATTAATTATTGAATTTGTGATTTGTGAATTTGAATTCTACCCAATGTGTGGCTAAACCCATTTTCTAGGGCAACGATTTAATCTATTTGAAGCATCTATTTCTAAGATTGTGTTGTTCAATTGATTTGAGATTGTGTGTTGAGTGTTTATTATGATAATTAATGCTTTTGGATATTTGGCCAATATTTGGATGAATTGTGGATTGATGGGATTTGAGTAATGAACATCATATCTAGACCATGTGATAAACACTGTAAATTCCATGTTAGATAAAGATATACTAATATGGTTTGCATAGTTTGATTAGAAATTATTACCATTTGTAATTCATTTCCGTTTAATTAATTTCACATAGAGATATAGTGAAGTTTTAAATGCGAAATAGACTCGAGTGATCTCGAAAGAGACAATCGAATAAATTAGGATAATTAACTAGCAACACATGCTTTAAATTAGAACAACATCAATTAAAGAAGTAGATGCGACCAAATACGATAAAATCATTAGCCCTAGACATTTTTATTTTTTGAATTCTTAAGTATTTTGCTTCATTCTTAATTTTAATCTTATTAACCAAAATTATTTCGATTTCTTTAGATAAATTCGTAGATTAATCACCTTCGGTAGTTATAGGATTACATTTCTCGTGGGATCCACATCCACTTATCACTTTATTACTTGTTTGCGACACGTGCACTTGCATTTGTTTATTTTACACGTAACAAGGTTGAAACCCCTTGCAAAAACACGTCTTGAATGAGGTAAAATTGATATGATGTTATGATAATTTGGTATTTTCAAATTGTAATGTTTTTAGTAATTTTCTATACATAGTAAGTACAAAATAAATACTAAATTATGTTATTTTGCAAGTAGAAAAATATATATGGATAATAATTTGCACAAGAAATTCTATATATAATTCTTATTTTTATTCTATCAAGTAGTCAAATTTAAATTTTAATATAGTTATCGTGTGAGAATAGTACTACAATATATATGCTAGCTATAATGATATTTTTAACTTCAAGTTATTATATAGAATTTTAATGATTGTAAAATTACTTTTGAATATAAAATTTTTATAATAACAAAATAATTTTAATTATTATAGAAATTATTATATATGTATTTTTAAAAAAGTTATTTATTAAAGATTGAAAAATATATCAATATAATGTATTTGGTGTAGTAGTTAAGATATTGGTTTTTTCATTAAGATCACATGTTCAAAATTAACCAAGGCAATATTATTTTGCAATTTTAAAAGAAGAGGATTTAGGAGTATTTTAGTAAGTTTAAAATTCTTCTATAATGAGACAAATATTGTAAAAAAGGTTTGTGTCTCTTTCCATTAAACTTGGATTTCCACAAACCTCAAGAAGGTATGTGGAAATACCCCTTATTTTAATTAATTTCATGCTAAAATTACTAATTTGATCCATTTCTACACCTAATTTGAACAATGCTGCCTCAAAAAATATATATATATTCACACTCTAATATGGTGAACCTGCACACAGATAAAAATTAATTTTTACCATAGATAAGGATCCTTTGGCCACCTAAGCCTAGATGGTCAAAATTATTAACTATTTTATTTGCATTATTATTTAACACAATGATATAATATACCTTTCATACAAAGTACATATAATCAAATTGGTTATATTGCCAATTTTGAATAATGTTGAATCGAATCTATCATAAATAAAAATTTTATTCAAATTAATTTATAAAAATTCTAACTTTGACCAAATGCAATATAATAATTAATCTCTCCTTTTTAATTAGGTGACGTTGAGACAAACAAAAATTACCAAACTTATTGCACGTGTTGGCTTTAAGACTGTGATTTGTATTTGCTTAGTGTTTAATGTCTTGTCAAAAGAAATTAGCTCAAGAGTAAGATTTTCTAATTAAGGTCCAATTAATCCCATCACATTCAAAAGAGAATTTGGTTTGTCATAGTAATCTTATCTTATCTTAGGAAGAGTTAGGTGGGTTTTGAATCTAGGTTATTGTTGTCTAACTACTGTCATTTGCTTCCATTTTTTTTTTTAATTTTAAATTTTTTATTTATCTTTGAGCCTATTTCCGATTATTGTTGTAAATTTTAAAACGATTTTCAACTATTAAAATCAATGCTAAGGGCTTGGTACGTTGTTATCTCACAGTAGATTTTAAGAAATAAGTTTTTACCTACCTTTCAAAATCTAATTCTTAAAATTGATCTTATCTGTATTTGTAATTTCATATATATCTCTCCATGAATTATAAAATCCGAAATTCTCCTTAATAAATTTAGATTTAGCTTAAATACTTTGTTATTAGAAAATATAGTTTTCTACTTCAATCATCATGCTACACAACTATATCATCAAGGTTGGTATGATCTTCAATACTTTAATATTTAATTTATATATATTTAATCAATTTAATTTATCTATATAAATCAGAATTGAAAATAGATATTGTGACATGACTTTATTATGACTTTAAATTATGCTTGAAAAATATTTATACATATTAAGTTTGATTATTTTATACTACATATATATTGACAAATAAATATTATATTTAACATTTTATATATATATATATATATATATATATATATATATAAAAGTTATTTGTATTACAATATTTTAACAGTAAAGTTTATCAAATACTAAACTAATTTTTTTTTTTATAATTGATCAGCAGCTCTATACCTTTACACATTTGTTTACACTCATTTATATATCGTTGAATCTATTCATTTTTAACGGTTGAGATTAAATCTAACATATGTAATAATTACGGTATATTAATTAATAGATAATAAATATAATATAATTAAGAAAAATTGGTAGATACCCCGAGCTATTGAAAAACGGTAGATACCCCTTGATGTTTTGAAAACGACAAATAACCTCTTGAAATTACTATGCAGTCATGTAAATTGACTATTTTGCCCTTATAAATTTGAAAGGCATATTAATTGACTATTTTAACTTAATTATTAATACATAATAACCAATATACCCTTACAATTTATTTTTGGCAATTAGTCGCTAAATTATTATTAATATTTTAAATAATTTTATTGTTATTATATTAATTTATAATGCAATCAATTAAAATAAATTTTAAATAATATTTGGATTATATTATTTATATTTTGAGAATATTTGTGATAAGTAAATGTCATTGAATATTTGGGATTTATATATCAAATATATTATAAATAATATATTCATGAAATCCAAATATTAGTTAGGATTTATATTAATTGTTTGTATAATTTATACTTTTGAGAATATTTATATAATTTATATATAATTGTATTAATTTATAAAAAAAAACTTAAATAATTTATGTAATTTATAACCAAATGTTCTTAATTTATAACACAATCAATGAAAATAAAACCCAAATAATATTTTTATTATATGAATTGTATTATTTATAATTTGGAGAATATTTATATAATTTATACACAACTCTGTATATTAACTTATAAATAAAATAATTTATATAATTTACAATCAATTATTCTAAAAAAATATTGAATATTATTAATATAATGATAATAAAATTATTTAAAATATTAATAATAATTTAAAGATTAATTATCAAAATTATTGAATACATAATTATTAAAAAAATCATAAGGGTATACTAATTACTATATATATTAATAACTGAGTTAAAACAGTAAATTAATATGCCTTCTAAATATATAAGGGTAAAATAATCATTTTGTATGATAATATAGTAACTTCAAAGGGGTATTTGTTGTTTGCCAATAGTTAGAGGGGTATATGCCATTTTGAAAATATCATGGGGGGTATGCCTAGGGAATACCTATCAATTTTTCTATAATTAATATAAATATAAGACGCAATCTCAAACATTAAATGCATTTAGATCTAATTTATAGTTTATAAATAACTAACAAAAAATGTATAGTTAAAAAGTAATTTGTCCTTCCCTTATATATAGTCAACCGTAATCCTAGCTCTGTTAAACACTTTGGTCATGTTTGGCAGGTTGGTTGGCCTGTATTAATGAACCACCCTGCATTAAAATTTTTTTATCCTTTCTTTGGCAACAAAAGTTATCTACATTGCACTGGATTAAAATTACAAATAATACAGTGTAGCCCAACTAGATCACAAATTACAAAAAAAAAAATTAAATAGTTTTTTATTAATATTTTTAAAATATTTTAATTATTAATTAAAAAATAATATTATATAATTAAATAATTTAAAAATATATTTGATAATAAAAAATTAGCAATACTCTGCCATAATAATCAACTGGTGCCGTCAACCACTGTTAATCATTGCCAATCATCGGCGATTTTATCCTTTTAAATTTTTGTGAATATCATTAAAACTTTTATCGAATGCTCTATACAATAATATGATTATAATCACTGTTTGAATTATCTACGCAATAGTGTGATTATAATCACTGTTTGAATTATCGTTTACCTTAAATTTGAAGTTGAATATTTAAATATTAAATATTCAACTTTATATCTAAAATGAAGAGAAATTCATTAGAACTTTTGTTGAACGGTCTACCCAAAAATTTTAATGGCATTCACAAAAATCCAAAATGATGATAATTTATCGACAGTCGACAGTGATTAACGGTCACAAAAGACGACTATAGTAGACAATTGTAACTTTTTTGTTATCATCAAATATACTTTTATATTATTTAATTTTTAATTTAAAATAATAATATATAATTAAATTAATAAAAATAAATTTAATATTTTATAGTACAATCCCATACAAAAAAATAGTATTATATTAAATTTTATCCATTCCAATCCAATCAATTCAATTCATTAAAATTAATACAGTATGTGCGGCCCACCAAACGTGCCCTTTGTACTTGTTTAATTGTTTATTTGGGCAGATGATTGTCATTTTGAGATTGGATTATGTAATTAATTAATTAAGTTATTAATCTCGTCGCTTTGCGATTTGACCAACTTAATATCTATTTAATTCTTTAGTCGTTAATAAGACTTTTTAATTAATAATTATATAATCCCATATATTAATATTCTGACATTCAATTAAACAAAGTTTAATTACTTAATTGCTTGGGACCAATTACGAACGATTACATACCCTGGCTACAAAGACAGCACGAAACTGGACTCTTTTGTGCTTTCGATTCCATACATGCATGAAGACTTATTTACGTAAGTTTTAATTTTCTCAAGTTGAATAGAAAATGACTAAATCTTTAATTTATATGATTTTTCTCATCGATGTTTCTAGACTTTGACCTAAAATATTATAGCATTTTCTTTTAAATTTTAGAATAATTTCAAATATTTTACAAAATTTTATTTTGTGGAATTTTTATATTTTTTTAATTAATATTTGATATATAATACTTTTATCTTAGGATATTTTATTACTGAATAGATTCTAAGATTACATTGAATAATTTAGCCAAAATAGAGATTCTCATAATAGAGAAGAAGAAAAAAGAAGACAAAAAATAAAATGGTTCTAAATTAAAGATATGATATATAATTACTATTAATTACTCTTACTAACTCTCTAACACTGACACGTTTTAGAAAAAAAAAACATATTTTTATAAGTCCATATATAAAGTCAATAATTGTTTCTTCTTCTGCTTTCTCTTTATTCAAAGAAAACAATTTAGGGTACAAGTTCAATAATACAATTATAGTCAATTTGAATTAAACAATAAGCAAGTAAACAAAATAGTAATCAATAGCATGATAAGATTTTGAATCTTGATCTGCATACCTGTTTTATTCTTTGGGCAAGTAAAGAATTAATCTTGAATATGGACCTATAGAAAGCTAGTTAATTGCGTCCTCTGAATTTTCTCGTATGCTTTGTTTTACCATTTACAAGAGACTTTTTATAGCTCAATTGCTAAAGAAATTAGTATAGATGACAATGGGACAGTGTGGAGGTGGGGAGTCCTTTCCCGTTCTCCACTCCGTTTTAATTTGATCTCTATTATCAACTTATTCTCTAATAAAATTTAATAGAACATGAATGAAAAATCTTTGTATAGAGAATTAATTTTCCGATCTCCATTTTTTTTTATATCTATTTATATTAAACATTAACTAAAAATATTATTAATATATTATAGTGTTATTCATATGTAATAATTATATTTAAAATATGATATAAACTTCACTACTTAATAGGATAAAAAATTATAAATTATAAAAAAAATTAATTAAATATTATTCACATACATATATTTTATTATATTATTATATATATTTAAAAAATGAAGCTGGAATGGGATGGGAAGTACTAAACTATTCTCCACCTTATTAACAATATGAGAATTAATTTGTTCTCATTTTCCATTAAGTCATTCCAATTTTATCCCATTTGGGACAGATCTCCATATAATCTCAAACTTGTTGGAGATTTTACCATCCCTAGAAATTAATACACGTGATATAATTTAATAAGAATTAGGGTTTCTGTTTTTCTTTTAGGGTACTTAATTAATTTTTCCTGTGTATCATATGATCATCTAACTACAATGGCTATATGCAGAACACTGGTGAATTGGAACACAATGTCCGAGTATCAGATCAAGCTGCTATATAATTATAGTAATTCGAAACCCTAAGACCCTATATCGTTTTCTCTATATAAAATTGATAGACAATTATATATACACCCAGCTAATTCCTTTAGATATCTCACTTGATAATTAACTTTTTCTGCTTCATCGTAGAAAAATATATGAATTGACATATCTCAACAGCCAATGATTGAAATTCATCTTCTTTTATGTATTGGAAAAAAGAAATTACTGTTCAGTTAATTTTAATAAAAGATTTTATTTCAAGTCTCACATAGAAAATTACATCAGAAAATTGTTGTGGAGGTGGCTACGTACTTGATTGTATGGTTTTGAGTTTATACTTACATCCTTCTATATATGCTGACAAATCCTTGTCTCGTTGAATTCTATTTATTTTTATATATTTTAAATATATCTAATTTTTTATATATTTATTTTATTTGTTTACCTATTTTATTTGAATTTAAATTAAATTAATAAATTATTAATACATCTTTTTGTTTTTGCCGTTTTCTTTCATTCATTATCATATTAACAACAGTGCATCGAATAAATATAATTTAATCGTGAATAAATGGAGTTGTTTATCTCCGCCCTGTAAGTTTTATTATTTTTATATTTAGAATCGATTATAAATTTTTTTATTTAATTTCTTACTAGTTTGCTATTTTGATTTTGTTGTGAAATTCATTCGTTTTTTTTAAATAGAAAATATTATATTAAAATATATATGAAGATAGGAGAATACAAGAGAAACCTAAATGTTTAAGTGTTCAAAGGACAAATAAAGCCTTGAAATAAACTCTTATTAAATTGCTAGAAAACAGCAACTTATAGCAGTAACAGAAAATATGCTGTTTTCTTGCTGTAAAACAGCAAAAACAGCAGCTAAACAGCAAAGAAGGCAGCAACACAGCAACACAGATTGGGAACTCCAATAAAGCACAGCAGGCAGCAGCATGTAGTAGCAAGAACGGCAAGCAACAGCATCTGGAATTAGTACCAACAGCACGACAACAGCAAGTTTGCAGTGCTGGGAACCAAACAAGCTGTTGTCTAACAACAGAGAAGCTGCAACACAGTAACAGGGGAAGCAACGAAAAAAATTAATTTTTAGATTATTAATGGAATAGATGACTATTTAGTATTATCCACTTTACTCACACCCAATTCTGTATATATATAATTATAATGAAAATAATATTTTTTTGACATGTAGCAGTAAAAAATAAACAGTTAAATTATGTTATTTTGCAAGTAAAAAAACACGTGCGGATAAAACTTTGTGCAAGAAACCTTATAATTTGTTTTTTTTTTAACTATTACAAGTCTACTAGTATTTTTAAACTAGATACCTATTGGTATTTATAACTAGAGATCTACTGGAATTTAACTGAAAAGATATCACGTAGTTATAGAATACCCAGCATCCAAGAAACGACCCAAATCTTTCTGGAAAAAACCCCACAATAAACCTTGCCTTTTGGCAAGGTTCGAAGACCTGCCCTCCAAATTGGGAGGGCAGGCCTTCTAGCCACTGAGGCAAAGCATCAATAGTTTATAATTTGTAGTTTCGTACTATCAAAGTAGTGAAATTTAAATTTTAATAGAATTATCATGTAAGAATAATACTACAATATATATATATATATATATATATATATATGTTGTAAGGGAAACGTTCACATACCTCCCTTGAGGGTTTGTAAAAATTCTAGTTTAATAGAAAGTTTATGGAAAGAAATACAAATCTTCCATACAAACAGTAAACTTATCAAAATACTATAAATATTTTTTTTTAAATTACAAAATAAAATTACTAAATTTTAGTAAAAAAGAGCAATATTTTAACCTTTGTACCAAACACATTTTAAATATATATTTTGAGAACGCATATTTAATAATTTCTATAATAATTAAAATAATTTTATTATTATAAAACTTATAATTAAAAAAAATCTGTATAATAACTTGAGTTTAAAATTATTATCAAATAATAATAAAATTATTTTTAAATAATTATTAAAGAAAATAAATTTAAATGGTTATAAAATAAAATCATTCTAAAATTAATAATTTAAAAAATTGTTTCTTAAGTAATTGTTAAATAAAACAAATTAGTTTTATTATAAAAATCTAAATAATGATAATTGTTTTGAAAATTTATAATTTAATGATAATAATAAATTTAAATTCAAGTTATAGTATAAAATTTTAATGATTGTAAAATTATTTTTGAATTTTATATTTTTTATAGTAGCAAAATAATTGTAATTATTATAGATTTAATTATATATATATATTTTCAAAAGAATTATATATTATGAATTAAAAAATATATTAAAATTTGTTTTAGTATAGTGATTAGGGTATTGGGTATAGTGGTTAGTATAGTGCTTAACCAAAATAATTTTATTTTATAATTTTAAAATAAATTTGGGGTATTTTAGTAAGTTTATTATTTACAGAGGATGTTTATGTCTTTTTTTATTAACTTTCTATCAAATTAAAATTTCTCAAATCTCAAGAGAGGCATATCAACTTTTTTCTATGTTGTAATGATATTTTTATTTATTACATAATATAAGTAAATAATAAAAAATGAAATCTAAACATGAATTTAAAAGTCAATTCTCATTACAAGAATTTGCCGTCCTATCGATTAAATTCAATGAAAAATATTTGGGGAATGAAGGTTAAAATAAAAAATGAGTTGATTTTCTTCATTCTCGCTTCATTTGGTTTTCATTCTCATTTATTAGGGACGAAATTGTTAAAATTAAATAGAGATATTTCATATATCTCCTTTAAGGTTTGTGAAAATTTCAATTTGATAGAAAATGATACAAACTTTCCCTACAACTTTTGTCTCTAATGGATAAACAATAAACTTAGTAGAATACCCTCAAATCCTCTTCTTTTAAAATTATAAAATACTATGGCCTTGGCGATAGTCAAACTTGTGACCTTAATACAAGAGACAAATACCTTAAACATTACATTAAACAAATTTTAATATATTTGATTCTTTAATAATTATTCTTTTAAAAATACATATATATAATTATTATCATAATTAAAATTATTATTATAATAAAAAATTATATTAAAAATAATTTGAAAATCATTAAAATTATATATAATAACTTGAATTTAAAATTGTTATTAAATAATAATAATAAAATTATTCTTAAATAATTATTAAAAATAAATTTAAATTGTTATTAAATAAAAGTATTCTAAAATTATTATTAGCACTAACACTTTTAAAAAATTATTCTCAAATAATTGCTAAATTAAATAATTATTTATTTAAAAAATTATTCTTAAATAATTATTAAAAATAAATTTAAAATGTTATGAAATAAAACTATTCTAAAACTATTATTACACTAATAATTTTATAAAAATATTCTCAAATAATTGTTTATAAAATAAATTATTTTATTTAAAAAATAAATATAAATAATAATAATAGTTTTAAAAAATTTATGATGATAAAATTAATTTTAAATTTCAGTTATTATATAAAATTTTATTAATTATAAAATTATTTTCATGAGAATACGTTTGACGGAATGGTTAAGGTATTAGTTACTTATACTAAGGTCAGATGTTTGAATTTTACTAAGGTTATATTATTTTGTAATTTTAAAAGAAAAAATTTGGGTGTATTTTGATAAATTTATTATTTATCTGTTGGAGACAAACGTTATAAGAAAAGTTTGTATCTCTTTTCACAAATTTTTCATTAAATTAAAATTGCTACAAATCTCAAAAAGGTGTGTAAAAATATCCAAAATTAGATAAGTTATATTCTAATTTATTATGTCTGCAGTGTTTAGGATCTAAAATATTAATATTAAAATTTAATTATATTGGTCAGTGGATAACATAATAGGGTTATACGTTATATTTTGGAATAAGAAAGACGTTAGTATTTTTTTTATTTCTTTATTCATTATTGTATTGAAGTGGGACAAAATCTTTGCGTATGATGTATCTAGGCTCTGCCTATTAATAACTATATATTATATATTGCATTTCTAATCAAAACTCTCGTTTTGGTTATCTAGTCTTTATGTTACATTTTCTTATGTGTAGAAGTCTTTTGACTCCTAATATCTTTTGTTTATTTAAACAATATCTACATACTTCTCTATTATTTTAATGATTAATGTCAAGGATCACCATATCCTATAACCCATTGTATTAGTTCTTTGTATTGTTCTTGAGTTATATTATCAATTGCTTGCATAAACAATTTTATTAAACAATAATTTTAGTATTGTGGTAATTTTATTATCTTTTAAAAAATAAAATTGAAAACTCGTTGATAATATCAATTTTTATCGGAATTCATATATTTTTTTATTAATATTTTTTATATAATGCTTTTATTCTATAATTATGGCTTTAAATCTAAAAACTAAATGTCTTTTTATACTTTGACCTTATTATTTCTGAAATATATATAAATTTTGACTCTTGATTTATAAATTTTAAAAATTTTTATTTAATTAATTTTTACTTTTTTAATATTTCAACCACCATATTTTTTATAAAATGGTATTATAATAAGTAGACATTGGTAATTAATTTCATCCATTAACACACAAAACTAGACCTATATTTTATAATTTTAAAAAATCAGTTTAAATCACTGGTTGGGTTTAAATAATTGATTCAAATAATTCCTTTTAAAATAGTAAAGGGACAAAAATGAAAAGAGATAACTGTTAGGGGAGTGATGGGATATTTCTGAAATATTAGCAGAGAATCGAAATATTTGTCCAAAAATTAGGGAGGAATTGAGCATTTTCTCTTTGAAACTTACCAAACCCTATCCCTAAACCATATATCACATTCTCCATCTACTAGCTATAGCTTTAGTCTTCACCAAGCACCTATGGTTAATTCTATGATTTAGAATTAAGTAGTAATAATAAGGATAATTACTCCATGTAAAAAAAAAAGTTTTAACAGGTAAAAGAGTCATAGTAAATTTATCATTCTTATCATAAAAAGAAAAAATAAGTTTCAATTGGATCTTTTTGTTTTATATAATTTAAAGTTTTTTATCATTAACTTGCTAATTAATTGAAGAATTATTAAAGATTTATATGCGTACAATTATAATATGATTTAATTAGAAACGTTGAACTATAACTTGACCCAAATATTTAAGTTCTTAAACTAAATAATACTTTATTGTGGTATCAAAATATATTTAACTCTACAGTATTCTGTAATAAATTTGTCAAACACTAAAAGTTAAAATAATTATGTAAATCTACGTGATAAAACCTATTAAGTAAAATTATATTTGCTTGTGAGTTGAAATGATAAACAGTTTACATACAAATATTATTTAAATCATTATCTTAAAATTTAAATTTTTAGATCAAATGTATAATTCTAAATAAAAAAAATTATACTCAATATAAGTAACTATGTTATTAAAGATGACTTCTCTTTTTTATACTTTATGATTAAACACATAAGATAAATTTACAATTTTAGGCATGATATTAAAGTTGATTTCTTTTTTATAAATATATAATATATGACCAAACACTTATAAAAGAATTTATTATTCACAACTTTTTCAAAGGCTTTATCATCGTAATTTTCAACTCCCCATGAACAAAGACAGCTGACTATCTCTACAAAGAAATAAAACCCTAGTTAGCTGTAAACTTATTATTGTGAAAGCAATAACACAATTAGGGATGTTCAAAATCTAATTTGATTGGCTCAATTCATTTAATCCGATCTGATTAAATTCATTTTTAATGAGTTTAGTGAATCAATTGATCAGAATGGATGAAAAAATTTAAAATCTACTTACGAGAAATTGAGTTTTAAATTCACATCGTCAATCTTCTAAAATCGTTCAATCAGCTAAAAATTATATGTTAAATAAAATAAAAATAAATGTATCGTATAAATCTAATAATTTTAGTTACTAGTATTAAAAAATAAAATAAAAAACAAAAAGAGAAAAATGGTGTTGTTATAATTTTGTAAGGCCAAGTGCCATTATTAAAATTATAAATAAAATTAAATGAAATAAAAAAAATAGTTTACCCCCTAATTTTCCGTTTAATTTGCTACTCAAAATCTATTGCTATTTGTCTATTTTTAATACAATAATTTATTCTACTTCCCTAAATTTCTTAATACTTATTGAAACCCAAAAATTTCATTCCAACTTCGATTTTCTTTTATTCTCACTAAATTCTTATTCTTACTTTCACTCACATTCAAAAGTAATTTCTTTAATATTTTGTAATAGATCATTAAATGTTAGTATTAAATTTTTATCTATAATTATGTCTAATGAGGTTTTCTTTTATATTTTAATATTATTCTAGTAATACAATTATATTTGTACTTATTATTTTATTAATTTTTTATTTGTACAATATATATATATTTTATATTATTGATGAACTGAATTTAGTTTTTGTTTCATGTTGTAGATGACTTCTAGATTTGATAAAGAAAAAAATTCAACACAATTCTACAATTTATGCCTTACTTTAGCGGCTGCCATGTTGTATTGCTACCACTTATGTTGTTGTTACATCGTTTGCCATGTTGTAGTGAATTGAATATGCTATAATGGTAATTTTTTGAATTTGTTGGTTTATCTTCTTCTAGTTATTACTGCTATTATAATATAATTTTGTTTTGTATCTTCATGATTTTGTAAGTCTCTTTATGTATTCCTAAATTTTGTATTTTGTATTTTTCTTCTTCTAAAAAGTTTTAAAAAAATTAGTGTAGAATACTAACTTAAATTTTTATATAATTTATTTTTTATTATTGATTCTAAATTGATATATTTTAATATTTTTTTGAAAGTTTAAATATATTATATATTATATATCAATTTTTTTATTAACAAAATATAACCCATTAAAATTAAAATATTTTTAATTTATTTTAATTAAATTGAATCGGATCGTGTTTAAATTTTTTTTTTATAGATTGAATTGGGTTGGATTCTATTATATAGTAAAGTGGCTTGAGTTGAAAAAATTTCAATTCATCTGTTACTAAATTGGACATGAATTTAATTAAATCCGTTGAATCCAATTCGTCGGACATTTCTACAGACAATGATGGAACTTTGACCTCTTAAGTACTTCTCATTTTTATGCATGCATTCATGCAATCACAGTTTCTTAATCCAGTCTAAAGTTTATGTCATCAATTACTAGTTAAAATCAATAGCAAAGCTAAGAGGCTGCTTTGACTAAACAAGTTCTAACTCTTTTAGGTTTTAACTAGATGAGATAGAGTCGTCGGGAAAAATGCTTTTGAAAAAACCACTATCTTGCATGGTGGGAGCCCACAATTCGGTAGGCCCATGAGAAAGTAGTGGTTAATTAATTATTGTAATTATGAATGTTTAAGAAAAGTTGTGATAAATAGGGTGACTCACTTATTCTGATCTCAACGTTCTTCTCGATTCTCAGAGAACCAAAAGATTGTGTATCACATTTTTTTTTAAAAAAATATTAAAGAAAAAGGAGAAGAGTTAGAAACATAATCATATTAAGAAATTAGTAAAAATTTTATGAATAAAAAGTATCGAATATTTTTATTTAAAATTACTATTTAACCTGCAAATTAATCTTTCTAATAAGATCATACTATTTATACAAATTCGATTTTATTTTTATCCTTTTTCACGTGTAAACTATATTTTATTTAATAAATTTTATCTTATAAAATCAATTAATTATTTTAATTTTTTTATTTCGAGATTTAAACATAAAATCGTATTTACTTTAATATCATGTTAATTAAAAACTACTAACTATGATGTTTGAAGTATTATTTGTCGAAATTATACAATATAGTTTTCATACGAACTACAGTTATAATCAAATAGGTTAGATTGTCAATTTTCAATGATGTTGATATCATGAATAAGTTTTGTATCAAATTAATTTATGAAAATTCTAACTTTGACCAAAGACAATATAATAATTAATCTCTCCGTTTTAATTAGGTGATGTTGAGATATGCAAAAAATGCCAAAGTTATTGTATGTGGTGGCTTTAAGACCATGATTTGTATTTTTCTAAGTGTTTAATGTCATATTAATCTTATCTTACCTTAGGGAGAATTAGGTGGGTTTTGAATCTAGGTTATTTTCGTCTAACTAAAGTCATTTGTTTCCATTTGTTTTCTTTCTAAATTTTTTATTTTTTATTTATCATTAAGCTTATTTGAGATTGTTGTTGTAAACTTTAATTTTCAACTGTCAAAATCAATTTTAATTACTTTTTTCTATACATTGTTATCTCAACAAATTTTAAGAAATAAGTCTTTACGTATTTTTCAAAATCTAAATTTTAAAATCCATCTTAATTATATTTATAATTTCATATATATCCCAACATAAATTATAAAACCCAAAACTGTTCTTAATAAATTTTATATTTAATTTAAATATTTAAATAATTTATTTTCTTCTACATATACTTTATTACTTGAAAATACAATTTTTTTACTTCAGTCACCATGCTACGCAGCTATCATCAAGCTTAGTATGATCTTCAATAATAATTAATATTTAATTTATCTATATAGACTAGATCTAAAAATAAATAATGTGATATGACTTTATTATGATTTTAATTTATACATAAAAAATATTTATGCATATTAATTTTGAATATTTAATATTACATATATATTAAAAAAATAAATATTATATTCAAAATTATATGTATTATTATAATATTTTAATGAAAAGATTTATTAAGTACTAAACAGATTTTCTTTAAAGTTAATTGGCAGTTCCATATTTTTATACATATATTTACACTCATTTGTAAATCGTTAAATTTATATACTTTTAATAGTTGAAATTAAATTTAACATATACATTAATTATGATATATTAATTATTATATAATAAATATAATATAATTAATGCATATATAATATGCAATCTCTAACATTGAAAATATTTAGATTCAATTAATAAAATGGTATTGATTAATAGATTATAAGTAGACCTTAAATATTAATTTCATCAATTAACACACCAAACTGTATCGATATTTTTCTAGTATAACAAATTCCATCAATTAATACACTCTCCCACTTAAAATATGCAGTTCTCCACCATTTACATGGACAGATTCCCAACCTATGTGTGTAGATATCCTTCGGATTTGAGGATAGATACCACACATATTGTACAGAGATGTATAAGGTGTAGCAAAACTATCATATTTAGACTCTCATCAAACACCTTATGTAAATATCAATAAATTTTATTCATATTCACTTAATAGCATAGCAGAGCAAGAATAAAAAATAAGTACAATATCGCAATGGGATATATGTGTATGAGAAATGAGAATGTTCATCATTGTCATGGTAGTAAAGAATATATATTTATTTTTGAAGAAAGGCCCTGGATGAGGCCAACTTTATTAATTAGAAAATAAAACTAGACGCAAATACAAGCATTATTTATTTATTTATTTAATGTAGACGAGAATATTAACTAAGTATGATGATGAACAGAAACGCTCTTCATCAAAGAGGTAGAGGGTCTATCAACAATGACGCAATTTGGTCCTTCACCAAATGAGAATGGGTGTAGTTATCACTATTCCTGTATAAAAAATCAACCACGCGGGCGAAATTGAGAACCCGCTCAAGCAGAGGCATAGGGAAAGCTGTTGGTTTGAGCAACTCCTTGTTCATATCTTTCCATGCATTGTCAACTTCCTTTCGAAACAAACTAACTGCGTCTTCCTCAGAAACACCATGCTGCTTCACGTAGCATTCAACAGTTGAGGCAACATGTCCTCTGCTTTGTTCAAACTAATTATATATAACATACAATAGAGATTAGATTGGTGATGATTTAATTTAAATGGAATTAATTAAATACTGTATATGATAATCGCTTAACCGACGACATTAATTAAGTATTATATATGATAGTAAATACCTACCTTGTGAGAAGTTATGTCGTCCATGAGCCTACAGATAACAGATGATGCTCTTACAATCTTAGGGTTATTAGATATCCATTCAACACTCTCCTTAGTTACAATATCACCCATGCCAACGAGAGAAGTTGTTGCCAGCACTAAGTAGCCACTACTTATAAGTGCAACCTCCATATGTTCCTCAATTGTTGGAACATAACCTTCCTTGAACCACTTGGCTTCTACAAAATACGTTGCAACTAGTTCTTGCATCTGATCAGGAACATATAATATATATATATATATATAAATAGTACGTCGACCAAAAGAAAGAGAAAATAAATATTAATTATTTATGAATATATAAACACCATGAAGCTACAAAGAAATTGCCTACCTTATCTTTCGCATAACGAAGGCAGTATGATCTTCCTTGCTTGGCCAATTCCTCTTCAATTTCATTATAAATATCTAAGAGTGTTTTATAAATTAGCTTCATATATTTTGGAAGTATATCTGTAGAGTTAACGTCCCATCTGAAAGTTACCAAATAACCATACTAAAAGTTAAATAAAGAAATGAAGATATTTAAATAAAATTATATATATATATATATATTACGTATGATAGGTTTAATTAATTCAAACCTTTTGACAGCTTCAGTAAAGAGTTTGAGCTCTTCAAAAGTACCGTACGCATCGTATGTATCGTCTATGATAGATGTTATATAAATTACTTTAGTCATCATTTTTCTAGCCAATGCATACTTCGGCTCAAAGTAAACTCCTAATATCCAAAAATATAACTCCACTAATCGATCTCTCGCGTAAGGCAACTTCTTAGTGAAGTCTAAATCTTTCCACCACCTGAAATTTAATTAAACTACATATTAAAATCTTCTTAATAGAACTCAAATTGACTTGCATCAGTACAATTACCCTATTCATAAAAAAATTAATTGCAGCAGAATCCATTGCTTGCAATTTAATAAATACCGAACGTACCTCGTAAGGGTACTCAATTCCTTCCGGTGTGTTGCTTGTAATATGTTGAAGTCTAACTTTGCAAACTTTAATAAAGTTTGATTGCATGAATCATCTCTTGGATAGATAGACAAAAAGTACCACGTATCTAACCTTGGTAAGGTTTTACGAAGAGGACGATGGAGAACACGATTTATTTGTTCTGCAAGATTAGGGCATACATGAGATACTGCTGACCTAAGATGAGTGTTAGCGAAAGCAATGGCTTCATCCAAAATATCTTCTCCACAAATGGCTAGGTGTGCTGCCTCATACAAGCTTAACAAGCCTCGAACATCACTTGTCAACGTTGCCTTGAATTTACTTTCTTCATCTTTAAACTTTTCAAATATATCTGATTACATATGAATAATTCAAAGAAATTTAATTAGTCAACACAATTTAATTAAAAATTTTGCTTCAGGATTTTGCAGTTTACATATATATATGTATGTATATGTAGCTTAAGTAATTAAAATTAATTTCTTACCACACGAAATCTTAATTCCTTGCTGTCTGAGTAGTCGAAAGTAAAGAGAAACAGTGTAGAGATCATCATCATTGTCAATATCAAGGTGATTCTTATGCATTTTCTCCAATTCATCTTCGATCTCCTTTTCGAAGAGATAAGCCACACCCAAGCGTTGTACTGTATCAATAAGCTGCAATTTCTTGACTTGTTGATCTGTATTAGCAGTTATCAATCGCCTTATCTCTTGTTTTAGTTCCTCGTACTGTTCTTGAGTTGCAGGATCAGTTGTCTGCACAAAGATTAATAATCACCGATATATCAAAACGATAACGTAAACATGCATGTACTACTATATCTATAAGGTGGTGTATATACTCTGCATACTCAGCAACTATTTCTTATAGTATATTCATATTCATTAAATACTCATTAAAATTAAAAGAAGCATGCAGTAATTAAATTACCATGGATTCGTTATCATATGCAAGGAAATGATCCCCCCAAAGGGTAGGATGAAAATTTGCCGAGCGGCGATTAGCTTTCTGCTGATCATCATCTTGGGTTAAAATACAAGTGGCTGAAACTTGAGAAGACATAATGGACATATATATATGTATACGTGTACGTATAGGAGATATATATATATATATATATATATATATATATATATATATATATATATATATATATATATATGAGATTGCAAGAGGAAGAAAAAGTATATAGTAATACAAGTTAAACTTGTGGAAGAGGTAAGTGTGGTGCGTTAGATGCTGTATGTTATGTTCTCTATTTATATACAAGCTGGCTGAACCGAGAAGTAATATTTGCCTGCCAGAGTCGATTTTTATAAAATGCATGTACATGTAAAAAATGCGAATTCCTTGTGGCAGTCATTTTCCAAAAAGCAATGCTCCCTATTCCTTCACGTAAATACAGTTTTCCATGGTCAAATTAACTTCTCATTAAGAATGTTCAACTATGCTTATGAATTAATCTTAAATTAATGACCTGAAATTTAAATTAATAAAGCATTTCATAACGTTACATTACCTAAAACTAATTACTTGGAAACCTCTAATATCATTGATTTGTTTGAATAAACTCTCCGCCACCGCTCTACTCTTCAATTTTCTCCCCTCTTGACTCTAATAGTAATTACACTATATATATATATATATTTAAAAAAAATAAGTGAATATTGTGTCATCACTATCATCAAGACATAGCTAGGGCCATCCTACCTTTACCAATCACCTTTTGAAAAACACCATTGAACTCGTAACACTCCAATGACCAAATCCCCGCCATCCTTGCCGTCGAGGATACTCAGTCAACCTATCTCTTATAGTATTAATATATAAGAGATGAGAGACTTGTCTTCTTCCTTTTTCTTCCTCGGTTGCGACACACCTTGACAAATTAAAGCAGCATTATTAGCTTTTGAAACTGACCAAACCCTATCCCTAATCCATATATCACATTCTCCGTCTACTAGCTGTAGCTCTAGTCTTCACCAAACACCTATGGTTCATACGAAATTTAGAAGCAGTAATAGCAGGAATAATTAATTCATGTAAAAGAAAAAAAAACATGATTTAAAAGATAAAAGAGTCATAGTAAATTTATGTTTATTATCATAAATTTCTGATTTTTTATTATTAACTCACTAAATAATTAAAGAATTATTAAGGATTTAAATGCTTACATTTATAATATAATTTAATTAGAAATGTTGAACTACAACTAACCTAAAAATTTAAAATTTTAGATTAAATGATAATTCATATATTATCAAAACATATTTGACTTCACAGTATACTGTTCAAATCTATCAAACACTAAAAATTAAAATAATTATTTAAATTTACATAACAAAACTTATTAAGTAAAACTGTATTTGCACATGAGTTGGAATGATATATAGTTTACATACAAATATTTTAGTCTTTATCCTAAAATTTAAATTTTCATATCAAATTGACAACTCAACAAAAAAAAATTATGCTCAATATTACAAGTAATTTTACTCTCAATTTTTTTTATGGTGAACATGGCGTTATTAAATGTGTTTTTTTAAATAATTTATATTAAAAAAATAAATAAATTTATATTTTTAGCCATCCTTACTGTGCCAACAGCCTGGAGAAATCTGGCCACCATTGTTTTAGGAATATATATATAGGGGTAGAATCAATGACCCATTTTTTTTACACAAAATCTTACATCAAATATAAACCGTTGGATCTGAGCATATCAAACGGTTGAGATTGCATCTGATATGTACATTAATTATAGATGCATTAATTACATGGTTAGATACAATATCAACTATTGAATGTGCCTAGATCCAACGGCCTATGTTTAATGTAAAATTTTGTGTAAGAAAAAGAGGCCATTGATGAGAGATTAATGCATAATTAATGCACATGTCAGATGCAATCTCAACTGTTAGATATACCCAGATCCAATGGCTTATATTTTATGTAAGATTTTGTGTAACAAAAAAAAAAAAAAAAACTCTTAATCCTACCCCATAAATATATGTTTGTATATATATATATATGTGTGTGTGTGTTGATAATCAAAGCCTTGTTGAATAGCCATCTTAAAATTTACGAAATCTCTCACTAATTTATTATTGGGATAATAATGTTTTCATCCTAGAATTTTACTGAAACAACAACTTAAGACATATTTTAATAATTTTAATTAATTCAACTTTAATTTAGTTATTTTTTAGTTTTACATAAGTCCCTGGTAGTAAAGATGGAAGAAAGTTTTATAAGGTTTGATAAGTGCGTAAAACACGCACTAAATCATTTACTTTTAAACTTCAATTGTTTGTTTAATCCTCAAGTTTCTTTTAGATTTGATATACTTTGGATGTTTTGTACAGAAAATGATAAATTTAACTTTTGATAGTTAATTAGGCTAAAAAAGGATTAATTTGACTCGAAAAAGAAAAGACCGAAGCATAAGAATAAGGTGGACCAAAATGCAACAAAAGTAGGACTAAATTAAAGAACTATCACAGTAGAAAGATAAATCACAAATACACAAGAGAAAGGGGATCCAATCGATATGTGCCAGATTTTCTAGTTTCGCTGGAAGAAGCAGGACTGAATTGCAATAAAGTCTAAAACTGTAGCTTTATGTCTGGTTAATTATAAGTATAGGGACTTAATTGATATTGGCCAGCCAAATTGAATTTCCAGGCATTTCTAAGTAAAATCAAGTGCGCAGCCGCGCCATGAAGGTGCGCGACTGCACGGCACCTTGTTCCCCAAATAATGGTCGAATTTTGGATTTAAAAAGGAAGAGAAGGGAAGGAAAAAAGGGTGGGTCATTTGTTGGGATAGATCTGGGAAGGAAAAGGGAGAGAAAGAAGAGGAGAAGAAGAAGAGAATTGGAAGAAGAATAGAATTGGAAGAAGAATTTGGGGGAAACATTAAATTCGAATTTGGATGAAAAGCTCTCCTATTCTAGTTTATCTCTTTCCCTTTATTTCAATTTATTGTTGTGAATTGAACAAATTTGTGAATTTCAAATTCATGTTATTAATTGTTGAATTTATGATTTGTGAATTTGAATTCTACCCAATGTGTGGCTAAACCCATTTTTTAGGGCAATGATTTAATCTATTTGAAGCATCCATTAATAAGATTGTGTTGTTCAATTGATTTGAGATTGTATGTTAAGTGTTTATTATGATAATTAATGCTTTTGGATATTTGGCCAATATTTGGATGAATTGTGAATTGATGGGATTTGAGAAATGAACATCATATCTAGACCATGTGATAAATACCGTAAATTGCATGTTAGATAGAGATATACTAATATGATTTGCGTAGTTTGATTAGAAATTATCATCATTTGTAATGCATTTTTGTTTAATTAATTTCATATAGAGATATAATGAAGTTTTAAATGCGAAATAGACTTGAGTGATCTCGAGAGAGACAATCGAATAAATTAGAATAATTAACTAGCAACACATGCGTTAAATTAGAATAACATCAATTGAAGAAGTGGATGCGACCAAATACGATAAAATCATTAGCCCTAGACATTTTTATTATTTGAATTCTTAAGTATTTTGCTTCATTCTTAATTTTAATCTTATAAACCAAAATTATTTCGATTTCTTTAGATAAATTCGTAAATTAATCACCTTCAGTAGTTATAGGATTACATTGCTCGTGGGATCGACATCCACTTATCACTTTATTACTTGTTTGCGATACGTGCACTTGCGTTCGTTTATTTTACACGCAATAAGTTTTTGGCGCCGTTGCCGGTGAATGTTAAGTTCCTTTAATATCGATTTGAATTAATATTGGGTTTAATCTAAAGTTTATTTTTGTTTGTTTGTTTTTACAGGTTTGTCTTTTTAGTACATGAGAAAAGCCGGAAGTAGT
Source organism: Melia azedarach (assembly GCA_028052125.1). Classification (NCBI taxonomy): domain Eukaryota; kingdom Viridiplantae; phylum Streptophyta; class Magnoliopsida; order Sapindales; family Meliaceae; genus Melia; species Melia azedarach. The sequence continues at coordinate 15,983,542 of CM051396.1, forward strand.
GTTCTATTGCCTTTCAATATTGAGATAGAAAGAACTTGTAGAACGAATAGAAAAGGGAAGAGACAAGCATCAATGCAACAACAAACTTCCACCATGGAACCAAATATTGGGAATAATGTTGGGGTAGAAAATCAGCGAGCTTTAAGAGATTATGCCATTCCGACGGTTAATGGAGCCTTAACTGGCATTAGAAGGCCGGTTATTCAAGCCAATAACTTTGAAATCAAGCCAACCATCATTCAAATGATTCAAACTTCAGTTCAGTTTAATGGGTTAGCACATGAGGACCCGAATGCCCATATCGCAAATTTCTTGAAAGTTTGTGATACATTCAGATATAATGGGGTATCAGATGATGCTGTGAAGCTTCGGTTATTTCCATTTTCATTAAGGGAGAAAACCAAGAGCTGGTTGAGTTCATTGCCACCGGGATATAATCAAATTTGGTTATATAATCAAATTGGTTAATTATTCTATCAAAATAAAACTTGATCAATGTCTACACCTAATTTGAACAATGCTGCCCTTAAATATATATATATATATATATATATACCCACACATAGGTGGAAATTAATTTTTACCATAAATAAGAATCCTTTGACCACCTAGGCCTAGATGATCAAAATTATTAACTATTTTATTTTCATTATTATTTAACACAATGATATAATATACCTTTCATACAAAGTACATATAATCAAATTGGTTATATTGCCAATTTTGAATAATGTTGAATCGAATCTATCATAAATAAAAATTTTATTCAAATTAATTTATAAAAATTCTAACTTTGACCAAATGCAATATAATAATTAATCTCTCCTTTTTAATTAGGTGATGTTGAGACACACAAAAATTACCAAACTTATTGGACGTGTTGGCTTTAAGACTGTGATTTGTATTTGCTTAGTGTTTAATGTCTTGTCAAAAGAAATTAGCTCAAGAGTAAGATTTTCTAATTACGGTCCAATTAATCCCATCACATTCAAAAGAGAATTTGGTTTATCATATTAATCTTATCTTATCTTAGGGAGAGTTAGGTGGGTTTTGAATCTAGGTTATTGTTGTCTAACTACTGTCATTTGCTTCCATTTTTTTTAAATTATAAATTTCCTATTTATCTTTGAGCCTATTTCCGATTATTGTTGTAAATTTTAAAACGATTTTCAGCTATTAAAATCAACGCTAAGGGCTTGGTACATTGCTATCTCACAGTAGATTTTAAGAAATAAGTTTTTACCTATCTTTCAAAATCTAATTCTTAAAATTCATCTTATCTGTATTTGTAATTTCATATATATCTCTCCATGAATTCTAAAATCCCAAATTCTCCTTAATAAATTTAGATTTAGCTTAAATAGTTAAACAATTTATTTTATTTATTTTCTTCTATTATACTTTATTATTAGAAAATACAATTTTCTACTTCAATCATCATACTACACAACTATATCATCAAGGTCAGTATGAATTGGAATTGGAAATATTTAATTTTTATATATTTAATCACTTTAATTTATCTATATAAATTAGAATTGACAATAAATATTGTGATATAACTTTATTATGAATTTAATTTATACTTGAAAAATATTTATACATATTAAGTTTGATTATTTTATACTACATATATATTGACAAATAAATATTACATTCAACATTATATATATATATATATATATATATATGTATATATATATATATATATTATAGTTATTAGTATTACAATATTTTAACAGTAAAGTTTATCAAATACTAAACTGATTTTCTTTATAACTTTTATTAAACGTTTTACGCAAAAGTTTAAATGGTGTTCACAAAAATAAAAAATGATGACAGTTGTTGGTAGTCGATAGTGGTTGATGGACAAATGGTGGCTATGGTAGACAATTGTAATTTTTTTGTATCATCAAATATACATTTAAAATATTTAATTTTTAATTAAAATTAATAATATATAATTAAATTAATAAAAATAAATTTAATATTTTATAGTACAATTCCATAAAAAAAGTAGTATTTTATTAAATTTTATCCATTCCAATCCAATCAATTCAATTCATTAAAATTAATACAGTATGTGCGGCCTACCAACGTGCCCTTTGTACTTGTTTAATTGTTTATTTGGGCAGATGTTTGTCATTTTGAGATTGGATTATGTAATTAATTAATTAAGTTATTAATCCCGTCGTTTTGCGATTTGACCAACTTAATATCTATTTAGTTCTTTAGTCGTTAATTAGACTTTTTAATTAATAATTATAAATCCCATATATTAATATTCTGACATTCAATTAAACAAAGTCTAATTACTTAAACAAAGACAGCACGAAACTTGACTCTTTTGTGCTTTCGATTCCATACATGCATGAAGACTTATTTACGTCAGTTTTAACTTTCTCAAGTTGAATAGAAATTGACTGAATCTTTAATTTATATGATTTTTTTCATCGATGTTTCTAGACTTTGACTTAAAATACTATAGCATTTTCTTTTAAATTTTAGAATAATTTCAAATATTTTACAAAATTTTATTTTTTAATTAAATTTGATATATAATACTTTTATCTTAGGATATTTTAGTACTGAATAGAATCTAAGATTACATTGAATAATTTAGCCAAAATAGAGGTTCTCATAATAGTGAAGAAGAAAAAAGAAGACAAAGGATAAAATGACTAACTCTAACGCTGACATGTTTTAGGAAAAAAAAACATATTTTTATAAGTCCATATATAAAGTCAATAGTTGTTTCTTCTTCTGCTTTCTCTTTTATTCAAAGAAAACAATTTAGGGTACTAGTTCAATAATACAATTATAAACAATTTGAATTAAAGCAATAATCAAGTAAACAAAATAGTATTCAATAGCAAGATAAGATTTTGAATCTTGATCTGCATACCTGTTTTATTCTTTGGGAAAGTAAAGAATTAATCTTGAATATGGACAATTTCCAAAAAGAAATGCTCCCTATCCCTTCACGTAAATACAGTTTTCCATGGTCAAATTAACTTCTCATTAAGAATGTTCAACTATGTTTATAAATTAATCTTAAATTAATGACCTGAAATTTAAATTAATAAAGCATTTCATAACGTTACATTACGTAAAACTAATTACTTGGAAACCTCTAATATCATTGATTTGTTTGAATAAACTCTCCGCCACCGCTCTACTCTTCAATTTTCTCCCCTCTTGACTCTAATAGTAATTACACTATATATATATATATTTAAAAAAAAAAAAGTGAATATTGTGTCATCACTATCATCAAGACATAGCTAGGGCCATCCTACCATTACCAATCACCTTTTGAAAAACACCATTGTCTTCACCAAACACCTATGGTCCATACCCAATCCATATATCACATTCTCCGTCTACTAGCTGTAGCTCTAGTCTTCACCAAACACCTATGGTCCATACCAAATTTAGAAGCAGTAATGACGGAAGTAATTAATTCATGTAAAAGAAAAAAAAAACATGATTTAAAAGATAAAAGAGTCATAGTAAATTTATCTTTATTATCATAAATTTCTGATTTTTTATTATTAACTCAGTAACTAATTAAAAAATTATTAAGGATTTAAATTCTTACAATTATAATATAATTTAATTAGAAATGTTGAACTACAACTATAATTTAAATTTTTAGATTAAATGATAATTCATATGTTATCAAACCATATTTGACTTCACAGTATACTGTTCAAATCTATCAAACACTAAAAATTAAAATAGTTATTTAAATTTACATAATAAAACTTATTAAGTAAAACTGTATTTGCACGTGAGTTGAAATGATATATAGTTTACATATAAATATTTAAATCTTTATTCTAAAATTTAAATTTTCAGATCAAATGGACAACTCAACAAAAAAAATTATGCTCAATATTACAAGTAATTTTACTCTCAAATTATTTTTATGGTGAGCACAACATTATTAAATGTGAATTTTTTAAATAATTTATAGTTAAACACATATAATAATATGTGTGTGTATATATATATATATATATAATTAATTGGACCTTAATTAGAAAATCTTACTATTGAGCTAATTTCTTTTGACAAGACATTAAACACTAAGCAAATACAAATCACAGTCTTAAAGCCAACACGTGCAATAAGTTTGGTAATTTTTGTTTGTCTCAACATCACCTAATTAAAAAGGAGAGATTAATTATTATATTGCATTTGGTCAAAGTTAGAATTTTTATAAATTAATTTGAATAAAATTTTTATTCATGATAGATTCGATTCAACGTTATTCAAAATTGGCAATATAACCAATTTGATTATATGTACTTTGTATGAAAGGTATATTATATCATTGTGGTAAATAATAATGAAAATAAAATAGTTAATAATTTTGATCATCTAGGCCTAGGTGGTCAAAGGATTCTTATTTATGGTAAAAATTAATTTCCACCTATGTGTGAGTATATATATATTTAAGGGCAGCATTGTTCAAATTAGGTGTAGACATCGATCAAGTTTTATTTCGATAGAATAAAAATAATTATTATCCATATATATTTTTCTACTTGCAAAATAACATAATTCACTATTTATTTTGTACTTACTATGTATAAAAAATTACTAAAAATATTATAATTTGAAAATACCAAATTATCTTTTATTTTGTTAATAATTTAAAAATTATTTTTTTCTCATTTATCAATTTTACCTCATTCAAGACGTATTTTCGCAAGAGGTTTCAACCTCATAAAAGTTTTTGCCATTTTTACTACTAGGGACTTGTGTAAAACTGAAAAATAACTAAATTAAAATTAAATTAATTAAAATGTCTTAAGTTGTTGTTTCAGTAAAATTCTAGGACAAAAATGTTATTACTCCAATAATAAATTAATGAGAGATTTCGTAAATTTTAAGATGACTATGATTATCAGCATATACATACATACATACGTACATATATATATCCCTAAAATAATGGTGGCCAGATTTCTCCAAGCCTAGTGGCAGAATGACGGCAAGGATGACTGAAAGTATAAATTTATTTATGTATTTAATTATAAATTATTTAAAAGAAAAATCATATTTAGTAACGTAGTTACTTGTGTTCACCGTAAAACCAATTTGAGAGTAAAATTACTTGTAATATTGAGCATAATTTTTTTTGTTGAATTTTTCATTTGATCTGAAAATTAAAATTTTAAGATAAAGATTTAAATAATTGTATGTAAATTATTTATCATTTCAACTCACATGCAAATACAGATTTACTTAATAATTTTTTTTAATAAATTTAAATAACTATTTTAATTTTTAGTGTTTGATAGATTTGAACGGTATACAATGAAGTCAAATATGTTCTGATAACATATGAATTATCATTTAATCTAAAAACATAAATTTTTAGGTTAGTTGTAGTTCAACATTCTAATTAAATTATATTATAATTGTACGCATTTAAATCTTTAATAATTCGTTAATTAGTTAGTGAGTTAATAATAAAAATCAGAAATTATATAAAACAAAAAAGTCCAATATAAACTTATTTTTGTCCTTTTATGATAAGAAAGATAAATTTACTGACTCTTTTATCTTTTAAAACATGTTTTACTTTGTCAAGGTGTGTCGCAACAGAGGAAGAAAAAGGAAGAAGACAAGTCTCTCATCTCTTGCTGTACGTAATCACTTTTGAATAATTCAATCTACCGACACTAAGGAGGAAGATAGGTTGACTGAGTATCCTCGACGGTAAGGATGGCGGGGATTTGGTCATTGGAGTGTTATGACTTCAATGGTGTTTGTCGAAAGGTGATTGGTGATGGTAGGATGGCCCTAGTTATGTCTTGATGATAGTGATGGTATTTACTAGTTAGAGTCAAGAGGGGAGAAAATTGAAGAGTAGAGCAGTGGCGGAGAGTTTGTTCAAACAAATCAATGATACTAGAGGTTTCCAAGTAATTAGTTTTAGGTAATGTAACGTCATGAAATGCTTTATTAATTTAAATTTCAGGTCATTAATTTAAGATTAATTTATAAGCATAGTTGAACATTCTTAATGAGAAGTTAATTTGGCCATGGAAAACTGTATTTACGTGACGGAATAGGGAGCATTGCTTTTTGGAAAATAACTGCCACAAGGAATTCGCATTTTTTACATGTACATGACATTTTATAAAAATCAACTTTGGCAGGCAAATATTACTTCTCGGTTCAGCCAGCTTGTGTATAAATAGAGCACATAACATACAGCATCTAACGCACCACACTTACCTCTTCCACTAGTTTAACTTGTGTTACTATATACTTTTTCTTCCTCTTGCAATTTCAAATATATATATCTCCTATACGTATACGTATACGTATATATATGTCCACTATGTCTTCTCAAGTTTCAGCCACTTGTATTTTAACCCAAGATGATGATCAGCAGAAAGTTAATCGCCGCTCGGCAAATTTTCATCCTACCCTTTGGGGGGATCATTTCCTTGCATATGCTAACGAATCCATGGTAATTTAATTACTGCATGCTTCTTTTAATTTTAATGAGTATTTAATGAATATGAATATACTATAAGAAATAGTTGCTGAGCATGCAGAGTATATACACCACCTTATATATATAGTACTACATGCATGTTTACGTTATCATTTTGATATATCGGTGATTATTAATCTTTGTGCAGACAACTGATCCTGCAACTCAAGAACAGTACGAGGAACTAAAACAAGAGATAAGGCGATTGATAACTGCTAATACAGATCAACAAGTCAAGAAATTGCAGCTTATTGATACAGTACAACGCTTGGGTGTGGCTTATCTCTTCGAAAAGGAGATCGAAGATGAATTGGAGAAAATGCATAAGAATCACCTTGATATTGACAATGATGATGATCTCTACACTGTTTCTCTTTACTTTCGACTACTCAGACAGCAAGGAATTAAGATTTCGTGTGGTAAGAAATTAATTTTAATTACTTAAGCTACATATACATACATATATATATGTAAACTGCAAAATCCTGAAGCAAAATTTTTAATTAAATTGTGTTGACTAATTAAATTTCTTTGAATTATTCATATGTAATCAGATATATTTGAAAAGTTTAAAGATGAAGAAAGTAAATTCAAGGTAACGTTGACAAGTGATGTTCGAGGCTTGTTAAGCTTGTATGAGGCAGCACACCTAGCCATTTGTGGAGAAGATATTTTGGATGAAGCCATTGCTTTCGCTAACACTCATCTTAGGTCAGCAGTATCTCATGTATGCCCTAATCTTGCAGAACAAATAAATCGTGTTCTCCATCGTCCTCTTCGTAAAACCTTACCAAGGTTAGATACGTGGTACTTTTTGTCTATCTATCCAAGAGATGATTCATGCAATCAAACTTTATTAAAGTTTGCAAAGTTAGACTTCAACATATTACAAGCAACACACCGGAAGGAATTGAGTACCCTTACGAGGTACGTTCGGTATTTATTAAATTGCAAGCAATGGATTTTGCCGCAATTAATTTTTTTATGAATAGGGTAATTGTACTGATGCAAGTCAATTTGAGTTCTATTAAGAAGATTTTAATATGTAGTTTAATTAAATTTCAGGTGGTGGAAAGATTTAGACTTCACTAAGAAGTTGCCTTACGCGAGAGATCGATTAGTGGAGTTATATTTTTGGATATTAGGAGTTTACTTTGAGCCGAAGTATGCATTGGCTAGAAAAATGATGACTAAAGTAATTTATATAACATCTATCATAGACGATACATACGATGCGTACGGTACTTTTGAAGAGCTCGAACTCTTTACTGAAGCTGTCAAAAGGTTTGAATTAATTAAACCTATCATACGTAATATATATATATATATATATATATATATAATTTTATTTAAATATCTTCATTTCTTTATTTAACTTTTAGTATGGTTATTTGGTAACTTTCAGATGGGACGTTAACTCTACAGATATACTTCCAGAATATATGAAGCTAATTTATAAAACACTCTTAGATATTTATAATGAAATTGAAGAGGAATTGGCCAAGCAAGGAAGATCATACTGCCTTCGTTATGCGAAAGATAAGGTAGGCAATTTCTTTGTAGCTTCATGGTGTTTATATATTCATAAATAATTAATATTTATTTTCTCTTTCTTTTGGTCGACGTACTATTTATATATATATATATATATATATATATATATATATATTATATGTTCCTGATCAGATGCAAGAACTAGTTGCAACGTATTTTGTAGAAGCCAAGTGGTTCAAGGAAGGTTATGTTCCAACAATTGAGGAACATATGGAGGTTGCACTTATAAGTAGTGGCTACTTAGTGCTGGCAACAACTTCTTTCGTTGGCATGGGTGATATTGTAACTAAGGAGAGTGTTGAATGGATATCTAATAACCCTAAGATTGTAAGAGCATCATCTGTTATCTGTAGGCTCATGGACGACATAACTTCTCACAAGGTAGGTATTTACTATCATATATAATACTTAATTAATGTCGTCGGTTAAGCGATTATCATATACAGTATTTAATTAATTCCATTTAAATTAAATCATCACCAATCTAATCTCTGTTGTATGTTATATATAATTAGTTTGAACAAAGCAGAGGACATGTTGCCTCAACTGTTGAATGCTACGTGAAGCAGCATGGTGTTTCTGAGGAAGACGCAGTTAGTTTGTTTCGAAAGGAAGTTGACAATGCATGGAAAGATATGAACAAGGAGTTGCTCAAACCAACAGCTTTCCCTATGCCTCTGCTTGAGCGGGTTCTCAATTTCGCCCGCGTGGTTGATTTTTTATACAGGAATAGTGATAACTACACCCATTCTCATTTGGTTAAGGACCAAATTGCGTCATTGTTGATAGACCCTCTCCCTCTTTGATGAAGAGCATTTCTGTTCATCATCATACTTAATTAATATTCTCGTCTGCATGAAATCAATAAATAAATATGCTTTGGTGCTTGTGATTTTGTTGAATTTCTTAAAGGGTCAGGTTTTCATGCCCCCCCTTGTTATTTGCGTCTAGTTTTTTTTTTTAATTAATAAAGTTGGCCTCATCCAGGGCCTTTCTTCAAAAATAAATATATATATTCTTTACTCCCATGAAAATGATGAACAATCTCATTTCCCATACAGATATATCCCATTGCCATATTGTACTTGTTTTTTATTCTAGCTCTACTATGCTATTAAGTTAATAGGTTTGGATAAAATTTATTGATATTTACATAAGGTGTTTGATGAGAGTCTAAATATGATAGTTATGCTACATCTTATACATCTCTGTATAATATGTGTGGTATCTATCCTCAAATCCGAAGGATATTTACACACACAGGTTGAGAATCTGTCCATGTAAATGGTGGAAAACTGCATATTTTAAGTGGGAGAGTGTATTAATTGATGGAATTAATTATACTAAAAAAATATCGATACAATTTGGTGTGTTAATTGATGAAATTAATATTTAATGTCTACTTATTATAATCTATCAATCAATACCATTTTATAAAAAATTTGGTGGTTGAAATACTAAAAGATGTAAAAATTAATGAAATAAAAATTAAAAAAAATATATAAATTAAGAGTCTAAATATATATAGATTTTTCAAAAGTAACAGGGTGAAAGTATAAAAAGAAATCTATTCAACATGAGAAAGTTAACGCTTACGTAAATAAGTCTTCATGCATGTGTGGAATCGAACGTACAAAATAGTCAAAGTTTCGTGCTATCTTTACAGCTAGGGCATGTAATCATTAGAAATTGATCCCAAGCAATTAATTAATTAATTAAACATTTTTTAATTGCCTGTCAGAATATTAATATATGGTATTATATATCAACATGCCCACCTTGATTGTACTATTCTCCTTTTATTATCTTTCAAGAAATTTAGCCTTTGCTGGCTTGTTCCATATTAATTAACGACTAAATAATTAAATAGATATTAAGTTGGTCAAATCGCAAAATGATGAGATTAATAATTAACTAATTAATTACATAATCCAACTTCAAAAAGATCAGAAACATCTGCCCAAATAAACAATTAAACAAATACAAAGTATACACCCGAGCTAGGACTAGGGACAAATCAACTTTTGACTTTATATATTTCCTTATTATAAATTATTAATTCAATCTAAATACTTTCAGATTACATATTATATATATATATATATATATTAATTATTTAATAATTTATATATATATTAAATTTAATTTTAACTATTAAAAGAATATAAATTTAACGATTTATAAATGAGTGCAAACATACGTATAATAATATAAAGCTGCCAATTAACTTTAAAGAAAATCTATTTAATATTTATTAAATTTTTTTATTAAAATATTATAATAATACAAATGACTAATATGTTTATATATAATTTTGAATATAATATTTTTTTTAATATATATATAGTATTAAATAATCAAAATTAATATGCATAAATATTTTCTATGTATAAATTAAATCATAATAAAGTCATATCACATTATTTATTTTTAGATTTAGTCTATATGGATAAATTAAATATTAATTATTATTGAAGATCATACTAAGCTTGATGATAGCTGCGTAGCATGGGGATTGAAGTAAAAAAATTGTATTTTCAAGTAATAAAGTATATGTAGAAGAAATAAATTATTTAAATATTTAAATTAACTATAAAATTTATTAAGAACAGTTTTGGGTTTTATAATTCATGTTGGGATATATATGAAATTATAAATATAAATAAGATGGATTTTAAAATTTAGATTTTGAAAAATACGTAAAGACTTATTTCTTAAAATTTGTTGAGATAACAATGTTTAGAAAAAAGTAATTAAAATTGATTTTGACAGTTGAAAATTAAAGTTTACAACAACAATCTCAAATAAGCCTAATGATAAATAAAAAAATAAAAAATTTAGAAAGAAAACAAATGGAAACAAATGACTTTAGTTAGACGAAAATAACCTAGATTCAAAACCCACCTAATTCTCCCTAAGGTAAGATAAGATTAATATGATAAGATTAATATGACATTAAACACTTAGAAAAATACAAATCATGGTCTTAAAGCCACCACATACAATAACTTTGGCATTTTTTGCATATCTCAACATCACCTAATTAAAACGGAGAGATTAATTATTATATTGTCTTTGGTCAAAGTTAGAATTTTTATAAATTAATTTGATACAAAACTTATTCATGATATCAACATCATTAAAAATTGACAATCTAACCTATTTGATTATAACTGTAGTTCGTATTAAAACTATACTGTATAATTTCCACAAATAATACTTCAAACATCATAGTTAGTAGTTTTTAATTAACATGATATTAAAGTAAATACGATTTTATGTTTAAATCTCGAAATAAAAAAATTAAAATAATTAACTGATTTTATAAGATAAAATTTATTAAATAAAATATAGTTTACACATGAAAAAGGATAAAAATAAAATCGAATTGTGTATAAATAGTAAGATTCCAGAGCCTACCGAATTGTGGGCTCCCACTCTATATATCAGATCATGCTTTCATCGTATTCTAATTGATTGCAGCCACCCATGCAAGATAGTGCTTTTTTCAAATGCATTTTTCCCGACGACTCTATCTCATCTAGTTAAAACCTAAAAGAGCTAGAACTTGTTTAGTCAAAGCAGCCTCTTAGCTTTGCTATTGATTTTAACTAGTAATTGATGACATAAACTTTAGACTGGATTAAGAAACTGTGATTGCATGAATGCATGCATAAAAATGAGAGGTACTTAAGAGGTCAAAGTTCCATCATTGTGATATTTCTTTCACATAATAAGCTTATAGCTAACTAGGGTTTTATCTCATCGTGTTCTTCTTTTTTTTTTTTTTGGACAAGTGACCAAATCAGGTAGGCGAATATATTAAATAAGAAACCATAACACAACAAGGAAACAAAAGGGGGACATAGAAACCTTACCCTTGAACCAAAAAACAGAAAAACAAAAAATCAAAGATCAAAGGAAATTAAGTGAATCTATAGTACGGCAATCCGTTTGCATCTTGAGCAAGGAGTTTGCCAATTTTAAAAGGAGAAGTAGACCACCATTTCAGATCATTACAATGCAATCCCAGGTTGGTCAAAGTATCAGCTACTGAATTTGTTTTCTGAAAAGCGTGAGAATATCTAAAATTCATCTTAGTAATGCAGTGCCGGTAATTGAGCCATCGAGTTTATAGAGACCAAGGAGGACAAAGAGAATTATTCATGAGGAGACGAATGACCAACAAAGAATTACATTCAAACCAAAGATTATACCACCCCTTTTCGTATGCGAACTCAATAGCAATATAACAACCATTATCTCAGCAAAATAAGCTGTCTGATGACCTATAGAAAAAACATAGCCACCAATATACTCCCCCAAATAGTTACAAAAAACTCCATTATATCATCGCATTCTAAATGAGAGAGAAATTATATTTAATATCATAACTGAAAATATAAATTTATTTGTGTTTAATCATAAATTATAAAAAGAGAAGTTATCTTTAATAACATCGCTACTCTTCTTCATGGTAAAAATAATTTGAGAGTAAAAATTATTTGTATTGAACATAACTTTTTTGGTTGTAATGTAAATTTTAATAATTATTTTAATTTTTAGTGTGATAGATTTGAACAGGATATTGTGAAGTCAAATATGTTTGATACCATATATTCTATCATTCAATCTAAAAATTTAAATTTTTAGGTCAAAGTTGCAGTTCAACATTTCTAATTAAATTATATTATAATTGTAGGCATCTCAATCTTTAATAATTCTTTAGTTAGTTAGAGAATTAATAATAAAAAATCATAAATTGTCCTTTTATGATAAGAAAGATAAATTTACTATAACTCTTTTACCTTTAAAAACATTTTTTTTCTTTCACATGGAATAATGATTTATTTTTATTTTTTTAAAGGTAAGGGGGTAGATCCTATGTAGAGCCAAAATTTAGTTTTTTGTTTTTGCCCCCTTACCCCCAAGGTTCGAAGCTTGGTGGTTAGGAAGTGAGGGAGGGGTGCTAACCACGGCTGTGCCCCTGGGGACATGAGCAATAGCTATTCTTATTACTACCACTTAACTCTAAATCCGTAAGAGCAATAGCTGTGTTTGGTGAAGACTAGAGCTATAGCTAGTAGATGGAGAATGTGATATATGGTTTAGAGTTAGGGTTTGGTAAGTTTCAAAAGCTAGTAATGTTACTTTTGTTAAGTTGTGTCCCGAAAGAGGAAGAAAAGTCTCTCATCTCTTGCTCTACGTAATCGTTTTTAAAATAATTCAATCCACCAATATCGAAAGTCTTAGTCACTACTAGCTACATAAAATGATATTTCTTGATTAATTATATAATTCTTCTATTATGTTACCCAACATAAAAGCATACCTTATAACTTTTATATCTTTCTTTTCTACTATATAATATAGTATCATAGGATACCTTTAAAATTAACATGATAGCTTTTAAAGCTCCCATTTATAATTAAATGTTTGTTTGGGAATATTTATTTTAACTGGTGTGATAATTTATTATTTAGTATTATTAAGTAAATCATCAATGTATATATAACATATATAGTAATGTAAGAAAACTAAAAATTAATATATAAATTAAGAAAGACACTTGTATATATATAATTACCCTATAAGTTATTTATTATGCAGATTATTTAAAAATTAATAGTTAGACAATAATTTTCATGACAAGGTTCAACGTTGAAAAACATATATAATAGATACATTGACTATGTATTGATTAACAATGACCGTTTGATAGTATTAATTAGTATTATTAAATATGTATTAAAACTAAAGTATTTATTTATATATTTAGTTATTTATTTCAAAGGTGTTTACCAAATTTAATTAGTACTAACTAAATAACACTTGAACTATTTCAAAAATGAAGCATGATGAATTTTTTCTTTTGAATAATACACAATTACATGGACAATATAAAAAATTTACACTAAAAATCAAATTTTGAAATAAATACAAATTTAATGTCGCTCGCAAAAATCTACATTCAGTTTGAGCGAATTCTACTCAATTCAGCAGGAATGTACTCTACTGCAATTGTGTAGGAAATTCTACTCAATTTAACATTTATCTACTAGATTCCAATTATGTACTCGAACATATAAACACTTTACTATTAAACTAGTTGTAAAATACATTAGCACTGTATATATTAAATATAAGTAATTTTTCTCTAGAATTCTCAAATCAACAAAATTTTCTCGTTAAATAACGTCGCTTTCTTTAGTAAGTAAATGGAAAATTGCATGCAAGTATTCTTCATGTAAAACAAAAATTATGGAACAAGTCAATTCAGTTTGATCAAGCACGTACGTACGTGGCATTCATCATTGGAGGAACATCAGAACTCAACAGTGTGGACCATTTCACAAATATATATTTATCAATATCATGAACAGATTACAAGTCCTTTCTTCTACATGATTCTGTCTGTTGTTTATTCTTCTTCAAAATTACATAAAGATAAGAACTCAGTGATTCAAATGCGGGAACCCGCTTTCTTTCATTCTGTAAATATCTTCCTCTATCCTTTTCCTTTATTAGGACACGACTCTACACTCCTGCAAGAACATTTCAATTATCATCAGTCTCCGTCAGTGGTCCTGTTCTCTGAGAAAAGTGTTTAAAATGAAGAGTTATTTTATTACAGTTTTATTATGTGAGTAATATTCATTTGCTAAGAATAAGTTGGAGTTTACCTTAAACGCACGCCGCTATGGCCAGTTCCTAGTACTGGTAAGGAGGAGGTGGCGGAGGGGACTTGTAAACCGGCTGTGGTGGAGGAGGAGACTTGCGAATTGGTGGTGGTGGGGGAGAATTGTAAACCGGGGGCGGTGGTGGGTATTTCTTAGGAGGTGGTGGAGGAGAGTTGTAGTAATAGGGCGGCGACTCTGGTGCAGGGGATTCCTTCGGCGGAAATGGAGGAGGAGGATAAGGGTCGTAGTAGCTTGCAGAGGACTCATATGGGAAGCTAAGAGAGATTGTTAACGCTAAGAGAAGAATAAAGAAAGAGGGCATTGAAGTGTACCCCATTTTGAGTACTAAGCTTAGGGACTTGGGTTATGCTCTAAAGCAATGCTCTCCTTTCTTTATAAAGAGTTAGCATTTCGTTTTCCCTACCAAACTTATCATACGATAAAATTGACTTTTTGAAAAGAAAATAAAAATTAAATAAATGAAAATGAAATGAATGAGATACACGTTTACAACTATTAATTCAGGTTTTTTTTTTTCGTTGTCCTACTTAATTTAATTAATTATATTTTCTTTACGAAGAACATGAGAACATGTGGCTGCCTAACTTTTCAAAGAAAACTAATTAATTATTTACATGGGCCCTAAAATTAATTATTTAATTGATTAAAATTCCAGAATGTACAGAAATGTGGGCTCGATGTCATGTCATGTTTACATCGTATTCTGGATGATTGCAGCCAAACCCATTTATGTGATACTTGTTTAGTCAAAGCAGCCAAACCCATTTAACATAAACTTTAGACTGGATTAAGAAACTGTGTTGCATGAATGCATGAATAAAAATGGGAAGTTCTTAAAGAGGTCAAAGTTCATCATTGTCTGTAGAAGTGTCCAACGAATTGGATTCAACGGATTTAATTAAATTCATGCCCAATTTAGTAACAGAAGAATTGAAATTTTTTCAACTCAAGCCAATTTACTATATAGAATACAACCCAATTCAATCTATTTAAAATATTATTTTTTACTGATCGATCGATTTTTAGTAAATTGACGATGTGAATTAAAACTCAATTCCTCGTGAGTAGATTTTAAATTTTTTAATGCATTCTAATCTATTGATTTACTAAACCTATTAAAAATGAATTTATTCTGATCGGATTAAATGAATTGAGCCAATAGAATTAGATTTTGAACATCCCTAATTGTGTTATTGCTTTCACAATAATAAGTTTATAGCTAGCTAGGGTTTTATTTCTTTGTAGAGATAGTCAGCTGTCTTTGTTTATGGAGAGTTGAAAATTACGATGATAAAGCCTTTGAAAAAGTTGTAAATAATAAATTCATTTATAAGTGTTTGGTCATATGTATTATATATTTATAAAAAAGAAATCAACTTTAATATCATGGCTAAAATTGTAAATTTATCTTATGTGTTTAATCATAAAGTATAAAAAAGAGAAGTCATCTTTAATAACATGGTTACTTATATTGAGTATAATTTTTTTATTTTGAATTATACATTTGATCTAAAAATTTAAATTTTAAGATAGTGATTTAAATAATATTTGTATGTAAACTGTTTATCATTTCAACTCACAAGCAAATACAATTTTACTTAATAGGTTTTATCACGTAGATTTACATAATTATTTTAACTTTTAGTGTTTGACAAATTTAAACAGAATACTGTAGAGTTAAATATATTTTGATACCACAATAAACTATTATTTAGGTTAAGAACTTCAATATTTGGGTCAAGTTATAGTTCAACGTTTCTAATTAAATCATATTATAATTGTACGCATACAAATCTTTAATAATTCTTCAATTAATTAGCGAGTTAATGATAAAAAACTTTAAATTATATCAAACGAAAAGGTCCAATTGAAACTTATTTTTTCTTTTTATGATAAGAATGATAAATTTACTAGAACTCTTTTACCTGTTAAAACTTTTTTTTTTTACATGGAGTAATTATCCTTATTATTACTACTTAATTCTTAATCATAGAATTAACCATAGGTGCTTGGTGAAGACTAAAGCTATAGCTAGTAGATGGAGAATGTGATATATGGTTTAGCGATAGGGTTTGGTAAGTTTCAAAGAGAAAATGCTCAATTCCTCCCTAATTTTTGGTCAAATATTTCGATTCTCTCCTAATATTTCAGAAATATCCCATCACTCCCCTAACAGTTATCTCTTTTCATTTTTGTCCCTTTACTATTTTAAAAGGAATTATTTGAATCAACTATTTAAACCCAACCAGTGATTTAAACTGATTTTTTAAAATTATAAAATATAGTTCTAGTTTTGTGTGTTAATGGATGAAATTAATTACGAATGTCTACTTATTATAAATTACCAATTAATACCATTTTATAAAAAATATGGTGGTTGAAATATTAAAAAAAGTAAAAATTAATTAAATAAAATTTATAAATCAAATGTCAAAATTTATATATATTTCAGAAATAATAAGGTCAAAGTATAAAAAGACATTTAGTTTTTAGATTTAAAGCCGTACTTATAGAATAAAAGTATTATATAAAAAATATTAATGAAAAAATATATGAATTCCGATAAAAATTGATATTATCAAAGAGTTTTCAATTTTATTTTTTAAAAGATAATAAAATGACCACAATAAAATTGTTTATGCAAGCAATTGATAATATAACTCAAGAACAATACAAAGAACTAATACAATGGGTTATAGGATATGGTGATCCTTGACATTAATCATTAAAATAATAGAGAAGTATGTAGATATTGTTTAAATAAACAAAAGATATTAGGAGTCAAAAGACTTCTACACATAAGAAAATGTAACATAAAGACTAGATAACCAAAACGAGAGTTTTAATTAGAAATGCAATATATAATATATAGTTATTAATAGGCGGAGCCTAGATACATCATAGGCAAAGATTTTGTCCCACTTCAATACAATAATGAATAAAGAAATAAAAAAAATACTAGCGTCTTTCTTATTCCAAAATATAACGTTATGACCCTGTTATGTTATCCACTGACCGACCGAAAATGATATAATTAAATTTTAATATTAATATTTTAGATCCTAAACACTGTAGACATAATAAATTAGAATATAACTGATCTAATTTTGGATATTTTTACACACCTCTTTGAGGTTTGTAGCAATTTTAATTTAAAGAAAAACTTGTGAAAAGAGATACAAACGTTTCTTGTAACGTTTGTTTCTAACAGATAAATAACAAATTTATTAAAATACACCCAAATTTTCTCTTTTAAAATGGCAAAATAATATAACCTTAGTAAAATTCAAACATCTGACCTTAGTATAAGGAACAAATATTTTAACCATTCCGCCAAACGTATTCTCATGAAAATAATTTTATAATCATTAAAATTCTATATAATAACTGAAATTTAAAATTATTTTTATCATTATAAATTTTTTAAAACTATTATCATTATTTAGATTTATTTTTTAAATAAAAATTTATTTTATAAAGAGTTATTTGAGAATAATTTTATAAAATGATTAGTGTAATAATAATTTTAGAATAATTTTATTTCATAATATTTTAAATTTATTTTAAAAATTTTTTAAGAATAATTTTTTAAATAAATAATTATTTAATTTAACAATTATTTGAGAATAATTTTTTAAAAGTGTTAGTGCTAATAATAATTCTAGAATAATTTTATTTAATAACAATTTAAATTTACTTTTAATAATTATTTAAGAATATTATTATTATTTAATAATAATTTTAAATTCAAGTTATTATATATAATTTTAATAATCATCAAATTATTTTTTAATATAATTTTTTATTATAATAAAATAATTTTAATTATTATAATAATTATATATATGTATTTTTAAAAGAATATTTATTAAAAAATTAAATATATTAAAATTTATTTAATGTAATGTTTAAGGTATTTGTCTCTTGTATTAAGGTCACAAGTTTGACTATCACCAAGGCCATATTATTTTACAATTTTAAAAGAAGAGGATTTAAGGGTATTATACTAAGTTTACTGTTTATCCATTAGAGACAAAAGTTGTAGGGAATATTTGTATCCTTTTCTATCAAATTGAAATTTTCACAAACCTCAAAAGAGATATATGAAAATATCTCTATTTAATTTTAACAATTTCGTCCCTAATAAATGAGAATGACAACCAGATGAAGCGAGAATGAAGAAGATCAACTCATTTTTTATTTTAACCTCCATTCCCCAAATATTTTTCATTGAATTTAATCGATAGGATGGCAAATTCTTATAACGAGAATTGACTTTTAAATTCATGTTTAGATTTCACTTTTTATTATTTACTTATATTATGTAATAAATAAAAATATCATTACAACATAGAAAAAAGTTGATATGCCTCTCCTGAGATTTGTGAAAATTTCAATTTGATATAAAGTTAATAAAAAAAGACATAAACCTCCCCTATAAATAATAAACTTACTAAAATACCCCAAATTTATTTTAAAATTACAAAATAAAATTATTTTGGTTAATCACTATACTAACCACTATATCCCAATACCCTAATCACTATACTAAAATAAATTTTAATAATAAATTTTTTAATTCATAATATATAACTCTTTTGAAAAAATATATATAATAAAATCTATAATAATTATAATTATTTTGCTACTATAAAAAATTAAAAATTCAAAAATAATTTTACAATCATTAAAATTTTATATTATAACTTGAATTTAAATTTATTATTATCATTAAATTATAAATTTTCAAAACAATTATCGTTATTTAGATTTTTTTAAATAAAATAATTTGTTTTATTTAACAATTACTTAAGAAATACTTTTTTAAATTATTAATTTTAGAATGATTTTATTTTATAATCATTTAAATTTATTTTCTTTAGTAATTATTTAAAAATAATTTTATTATTATTTGATAATAATTTTAAACTCAAGTTATTATACATATTTTTTTAATTATAAGTTTTATAATAACAAAATAATTTTAATTATTATAGAAATTATTAAATATGCATTCTCAAAAGTGTTATTTATTAAAAATTAAAAAATATATATTTAAAATGTGTTTGGTACAATGGTTAAATTATTGCTCTTTTTTACTAAAATTTAGTAATTTTATTTTGTAATTTTAAAAAAAGATATTTATGATATTTTGATAAGTTACTGTTTGTATGGGAGATTTGTATTTCTTTCCACAAACTTTCGATTAAATTAGAATTTTCATAAATTTTAGGGGAGGTATGTGAACGTTTCCCTTACAACATATATATATATATATATATATATATATATATATATATATATTGTAGTATTATTCTTACATGATAATTATATTAAAATTTAAATTTCACTACTTTGATAGTATGAAACCACAAATTATAAACCATTGAGGTTTTGCCTTAATGGCTAGAAGGCCTACCCGTCAAAAGGTAAGGTTTTTCTATAAATTGTGGGGTCTTTTCCAAAGAGATATGGGTCATTTCCTGGATGTTGGGTGTTCTATAACTACCTAATATCTTCCTAGTTAAATTCCAGTAGATCACTGGTTGTAAATACCAGTAAGTATCTAGTTTAAAAATACTAATAGACTTGTAATAGTTAAAAAAAAAACTACAAATTATAAGGTTTCTTGCACAAAGTTTTATCCGCACGTGTTTTTTTCCTTGCAAAATAACATAATTTAACTGTTTATTTTTTACTGCTACATGTCAAAAAAATATTATTTTCATTATAATTATATACATACAGAATGGGGTGTGAGTAAAGTGGATAATACTAAATAGTCATCTATTCCATTAATAATCTAAAAATTAATTTTTTTTCGTTGCTTCCCCTGTTACTGTGTTGCAGCTTCTCTGTTGTTAGACAACAGCTTGTTTGGTTCCCAGCACTGCAAACTTGCTGTTGTCGTGCCGTTGGTACTAATTCAAGATGCTGTTGCTTGCCGTTCTTGCTACTACATGCTGCTGCCTGCTGTGCTTTATTGGAGTTTCCAATCTGTGTTGCTGTGTTGCTGCCTTCTTTGCTGATGGCTGCTGTTTTTGCTGTTTTACAGCAAGAAAACAGCATATTTTCTTTTACTGCTATAAGTTGCTGTTTTCTAGCAATTTAATAAGAGTTTATTTCAAGGCTTTATTTGTCCCTTTGAACACTTAAACATTTAGGTTTCTCTTGTATTCTCGTATCTTCATATATATTTTAATATAATATTTTCTATTTAAAAAAAACGAATGAATTTCACAACAAAATCAAAATAGTAAACTAATAAGAAATCAAATAAAAAATTTATAATCGGTTCTAAATATAAAAATAATAAAACTTACAGGGCGGAGATAAATAACTCCATTTATTTACGATTAAATTATATTTATTCGATGCACTGCTGTTAATATGATAATGAATGAAAGAAAACGGCAAAAACAAAAAGATGTATTAATAATTTATAATTCAATTTAAATTCAAATAAAATAGGTAAACAAATAAAATAAATTTATAAAAAACTAGATATATTTAAAACATATAAAAATAAATAGAATTCAACGAGACAAGGATTAGTCAGCATATATAGAAGGATGTAAGTGTAAACTCAAAACCATACAATCAAGTACGTAGCCACCTCCACAACAATTTTCTGATGTAATTTTCTATGTGAGACTTGAAATAAAATCTGTTATTAAAATTAACTGAACAGTAATTTCTTTTTTCCAATACATAACAGAAGATGAATTTCAATCATTGGCTGATGAGATATGTCAAATCATATATTTTTCTACGATGAAGCAGAAAAAGTTAATTATCAAGTGAGATATCTAAAGGAATTAGCTGGGTGTATATATAGAGAAAACTATCAATTTTATATAGAGAAAACGATATAGGGTCTTAGGGTTTCGAATTACTATAATTATATAGCAGCTTGATCTGATACTCGGACATTGTGTTCCAATTCACCAGTGTTGTGCATATAGCAATTGCAGTTAGATGATCATATGATACACAGGAAAAATTAATTAAGTACCCTAAAAGAAAAAACAGAAACCCAAATTCTTATTAAATTATATCACGTGTATTAATTTCTAGGGATGGCAAAATCTCCAACAAATTTGAGGTTACATGAAGATCTGTCCCAAATGGGATAAAATTAGAATGACATAATGGAGAATGATAAAAAAATTAATTCTCATATTGTTAATAAGGTGGGGAATAGTTTAGTACTCCCCATCCCATTCCGGCTTCATTTTTTAAATATATATAATAATATAATAAAATATATGTATGTGAATAATATTTAATTAATTTTTTTTATAATTTATAATTTTTTATCCTATTAAATAGTAAAATTTATATCATATTTTAAATATAATTATTACATATGAATAACACTATAATATATTAATAATATTTTTAGTTAATATTTAACATAAATAGATATAAAAAAAATGGAGATGGGAAAATTAATTCCCTATACAAAAATTTTTCATTCATGTTCTATTAAATTTTATTGAAGAATAAGTTAGATAAAAGAGATCAAATTAAAACGGAGTGGAGAACGGGAAACGACTCCCCACCTCCACACTGTCCCATTGTCATCTATACTAATTTCTTTAGCAATTAAGCTATAAAAAGTCTCTTGTAAATTGTAAAACAAAGCATACGAGAAAATTCAGAGGACGCAATTAACTAGCTTTCTATAGGTCCATATTCAAGATTAATTCTTTACTTGCCCAAAGAATAAAACAGGTATGCAGATCAAGATTCAAAATCTTATCATGCTATTGATTACTATTTTGTTTACTTGCTTATTGTTTAATTCAAATTGACTATAATTGTATTATTGAACTTGTACCCTAAATTTTTTTCTTTGAATAAAAGAGAAAGCAGAAGAAGAAACAATTATTGACTTTATATATGGACTTATAAAAATATGTTTTTTTTTCTCCTAAAACATGTCAGCGTTTAAAAAATTAAAAATTTAACCATTGTACCAAATTAAATATATATATTTTAATTTTTAATAAATAACTCTTTTGATAATGCATATTTAATAACTTCTATAATAATTAAAATTATTTTGTTATTATAAAACTTAGAATTAAAAACAATATGTATAATAACTTAAGTTTAAAATTATTACCAAATAATAATAAAATTATTTTTAAATAATTATTATAGAAAATAAATTTAAATGGTTATAAAATAAAATCATTCTAAAATTAATAATTTAAAAAAAGTATTTCTTAAGTAATTGTTAAATAAAATAAATTATTTTATTTAAAAAAAATCTAAATAATGATAATTGTTTTGAAAATTTATAATTTAATGATAATAATAAATTTAAATTCAAGTTATAATATAAAATTTTAATGATTGTAAAATTATTTTTGAATTATAAATTTTTTATAGTAGCAAAATAATTATAATTATTATAGATTTTATTATATATATTTTCAAAAGAGTTATATATTATGAATTAAAAAATATATTATTAAAATTTGTTTTAGTATAATGATTAGGGTATTGGAATATAGTGGTTAGTATAGTGATTAACCAAAATAATTTTATTTTGTAATTTTAAAATGAATTTGGGGTATTTTAGTAAGTTTGTTATTTACAGGAGAGGTTTATGTCTTTTTTTATTAACTTTCTATCAAACTAAAATTTTCACAAATCTCAGGGGAGGCATATCAACTTTTTTCTATGTTGTAATGATATTTTTATTTATTACATAATATAAGTGAATAATAAAAAGTGAAATCTAAACATGAATTTAAAAGTCAATTCTCGTTATAAGAATTTGCCTTCCTATCGATTAAATTCAATGAAAAATATTTGGGGAATGGAGGTTACAATAAAAAATGAGTTGATCTTCTTTATTCTCGCTTCACCTGGTTGATCTTCTTTATTCTCCTTTGAGGTTTGTAAAAGTTTCAATTTGATAGAAAATGATACAAACTTTCCCTACAACTTTTGTCTCTAATGAATAAACAATAAATTTAGTAGAATACCCTCAAATCCTCTTCTTTTAAAATTGTAAAATAATATGGCCTTGGTGATAGTCAAACTTATGACCTTAACACAAAAGACAAATACCTTAAACATTAGGTTAAACAAATTTTAATATATTTAATTTTTTAATAAATATTCTTTTAAAAATACATATATATAATTATTATCATAATTCAAATTATTTTATTATAATAAAAAATTATATTAAAAATAATTTGATGATCATTAAAATTATATATAATAACTTGAATTTAAAATTGTTATTAAATAATAATAATAAAATTATTCTTAAATAATTATTAAAAATAAATTTAAATTGTTATTAAATAAAATTATTCTAGAATTATTATTAGCACTAATACTTTTAAAAAATTATTCTCAAATAATTGTTAAATTAAATAATTCTTTATTTAAAAAATTATTCTTAAATAATTATTAAAAATAAGTTTAAAATATTATAAAATAAAATTATTCTCAAATAACTGTTTATAAAATAAATTATTTTATTTAAAAAATAAATCTAAATAATGATAATAGTTTTAAAAAGTTTATAATGATAAAAATAATTTTAAATTTCAGTTGTTATATAGAATTTTAATGATTATAAATTATTTTCATGAGAATACGTTTGGCGGAATGGTTAAGGTATTGGTTCCTTATACTAAGGCCAGATGTTTAAATTTTACTAAGGTTATATTATTTTGCAATTTTAAAAGAGAAAATTTGGGTATATTTTGATAAATTTATTATTTATCTGTTAGAGACAAACGTTATAAGAAAAGTTTGTATCTCTTTCCACAAGTTTTTCATTAAATTAAAATTGCTACAAACCTCAAAGAGGTGTGTAAAAATATCCAAAATTAGATCAGTTATATTCTAATTTATTATGTCTACAGTGTTTAGGATCTAAAATATTAAT
Source organism: Melia azedarach (assembly GCA_028052125.1). Taxonomy (NCBI): domain Eukaryota; kingdom Viridiplantae; phylum Streptophyta; class Magnoliopsida; order Sapindales; family Meliaceae; genus Melia; species Melia azedarach. The sequence goes on from CM051396.1 coordinate 16,008,239, forward strand.
ATTAAAATTTAATTATATTGGTCAGTGGATAACATAAAAGGGTTATAACGTTATATTTTGGAATAAGAAAGACGTTAGTATTTTTTTTATTTCTTTATTCATTATTGTATTGAAGTGGGACAAAATCTTTGCGTATGATGTATCTAGGCTCCGCCTATTAATAACTATATATTATATATTGCATTTCTAATTAAAACTCTCGTTTTGGTTATCTAGTCTTTATGTTACATTTTCTTATGTGTAGAAGTCTTTTGACTCCTAATATCTTTTGTTTATTTAAACAATATCTACATACTTCTCTATTATTTTAATGATTAATGTCAAGGATCACCATATCCTATAACCCATTGTATTAGTTCTTTGTATTGTTCTTGAGTTATATTATCAATTGCTTGCATAAACAATTTTATTGTGGTCATTTTATTATCTTTTAAAAAATAAAATTGAAAAATCTTTGATAATATCAATTTTTATCGGAATTCATATATTTTTTCATTAATATTTTTTATATAATACTTTTATTCTATAAGTACGGCTTTAAATCTAAAAACTAAATGTCTTTTTATACTTTGACCTTATTATTTCTGAAATATATATAAATTTTGACATTTGATTTATAAATTTTATTTAATTAATTTTTACTTTTTTTAATATTTCAACCACCATATTTTTTATAAAATGGTATTAATTGGTAATTTATAATAAGTAGACATTCGTAATTAATTTCATCCATTAACACACAAAACTAGAACTATATTTTATAATTTTAAAAAATCAGTTTAAATCACTGGTTGGGTTTAAATAGTTGATTCAAATAATTCCTTTTAAAATAGTAAAGGGACAAAAATGAAAAGAGATAACTGTTAGGGGAGTGATGGGATATTTCTGAAATATTAGGAGAGAATCGAAATATTTGACCAAAAATTAGGGAGGAATTGAGCATTTTCTCTTTGAAACTTACCAAACCCTATCGCTAAACCATATATCACATTCTCCATCTACTAGCTATAGCTTTAGTCTTCACCAAGCACCTATGGTTAATTCTATGATTAAGAATTAAGTAGTAATAATAAGGATAATTACTCCATGTAAAAAAAAAAAAGTTTTAACAGGTAAAAGAGTTCTAGTAAATTTATCATTCTTATCATAAAAAGAAAAAATAAGTTTCAATTGGACCTTTTCGTTTGATATAATTTAAAGTTTTTTATCATTAACTCGCTAATTAATTGAAGAATTATTAAAGATTTGTATGCGTACAATTATAATATGATTTAATTAGAAACGTTGAACTATAACTTGACCCAAATATTGAAGTTCTTAACCTAAATAATAGTTTATTGTGGTATCAAAATATATTTAACTCTACAGTATTCTGTTTAAATTTGTCAAACACTAAAAGTTAAAATAATTATGTAAATCTACGTGATAAAACCTATTAAGTAAAATTGTATTTGCTTGTGAGTTGAAATGATAAACAGTTTACATACAAATATTATTTAAATCATTATCTTAAAATTTAAATTTTTAGATCAAATGTATAATTCAAAATAAAAAAATTATACTCAATATAAGTAACCATGTTATTAAAGATGACTTCTCTTTTTTATACTTTATGATTAAACACATAAGATAAATTTACAATTTTAGCCATGATATTAAAGTTGATTTCTTTTTTATAAATATATAATACATATGACCAAACACTTATAAATGAATTTATTATTTACAACTTTTTCAAAGGCTTTATCATCGTAATTTTCAACTCTCCATAAACAAAGACAGCTGACTATCTCTACAAAGAAATAAAACCCTAGCTAGCTGTAAGGGAATATGACCATTGCCCCCCTCTATTTTTGATCAATTAACCAAATCACCCCTTAATTTTAAAAAATTATCCGTTACGTCCAACCGTTTAGTTGACTGACGGAAAAATATAAAATTTACTAAACTACCCTGAACTTTTAACATTACAGAAAAAGTGGGTCCTAATTATCAAATGTAGGTCCCACACCAATAGTCATTTAGGAATTAAATATAAACTTATTAGAAATTGACATAAATAACCCTGAAAAAATTAAAATATCCAAGGCTAGGTGTCACATTTGTTTTGCCAATTAACGAAAAGAAAGAAGAAAGAAATTTTTGATCGTTAAGAACAAAAAACGATCAGATTCTTCTTGTGTATAAATATGCCCATAACAATCTGCACAAAATCAACTACAAACCCATTTTCTTAAAGCAAGCAGCAACCAACTCAAGCCCCAATCAACAACCAAACTACCCTGATGCTCAACAAATATCATCAAGCAAGCTCAGCAACCAAATTCTCAAAAACAAGATGACTTCTATGCCAAGTGATGCCATGCAAATTAATGGGCAAATCATAATATTCAAAAATCAGCATTGTGGCTGTGGTAAAAAGGCTGGGATACGAATTTCTGAAAGTGAAAAGAATCCTAATAAGTTGTATTTTTTTTGTTTACAGGAGCTATCTTGTGGCTATTTCAAATTTTGGAAGCTAACAAAGGATGAATATAATATTGACAACTCAATCAAGAATGTAAGCAGCAGCAGCAACCCATGCAATTCTACTTCAACAAACATCTCAAAGCATGAAGCCACAAAGTCAACAAGTATCAATTTTGCCAAGAAAGCTATAACCAGAATAGAAAAAAAAATTTCGAAAGTAATAACAATAATGCTTGTGATGGTAATTCTATTATGTATTTGTGTCATCCTATTATTGAATATTAAGAAATGTAACAATGAAATGTATTGATGCAAAGTTGGAATATATAAAATATTGAAGTAAAGTTAATGTTACATTGTTGAAACTGAGAAGATGCAGTTATTACATATAACATACATGTAAACTAACAAAAATCAGCATTCTTTATGTGTATGCACTGTGTCCAAACATCCTAACCCACAATCACAGCCTCTGAACACATTTCCCATGCACACAAGACTATTCTATTGTTAATCATCAGCCAAAAAATATACCAACTTTGTACACACAAGACTATTTAATCATCAGCCAAAAATATACCAACTTTGTACGGTAACTTTGTACCTTTGATGCAGCCAACTATCCTTGCCCACCACAGTCCAAGGTAGCCTGTGATTGAGATATTGATGCTTCAAATCTTCTCTTTCTTGTTGTTTGAAATTGGTTGGTGTTATTGTTTGATATCTGTACACTATCTGTCCTTCTTACTGCTGCAGATAATAATTCATATTAATAAGCTAGAATAAAATGTATTAATCACCACAATTACATGAAATTTACCATGGTCTCGGGTTGATGTTCATGTTGATGTAAAACCTTTTCCACTTGTTGATCCAGTTATTGAAGCCTATACAATGGTGTTCCAGTTGCAAGTTAGTACATGTATATGTAACTAAAGAAAAATAATTTTATTAACAATTCACTATTGAAAACATTAGCATACCTTTCTTACAGAACAACCTCTCTTGTTATGCCCTAATTATTTGCAGTGCCCACATCTCTTGGTGTATGTCTTAGATCCTCTTGCATTCTCATTTAACTCCTTCTTTCTGTTTAACCTAGGCCTGCCAACTTGCACAACTCTCACAGGAGGCAGCAACTGTGACAGGTTAGTCTTGGGCCAATTTGCTCTGTCTGGTAAGGGCCGAATAGTATGAGAGTAGGTTAACATGTAAGCCTCTTTAGTCAAGCTCTTGTCAACATAATCAGCAGGATCACCACTTATTTGCATAATGCAAGCCAATATATGCTTGCATGGAATACCACTCAGTTGCCACCCTTGACATTCACAGTAGCCGTTGCTTAAATCAACAATATAATGTCTTTCTCTATCAATAACTTGGTCCAAGACTTCAAATTCTGTTTTACTTGCTTTAACAACAAGTAGTTTTCTTGCTTGCTTCGAAATTTTTCCAAGCTTGGTTCGTACTCTTGGTGTCACCATATCCCAATTTTCAGCTTTCTCTCTTCTTCTAATTAATCTTTTCATCATTTTCAGTCGAATAAACTCCAGCAAATCGATAATAGGCTTTCTCCTATGCTCATTCAGTAAGTCATTCCAGGACTCTGACATGTTATTAGTTACATGATCATACTTGAAGCAATGGTCAAATGCATGACAACTCCATGAGTTAGGTCCACTGTCTATAAGCCACTAGTGTGCAGCTTCATCTTATCTTTTGATGGCAATCATAACTATGTCAAAATCAATATGGTTTACTGCTCTTGCTGCTTTCCAGAACTTCTTCCTCAAGGTTTCAGCTGAGAACTTCTTTCTGAAGTTAGCATAAACATGTCGAGCACAGAACCTGGTCTTTGCATTTGGAAAATGTTGATGAAGGGCAGCAATCAAGCCTTTTTGTCTATCAGACATTATAGTCAAACCCATCCCATCCACAAATCCTATATGTTCAATCAATAATGTAAAAAACCAACACCATGTTTCCTTATTCTCCACTTCACAGATGTAAAATGCTAATGAAAATATTCCATTGTTTGCATCTATTGCTACAGCTGATAACAAAACACCCCCAAATTTGTTTTTGAGATGACAACCATCAACTCCTATAAATCTCCTACACCCATTCATGAAGCCCTTCTGTAAAGCATCAAAACTAACAAAAATTCTTTGAAAGTGGGCCTTTGACCCTGCCCAAGTTTGTTTAATCTTAACTGTGGCTCCCATGTTTCTCATCAATAAAACTTTTGCATAATCTTGTAGCAAGGCATATGACTGAGTGAAGTCACTCTCAACAATATGTAAAGCTAATTTTTTTGCTCTATATAACCTTCTTTTTGTGGTAGCAGTACCAAACCTCAGCCTGAGCAAATCTGACATTGCAGCTGTTCCTATGTCTGGATATCTTTTGATGTGGTCATACAATTTTTTAGTAATCCATGCACTGGTTACCTCTGGATTTTTCACAACTCCTTTACATGTATGTACCCTTTTAATTGTCCTAATCATGAATGAGGTTCCATCAACTAAAACAGAAGCATGAATCCTCCAAGTACATTTAGGTGAGACCCCACACCTAGCTGTCACCTTAGCCCTTTCATTCTTATCTCTGACTAAGAAAAAATATTCCTGGATTGCATAATCCTTCAGTACAGACCTATATTCTTCTATTAAAGTGAATGTTTGGCCAACCTGTAATTGTATCTCTCTTTCCCTACTGTGCCTAAACATCCTTCCTCTAATGTCCCTAGCCATATTCACTACTACATTGGGCTCTTCTTCATCACTGTTAACCCACTTTCTATCATCATCATCATCATCATCATCACTGTCACAATTCGATAACCCATCATCATTATCAGATGCACCACCACTTAAACCATCTTCAAAGTCATACTCACTATCTGATTCCACAATATCTCCTACATCGTCATCGGTCCAATTAATGGAATCCACACTGTTTGCTTCCTCATTGTCAGCTCTTTCATTAACAACATGATTTTGTTTCCCTCCTGTAGGTATGAGAGCAGCATCTGTAGCTTCTGACATTTTGTTTACAGCCTCTAGCACTTGTTCCTCGAAATCATCAGTCCATTCCCAAGGCTGTGTCGATGGTGAACTTACACTGGCAAGTGGCACACTTCCAGTAGCTTTAGCAGCATCTGAGTGGGCTAATGGTACTGCTTGTGATTGAACTTGAGTAACTTGTGATTGTAGTTGCATTGATGGTGACCTCTGAGTTACTGGTGAACTACTTCCAGTTTGGAATAACTCTCTCTTTTTATTGTTTGAGATTACTGGTGAATTCATAGGTAACAAGTCCATTTGAAGCAGTAGATCATTAACCCCCTTTGATTTCACCATGTTGACAACTTGAATGAACTCAACATCTGACATGAGTTTTCTTCTTTCCTTAGACCATGGCACAATGGCTGTCAGCTAGAAGTTTTCATGATCATATTTGTGTCGGCTGTCTACCATCTCCATTACCTCATTAACAATCACCACCAAACTCAATCTATCCAGCTCACATGGTCCAATATTAACTTCCTCCCCACAAAATATAACCTTTACATATATAATCAAGTCCATATACCCCCTGTACATTCAAAATAAATTGAATAACAAACTGAACATTTCATGTAATAAAAATATATCAAATAAATTGAAAGTCAGTACGTGGCATTGTCGCTCAAGTTAGCCAATTTCTGTCAAAGACAGTTTCTAAAGCTCGTCAGAGTAGTCCAGCCTATATACTGACTTAGATTGTGTGTGTATTGAATTGAAATATATAACATACTGAATTTAGCATTTAATAACACATGAACGAATTGATTGAATGAAAATAAAGATTGAAAGATTGAACTTACCAAATTTGATCTTGAAAAGTTGAAGATATTGAGTAATAAATTGAATAATGCATTTAATAATATATTGAATCAAAACATATAATTAGAATGAAACAAATAAATTAAAAATCAGTACGTGGTGTTGTCTCTCAAGTTAGCCAATTTCTGTCAAAGATAGTTTCTAAGGCTCGTCAGAGTAGTCCAGCCTATATACTGATTTTATATTTTGTGTGCATCAAAATATAGCAATAAAATATTGAATTTAAAATGAAATAATACATAATTGAATTTGAAATGATTCATATCATTGAAGACTAATCTTAAATTGTTCTTTGTTATTCAGTATTGATTATACACAAAAATTATTCACATTTAAAAATGGCAAACAAATAAATATTTTAACTATTTTTTAAAAACAGAACACAATTTTAGAAGACCATATATTTTTCGCCAAAGACAACTTTCTTCGTTGTGCATTTTGATCATATTCATCATACATGTAAATTTTTCCATTAACAACAGTACCAAAACAACATTACCCATGTCTCAGGGTGATAAGAAATAAACATGCATTTGAATATCTTAAACTCGTAAACTTTTCTACTTCGATGTTTTCTTCTAATCATGATTTTTACAAACGCAAACCTATGAACAACAAACACCCACGAAATATTACCCATGACAACAACCTATTTGCATGTATGTAACCCATGTTAAACCTTTACATACGAAATTAAAAAAAAAACTTTTTTAAAGTAAAAAAATTGTTTCCACAACTACATAAACAATAACCAACCAAAACAACAACAAAAATCGATGGTTTTCAAAAAACCCATTTTGTATGTTACTGCAAATACAGACACTATATCCATTTCATTCGTTTTTGCCAAGCTAACAATCACTATCGTATATCAGAATCACACGAGAAAAAAAAAAGTAACAATAAGTAGTTCATAGAACAACTTACATGGTAACCCAGGTTCAAAGTAGTAGAAAAACAACCGAACGAACGCCCAAGTTCGAGCCTTTTTCACAAACTATCACGCAATGACACAAGAACAAGTGAAATGCAATAAGTTAGATGCAGTTCTGGGTTGTTTTTTGATCGACTAAAGGCAACTCAAGACAGGGTTTTGCTCTGTTTTTTCAGGCACGAAGTTGAACAGATGGACGAGAAAACAAAGAGACAATTGGTGTTTTTTCGTTTTTGAGGCTTTTGTTTGGGATTTAGAATGTTATCTGCCATTGTGTCAGATTTTTTTGTTTACATTAATTAAATTCATCAAATTACTTATTTGCCCTCCAAACATTAATTTTTCCGTCAGTCAACTAAATGGTTGGACGTAACGGATAATTTTTTGAAATTAAGGGGTGATTTGGTTAATTGGCCAAAAATAGAGGGGGGCAATGGTCATATTCCCCTAGCTGTAAACTTATTATTGTGAAAGCAATAACACAATTAGGGATGTTCAAAATCTAATTCTGTTGGCTCAATTCATTTAATTCGATTTGATTAAATTCATTTTTAATGGGTTTAGTGAATCAATGGATCAAAATAGATGAAAAAAATTAAAATCTACTCGCGAGGAATTGAGTTTTAAATTCACATCATCAATTTGCTAAAAATTGGTCAATCAGCTAAAAATAATATTTTAAATAAAATAAAAATAAAAATATTATATAAATCTAATAATTTTAGTTATTAGTATTAAAAAATAAAATAAAATAAAGAAAAAATAAAAAATAAAAAGAGAAAAAATAGTGTTATAATTTTTGTAGGGTCAAGTGCCATTATTAAAATTATAAATAAAATTAAATGAAATAAAAAAATAATTTATCCCTTAATTTTCCGTTTAGTTTGCTGTTCAAAATCTATTACTATTTATCTATTTTTAATAAAATAATTTATTTTGCTCCGTTTATTTCACATTTAATTTATTTTTTCCCCCTAAATTTCTTAATTCTTATTGAAACCCAAAACTTTTATTCAACTTCAATTTTTTTTTATTCTCACTAAATTCTTATTCTTTCTTTCACTCACATTCAAAAAAAAATTCTTTAATATTTTATAATAGATCATTAAATGTTAGTGTTAAATTTTTATATATAATTATGTCTAATAAGGTTTTCTTTTATATTTTAACATTATTCTAGTAATATAATTATATTTGTACTTATTATTTTATTAATTTTTTATTTGTATAATATATATATTTTTAATATTATTGATGAACTGAATTAAGTTTTGTTTTATGCTGTAAATGACTTCTAGATTTGATAAAAAAAAAATTCAACTTAATTCTACAATTTATGCCTCATTTTAGCAGCTGCCATGTTGTATTGCTATTGCTTATATTGTATTGCTACCACTTATATTGTTGTTACGTTGTTTGCCATATTGTACTGAGTTGAATATGCTATAATGCTAATTTTTTGAATTTGTTAGTTTATCTTCTTTTAGTTATTACTGCTATTATAATATAATTTTGTTTTGCATCTTCATGATTTTGTAAGCCTCTTTATGTATTACTAAATTTTGTATTTTTTATTTTTCTTCTTATAAAAAGTTTTAAAAAATTAGTGCAGAATACTAACTTAAATATTTTTATATAATTTATTTTTTATTATTGATTTTAAATTAATATATTATAATATTTTTTAAAATTTAAATATATTATATATTATATATCAATTTCTTTTAACAAAATATAATTTATTAAAATAAAATAAAAATATTTTTAATTTATTTTAATTAGATTGAATCGGATCGCGTTTAAAATTTTTTTTAATATATTGAATTAGATTGTATTCTATTATATAGTGAATCGGCTTGAGTTGAAAAAATTTCAATTCTTCTCTTACTAAATTGGACATGAATTTAATTAAATCCGTTGAATTCAATTCGTTGTTTCTTAATCCAGTCTAAAGTTTATGTCAATTACTAGAATCAATAGCAATGCTAATAGGCTGCTTTGAATAAACAAGTATCACTTCCATGGGTTTGGCTGCAATAATCTAGAATACGATGGAAACATGATATGACATCGGTCCACATTTCGGTACATTCTGAAATTTTAATCAATTAAATAATTAATTTTAGGGGGGCCCATGTAAATAATTAATTAGTTTTCTTTGAAAAGTTAGGCAGCCACATGTTCTCATGTTCTTCGTAAAGAAAATATAATTAATTAAATTAAGTAGGACAACGAAAAAAAAAAAACCCGAATTAATAGTTCTAAACGTGTATCTCATTCATTTCATTTTCATTTATTTAATTTTTATTTTCTTTTCAAAAAGTCAATTTTATCGTATGATAAGTTTGGTAGGGAAAACGAAATGCTAAGTCTTTATAAAGAAAGGAGAGCATTGCTTTAGAGCATAACCCAAGTCCCTAAGCTTAGTACTCAAAATGGGGTACACTTCGATGCCCTCTTTCTTTATTCTTCTCTTAGCGTTAACAATCTCTCTTAGCTTCCCATATGAGTCCTCTGCAAGCTACTACGACCCTTATCCTCCTCCATTTCCGCCGAAGGAATCCCCTGCACCAGAGTCGCCGCCCTATTACTACAACTCTCCTCCACCACCTCCTAAGAAATACCCACCACCGCCCCCGGTTTACAAGTCTCCCCCACCACCACAGCCTGTTTACAAGTCCCCACCGCCACCTCCTCCTTACCAGTACTAGGAACTGGCCATAGCGGCGTGCGTTTAAGGTAAACTCCAACTTATTCTTAGCAAATGAATAATACTCACGTAATAAAACTGTAATAAACTAAATCTTCATTTTAAACACTTTTCTCAGAGAACAGGACCACTGACGGAGACTGATGATAATTGAAATGTTCTTGCAGGACTGTAGAGTCGTGTCCTAATAAAGGAAAAGGATAGAGGAAGATATTTACAGAATGAAAGAAAGCGGGTTTCCGCACTTGAATCACTCAGTTTTTATCTTTATGTAATTTCGAAGAAGAATAATCAACAGACAGAATCATGTAGAAGAAAGGACTTGTAATCTGTTCATGATATTTATAAATATATATTTGTGAGATGGTCCACACCTATGTTATATATACATTGATGTTTACTTAATAATACTAAATAATAAATTATCACATCAGTTAAAATAAATATTCCCAAACAAACATTTAATTATAAATGTGAGCTTTAAAAGCTATCATGTTAATTTTAAAGGTATCCTATGATACTATATTATATTGTAGAAAAGAAAGAGATAAAAGTAATAATGTATGCTTTCATGTTGGGTAACATAAAAGAAGAATTATATAATTAATCAAGAAATATCATTTTATGTAGCTAGTAGTCACTAAGACTTTCGATATTGGTGGATTGAATTATTTTAAAAGCGATTACGTAGAGCAAGAGATGAGAGACTTTTCTTCTTCCTTTTTCTTCCTCTTTCGGGACACAACTTAACAAAAGCAGCATTACTAGCTTTTGAAACTTACCAAACCCTAACCCTAAACCATATATCACATTCTCCATCTACTACCTATAGCTATATCACTCGGTTCAATTCGAGTTATCGGTTTTCTATCTACTGTTATTGATAATGCTAATCGGTTGATAACAGACAAGAAAAATATGTATTTTAAATTGAAGATAACAACTACGAGACCTTTCTTCAAGAGCATGACTTGACTCTTACATTAGAATTATTATTAGATGCTTATCATTTCATCCAACAAGAGAAAGCTTAAGCCTTCTTCTACAAACAATTGAAAGTATTTTCTATAAAAATAAGAATTAAGGTTTGTATACTTTTGCATGTACCTTTCTCGTTTTGAAATATGATTATAGAACACTGGTGAACAGAAACACAACAGATCAAGCTGCGTTATGATTATTGTAATTTCTGTCGAAGGAAAAACTTTAGCCAAGACCGACCTTCCTCTTTGTTGTCTGTGTATGTGGCTGCATATTTCTGTAAATTTCATTTCCCTTTCACTTGTAAATCTCATCTGAAAATGACCATTTTATGTCCCTGCTGTTTCAGGGACATGTGAGTCGATTGTTTTCACTTTAAAGCTACAAAATCATTGTAAACAACAGCAATAATATGAAGACCCAATCTATTTTTATGAGATATATATATATATATATATATAGGCTATAATAAGTTTGAACAGCCTGAAAATGTACAAACAACAGCAAATTCTGGCGGGGGTTCACAATACTCAACACTATCACCTGACAAAGTGAGCGTGAAGGGATTCCAGTTCAACTGTCTTACCTGACCCCAGAAGTTTTATATTTATGGGCTCTTACATTTAGAGAATTCCAGCAATTTGATCAAATTTCTATCTTCTATGGTAACTTTATTAGACAACAACAATTTCTTAGTGCACGTTTGGTTTGATTTTTCATTAGCTGATAGAGTTTTTTTAATAATAATTTTTTAAAGATTTTTGAGTATTATTTGATTGTTATCGAAAAAGAGTTTTTAAAAATTAAAAAAAACTAATTTTCTTTTATTGAAAGAGGCTCGAAATTTAAACTTTTGATAATACAATTTCTTTAATTCTTTTAAAATATAAAATTATCTAAAATATTCATATTTTATTTTAAAAAAATTACATTATTTCTTTAAAATATAAATATTAGACACGTGTCTAGTAAAATAATTATTCAAAACTTTCTCAAAAGTTATTTATATTAACCAAATGATTAATAAATTTTTATTAAAAATTCTACTTGCAAAAACTCTACTAATAAAAAGTTTACTCCAAAATTTCTATTTGCAAGTTCACAAGTAAACTTTCAAGTAAGTCTTTCAAAGTATAGAGCTAGCAAAGTTTAGATACTTTAGAATCCTAAAATCTTTAACCGAATTAGGCAATTGACGATCTGTTATCCTTGTAAAGAAAGCACCCTCAACTATTTGAATCTGGCAACTAATCATGTAGATATAACTAGTAAAATCTAAATAATATCGTATAAGTACCAGTAAGACTGTTTATTTTTAGGATCAAACTTAGGTACTGCAAGAGTAAAAAGAATGGCGAAACCCTTTCAAAATTTTTTGGTTACTTATTAGCCTCTTCTAACCTGAAAATGGTTTCTCCGGAAACAACTTGAGCAAGATCATGGACAAGGTCATGTACATATTATATGTTTTTGAACTATCAAATGTGTGCTGCTTGACCGAAGACTAGCAATCGTCGTCTGATATATGCTTCAGATTGTAATGTTCCAGTGGTCCAATTGTTGATGCTTCAGATTACATCTTCGTCTCTCCAGTATGCAACACGTTCTGTTAGCACACTTGAGCTGGGTGGTTGATGATGTTCCTCTAGGAGTCTATAGTAGTCCTGGTTCAATTTTTAGTTTACAAAGTTCTTCCAAGCGGCTGGGAATATCTTTGATCTTGAGCAGCATACTGACATTGAACTTATCAAATAGATTTATAAGAATATATAGAGATTATTTATTGCCATGCATTGAATTTGTATAGGATTTTTCTTTTATGTTAATAAGCTCATCATATCTAAAAACTGTAGAAATGTAAAATTTATATAAATAAATGAACTATAATCCGTATATAAAAGAGGAATTAAAAAGATAATAAGGGCTTTCATGACAATGAGTTCCTTCTTGCATGGGCTTGGGCTTGCTTTGATGATGGGGGTAGGCTTCTTGTGTTTTGGCCCTTCTGTGGGCTGGAATCGAGGATCAACGGAGTTGACAGGCCCAAGTATGAATTTGTAGGACTTTCTTTGATGGTTCATGTAAGCTTGGGTCTTTCATTCGGGCGCTCTTGGGACACCCTGTGGGCCAATGCGTATAAGCTTGGGCTTTCTTAACGTGGCTCATTTGACGACTCAGTATATGGATGTCACGAGTCTATTGGCATGGAATCTTTTCTACGTAAGCTAGTTTTGCAAAGTTTGTTTGTTCATACAGGCAGTCTGATTTGGGGAGATTTTGTTTGTTCCTAAAGCAGGGTTGGCTTTTAGTCCTTCTTTCCCAAGAGAAATAGACCTTATGGTACGTATCCTTCTTAGCCATTCATTGGTGCGTTAAGGGGGCAGTCTAAAAAGACAATTGGCTTCTCCTTAAAGCAAAGGAAGTCATATGCTCTTTTCTTATTTTAAAGTGTGGTGTCTTCAATACAACCTTCCCTAAAAGTGGAGATAGGAGATCCTATATTTATGGTAACACTTATTTAATTACGCAGTTATTAAAAATTATATAATAACCTGGAAGTTAAAACAAATAAATAATTGATCAATGCAAATCACATCAATAAATTAATATGTAACTTATATAATTTATTTTATTTTTTAGTTTTATATTTGATTCTTGGGTTGTTGTAATTGAATAAAAAATTATACTGATGAGTTACTTTTCAGATATATTAAATTGAAATACGAAGTAGGCTAATTAGAATCTAATTTATATTATCGGTTTGTTTTGGTTCGATTTATTTGAATTGAGTCTGCTTATCGTTTTTACACTCGTAATTAATTAATTAGTGAAATAACAAAAAAGAACGATAAAGTAATATGTAGAGCTTGTCCTCTATAGTTCACCTGCCATAATCTAAGTAAAACTTATGTAGATGTTAACTTTTTAGAATAATAATTATTTATTAAGTAAAAATTATATGACCACGTTTGTATTAATAAAAAATGGTCAAAATTTTTATGATTATAAGTTAAATTAAAAATAAAATAACAAGATAAAAAAAATAAAGAAAACAATACCAGTAGCCATCAGTTTTTCTCTTCAAACATTCGTTTCAACCAATTATATATTATAATTATTCACAATAACTATCAATATTCATTTCTTTCTTACAGATACATAAGTTTTCGTAGACCATAGAAGTTAAATAATAGGAATACAAATTTTCTTAGACCATAAAAGTTAGGGAATAACATTTAGTATTCCAACAAAATTAAATTGATAATTTAGGGTAGCCAATTTTTAATTTGATTTTAATTTTAACAAAATAAAAATCAAATGTTAATTTTCAAAAATCAAATGTATAGAATTGAATTGATCTAAACCAATCTGGATTGGTTTGGTTTAATTTGATTTAAACTCAATCTAATTCTATTTTTATAATTGAGGATTTTAGAAACTTTAAAATTTTTTTTATGATTTTATATAATTTTTCTCAATCTTTTACACAATTAATTAAAATTTAAAATTTTAATTTTATAAATAGTCTGCATAAAAAGAACGTTGAAACTTCTGTTTAGTTCTGTAGTTCGTTTTTTAGGTTAGCACAATTGAACTAAAAACCAAACCAAAATTTTGATTTTGCAAATTACTAATTTGAAAATCGAACCTATTTCAAGAAAAAATTCTTGATTTACTTTGGATTATGATTTCCTGTCTACCCTATTGATATAATTTGAAAATTGAACCTATTTCAAGAAAAAATTCTTCGATTTAGTTTGGATTATGATTTCCTGTCTACCCTATTGATAATGGGCAATAAAAATATAAGTTTTATTTACGTTAGTTAAGACCTTTTTTGGGCAATGTGACTTAATTTTTGTGTTAAAATTGTTATTTTAGATACTCACCATTTTATGCAATAAATAAATTTTAGACTTTCTTCCAAAAAAAAAAAAGAACTATTTTTGATTAATAAGAATTAGCAATTGTGTTTTTGCTTTTAGTATAGGTTTGCAAATTTGTCCTCTATATATTATCATCAAACTACAAAAATTATTCTATTTTGCGATTAATTTTTGCGGTTGATTTTAAATCAATTGCAAATAACAATTATTTGCGACTGATTCACGGTTGGATTATATTTAGTCGCAAAAAAATGTTGTATTTACTACTATTGTTAAAATCAGTTGTAAATATGGCAAAAAAATCTAGTAATTAATTTCCTAAAAATAATATCATTTTAAATATAACATATTAGTCCCTACTAGTTAATAAAGTAATATTGCAGATTAATATATTTATATTTATAAAATTATATTAAATTAAGATAATTTGATAACCTTAGGGACTTAATTGTTATTTAAACAAAATTCAATTAATTTGCTAGTCTAGTATTAGCTTGGAAAAATTATACTCAATATAAGTAACCATGTTATTAAAGATGACTTCTCTTTTTTATACTTTATGATTAAACACATAAGATAAATTTATAATTTTAGCCATGATATTAAAGTTGATTTCTTTTTTATAAATATATAATACATATGACCAAACACTTATAAATGAATTTATTATTCACAACTTTTTCAAAGGCTTCATCATCGTAATTTTCAACTCTCCATGAACAAAGACAGCTGACTATCTCTCCAAAAAAATAAAACCCTAGCTAGTTGTAAACTTATTATTGTGAAAGCAATAACACAATTAGGGATGTTCAAAATCTAATTCGATGGGCTCAATTCATTTAATCCGGTCTGATTAAATTCATTTTTAATGGGTTTAGTGAATCAATAAATATGAATGGATTAAAAACTTTAAAATCTGCTTATAAAGAATTAAGTTTTAAATAACATCGTCAATCCGCTAAAAGTCGATCGACTCGCTAAAAATATCATTACAAATATTTTAAATAAAATAAAAATAAATGTATCGTATAAATCTAATAATTTTAGTTACTAGTATTAAAAAATAAAAAAATAATAATAAAAAGAGAAAAAATGGTGTTGTTATAATTTTGTAGGGCCAAGTGCCATTATTAAAATTATAAATAAAATTAAATGAAATAAAAAATAGTTTACCCCTTAATTTTTCGTTTAGTTTGCTGCTCAAAATTTATTATTATTTGTCTATTTTTAATAAAATAATTTATTCTGCTCCGTTCATTTCACATTTAATTTATTTTTTTCCCCTAAATTTCTTAATTCTTATTGAAATCCAAAAATTTCATTCCAACTTCAATTTTCTTTTATTCTCATTAAATTCTTATTCTTACTTTCACTCGCATTCAAAGATAATTTCTTTAATATTTTGTAATAGATCATTAAATGTTAGTGTTAAATTTTTATATATAACTATGTCTAATAAGGTTTTCTTTTATATTTTAACATTATTCTAGTAATACAATTATATTTGTAGTTATTATTTTATTAATTTTTTATTTGTATAATATATATATATATATACATATATATTTTATATTATTGATGAACTGAATTAATTTTTGTTTTATGTTGTAGATGACTTCTAGATTTGATAAAGAAAAAAATTCAACTCAATTCTACAATTTATGCCTCATTTTAGCGGCTGCCATTTTGTATTGCTACCACTTATGTTGTTGTTACATCATTTGCCATGTTGTAGTGAATTGAATATGCTATAATGCTAATTTTTTGAATTTGTTGGTTTATTTTCTTTTAGTTATTACTGCTATTATAATATAATTTTGTTTTGTATCTTCATGATTTTATAAGCCTCTTTATGCATTACTAAATTTTGTATTTTGTATTTTTCTTCTTATAAAAGGTTTTAAAAAAATTAGTGCAGAATACTAACTTAAATTTTTTTATATAATTTATTTTTTATTATTGATTTTAAATTGATATATTTTAATATTTTTTGAAAGTTTAAATATATTATACATCAATTTTTTTATTAATAAAATATAACTCATTGAAATTAAAATATTTTTAATTTATTTTGATCGGATTGAATCGGATCTCATTTAAAATTTTTTTAATAGATTGAATTGGGCTGTATTATATTTTATAGTGAATTGGCTTGAGTTGAAAAAATTTCAATTGGTCTCTTACTAAATTAGACATGAATTTAATTATTAGGGCTTAGTCCTGATGGTCAGAGCACACTATCTCTCTTTTTTACAATATATGAGATCTTTTTTAGGATCTTTCCAAGTAAATTCTAATAGATTTTAGTTATATATATCAATAAATTTCTAATTGTATGCTAATTTGTAATATGTAAATTTAAAAAAAGAATCGTACATGAATTTGATTAAATCCGTTGAATCCAATTCGTTGGACACTTCTACAGACAATGATGGAACTTTGACCTCTTTAGGTACTTCCCATTTGTTTTCATGCATTCATGCAACACAGTTTCTTAATCCAGTCTAAACTTTATGTCAATTACTAGAATCAATAGCAATGCTAATAGGCTGCTTTGACTAAACAAGTATCACTGACATGGGTTTGGCTGCAATCATCTGGAATACGATGGCAACATGATATGACATCGACCCACATTTCGGTACATTCTGAAATTTTAATCAATTAAATAATTAATTTTAGGGGGGCCCATGTAAATAATTAATTAGTTTTCTTTGAAAAGTTAGGCAGCCACATGTTCTCATGTTCTTCGTAAAGAAAATATAATTAATTAAATTAAGTAGGACAACGAAAAAAAACCTGAATTAATAGTTCTAAACGTGTGTCTCATTCATTTCATTTTCATCTATTTAATTTTTATTTTCTTTTGAAAAAGTCAATTTTATCGTATGATAAGTTTGGTAGGGAAAACGAAATGCTAAGTCTTTATAAAGAAAGGAGAGCATTGCTTGAGAGCATAACCTAAGTCCCTAAGCTTAATACTCAAAATGGGGTACACTTCAATGCCCTCTTTCTTTATTCTTCTCTTAGCGTTAACAATCTCTCTTAGCTTCCCATATGAGTCCTCTGCAAGCTACTACGACCCTTATCTTCCTCCTCCATTTCCGCCGAAGGAATCCCCTGCACCAGAGTCGCCGCCCTATTACTACAACTCTCCTCCACCACCTCCTAAGAAATACCCACCACCGCCCCCGGTTTACAAGTCTCCCCCACCACCACAGCCTGTTTACAAGTCCCCACCGCCACCTCCTCCTTACCAGTACTAGGAACTGGCCATAGCGGCGTGCGTTTAAGGTAAACTCCAACTTATTCTTAGCAAATGAATAATACTCACGTAATAAAACTGTAATAAACTAAATCTTCATTTTAAACACTTTTCTCAGAGAACAGGACCACTGACGGAGACTGATGATAATTGAAATGTTCTTGCAGGACTGTAGAGTCGTGTCCTAATAAAGGAAAAGGATAGAGGAAGATATTTACAGAATGAAAGAAAGCGGGTTTCCGCATTTGAATCACTCAGTTTTTATCTTTATGTAATTTCGAAGAAGAATAATCAACAGACAGAATCATGTAGAAGAAAGGACTTGTAATCTGTTCATGATATTTATAAATATATATTTGTGAGATGGTCCACACCTATGTTATATATACATTGATGTTTACTTAATAATACTAAATAATAAATTATCACATCAGTTAAAATAAATATTCCCAAACAAACATTTAATTATAAATGTGAGCTTTAAAAGCTGTCATGTTAATTTTAAAGGTATCCTATGATACTATATTATATAGTAGAAAAGAAAGAGATAAAAGTAATAATGTATGCTTTCATGTTGGGTAACATAAAAGAAGAATTATATAATTAATCAAGAAATATCATTTTATGTGGCTAGTAGTCACTAAGACTTTCGATAATTGAATTATTTTAAAAGCGATTAAGCAGAGCAAGAGATGAGAAACTTTTCTTCTTCCTTTTTCTTCCTCTTTCGGGACACAACTTAACAAAAGCAGCATTACTAGTTTTTGAAACTTACTAAACCCTAACCCTAAACCATATATCACATTCTCCATCTACTAGCTATAGCTCTAGTCTTCACCACACACCTGTGGTTCATACGGATTTAGAGTTAAGTGGTAGTAATAAGAATAGCTATTGCTCATGTCCCCAGGGGCACAGCCGTGGTTAGCACCCCTCCCTCACTTCCTAACCACCAAGCTTCGAACCTTGGGGGTTGGGGGGCAAAAAACTAAATTTTGGCTCTACATAGGATCTACCCTCTAACCTTTAAAAAAGAAAAAAAAATTCATTATTCCATGTAAAAGAAAAAAAAATGTTTTTAAAGGTAAAAGAGTTATAGTAAATTTATCTTTCTTATCATAAAAGGACAATTTATGATTTTTTATTATTAATTCTCTAACTAACTAAAGAATTATTAAAGATTGAGATGCCTACAATTATAATATAATTTAATTAGAAATGTTGAACTGCAACTTTGACATAAAAATTTAAATTTTTAGATTAAATGATAGAATACATGGTATCAAAACATATTTGACTTCACAATATCCTGTTCAAATCTATCACACTAAAAATTAAAATAATTATTAAAATTTACATTACAACCAAAAAAGTTATGTTCAATACAAATAATTTTTACACTCAAATTATTTTTACCATGAAGAAGAGTAGCGACGTTATTAAAGATAACTTCTCTTTTTATAATTTATGATTAAACACAAATAAATTTATATTTTCAGTTATGATATTAAATATGATTTCTCTCTCATTTAGAATGCGATAAGATAAATGGAGTTTTTTGTAACCATTTGGGGGAGTATATTGGTGGCTATGGTTTGTCTATAGGTCATCAGACAGCTTATTTTGCTGAGATGATGGTTGTTATATTGCTATTGAGTTGGCATACGAAACAGGGTGGTATAATCTTTGGCTTGAATGTAATTCTTTGTTGGTCATTCGTCTCCTCATGAATAAGTCTCTTTGTCCTCCTTGGTCTCTACAAACTCGATGGCTCAATTGCCGGCACTACATTACTAAGATGAGTTTTAGATATTCTCACACTTTTCGGGAAACAAATTCGGTAGCTGATACTTTGACTAACCTGGGATTGCATTATAATGATCTGAAATGGTGGTCTACTTCTCCTAAAATTGGCAAGCTCCGTGCTCAAGATGCAAACTGATTGCCGTACTATAGATTCACTTAATTTCCTTTGATCTTTGATTTTTTGTTTTTCTGTTTTTTGGTTCAAGAGTAAGGTTTCTATACGATTTAAAGAAAAAGGAGAAGAGTTAGAAACATAATCATATTAAGAAACTAATAAAAAATTTATGAATAAAGGGTATCGAATATTTTTATTTAAAATTACTATTTAACCTGCAAATTAATCTTTCTAATAAGATCATACTATTTATACAAATTCAATTTTATTTTTATCCTTTTTCACGTGTAAACTATATTTTATTTAATAAATTTTATCTTATAAAACCAATTAATTATTTTAATTTTTTATTTCGAGATTTAAACATAAAATCGTATTTACTTTAATATCATGTTAATTAAAAACTACTAACTATGATGTTTGAAGTATTATTTGTCGAAATTATACAATATAGTTTTCATACGAACTTCAGTTATAATCAAATAGATTAGATTGTCAAATTTTAATGATGTTGATATCATGAATAAGTTTTATATCAAATTAATTTATAAAAATTCTAACTTTGACCAAAGACAATATAATAATTAATCTCTCCGTTTTAATTAGGTGATGTTGAGATATGCAAAAATTGCCAAACTTATTGTCTGTGTTGGCTTTAAGACCTTGATTTGTATTTTTCTAAGTATTTAATGTCTTGTCAAAAGAAGGGTAATAGTCATGGAGGTCCTAGATATTTAGCTAATTAGTCATATAAGTCCTAGTAGTTTCAAAATTTATCTTAAAAGTCCTAGTGTCCATAAAAAAATATAATTTTACAATAATAGCCTCATTAGTTATTTACTTAAGTCTCTCAAATTTTTAAAAAATATAATATGTTCACCCTTAACTTTAAAAAAAAATTCATAATTAATTATTTATAATAAAAATAAATATTTTATTTTTTTATTATTGCATAAAATTATTAAAAAACATATAAAATTACTATAATATATTATTTTTATCTTTTAATGATTAATGTAATTTTATTTTAAAATTTAAATTTAAAAAATTATAATACTATTTTAATAATTAATTATTTTCTTTAAAATTTATTGCCACTTTGCTATAAAAAAATAGTTATAACATAAAAATTTTAAATTTATTTGTAAAAAAAATTTATAAGATATTTTTTAGTATTAATTATAAAAAAATAAATAGCATATTTTGGAGATTTTGACAAAATAAATCATTTAACATTGTTAAAATTTCTAAAATAAAGTATTGAATTTTTTCAATTAATAATAAAAAATTATATCGTAAAAATGTTTTCAAATAAATTAAAAGTTGCACATTGTAAAGTTTAACTATTTATGAAAATAAACATTATATTGTAAATATTATCATAATTAATATTAAAAAATTTTAAAGATTTTGATAATATTATTATACATAATTTATATATAATTATATTATAAAAAAATTGACATCAAATTTTAGGAAAAAAATGATTAATTGATTTTTTAATAGTTTAATACAATAACACAAAAATAAAATATTTATTTTTTGTTATAAATAATTAGTTAGGAGTATTTTTTTATTTTTTTTAAAGTTAATGATATTTTTATAGTATTAAAAATTTAAGTGAATATATTATATTTTTTAAAAATTTGAAGGACTTAAGTATAATAACTAATGAGGGTATTATTGTAAAATTATATTTTTTTATGGACACTAAGACTTTTAAGGTAAATTTTGAAACTATTAGGACTTATATAGCTAATTAGCTAAACCTTTAGAACTTGCATGACTTTTACCCTCAAAAGAAATTAGTTAAAGAGCAAGATTTTCTACTTAAGGTCCTATTAATCTCATCACGTTGAAAGGAAATTTTTTATTATCATATTAATCTTATCTTACCTTAGGGAGAATTAGGTGGGTTTTGAATCTAGGTTACTTTCATCTAACTAAAGTCATTTGTTTTCTTTTTAAATTTTTTTTATTTATGATTAAGCTTATTTGATGATTGTTGTTGTAAACTTTAATTTTCAACTGTCAAAATCAATTTTAATTACTTTTTTCTAAACATTGTTATCTCAACAAATTTTAAGAAATAAGTCTTTATGTATTTTTCAAAATCCAATTTTTAAAATTCATCTTATTTATATTTATAATTTCATATATGTCCCAACATGAATTATAAAACCCAAAATTGTTCTTAATAAATTTTATATTTTATTTAAATATTTAAATAATTTATTTTCTTCTGCATATACTTCATTACTTGAAAATACAATTTTTTTTTTATTTCAATCACCATGCTACGCAGCTATCATCAAGCTTAGTATGATCTTCAATAATAATTAATATTTAATTTATATATTTTTAATATTTAATTTATCTATATAGACTAGATCTAAAAATAAATAATGCGATATGACTTTATTATGATTTTAATTTATACATAAAAAATATTTATGCATATTAATTTTGATTATTTAATACTATATACATTAAAAAATAAACATTATATTCAAAATTATATATATACATATTAGTCATTTGTATTATTATAATATGTTAATGAAAAATTTACTAAATACTAAACAGATTTTCTTTAAAACTAATTGACAGCTCCATATTTTTATACATATGTTTACACTCATTTGTAAATCGTTAAATTTATATACTTTTAATAGTAAAAATTAAATTTAACATACACATTAATTATAATATATCAATTGTTGTGTAATAAATGTATATATAATATGCAATCTCTAACATTGAAAGTATTTAGATTCAATTAATAATTTATAATAAGGAAATGTATAAAGTCAAAAGTTGATTTGTCCCTAACCCTAGCTCGGTTGTACACTTTGTATTTGTTTAATTGTTTATTTGGCAGATGTTTCTGATCTTTTTGAGGTCGGATTATGTATTAATTAGTTAACTATTAATCTCATCATTTTGCGATTTGACCAACTTAATATCTATTTAATTATTTAGTCGTTAATAAGACTTTTTGATTAATTAATATGGAACAGCCCAGCAAAGGCGAAATTTCTTGAAAGATAATAAAGGGCGAATACTACAATCAAGGTGGGCATGTTAATATATAATCCCATATATTAATATTCTG
The DNA here is from genome assembly GCA_028052125.1 of Melia azedarach. NCBI lineage: Eukaryota > Viridiplantae > Streptophyta > Magnoliopsida > Sapindales > Meliaceae > Melia > Melia azedarach. The sequence goes on from CM051396.1 coordinate 16,031,408, forward strand.
ACAGGCAATTAAAAAATGTTTAATTAATTAATTAATTGCTTGGGATCAATTTCTAATGATTACATGCCCTAGCTGTAAAGATAGCACGAAACTTTGACTATTTTGTACGTTCGATTCCACACATGCGTGAAGACTTATTTACGTAAGTGTTAACTTTCTCAAGTTGAATAGATTTCTTTTATACTTTCACCCTGTTACTTTTGAAAAATATATATGTATTTAGACTCTTAATTTATAATTTTTTTTAATATTTCATTAATTTTTACATCCTTTAGTATTTCAACCACCAAATTTTTTATAAAGTGGTATTGATTGATAGATTATAATAAGTAGACATTAAATATTAATTTCATCAATTAACACACCAGACTGTATCGATATTTTTCTAGTATAATTAATTCCATCAATTAATACACTCTCCCACTTAAAATATGCAGTTCTCTACCATTTACATGGACAGATTCTCAACCTGTGTGCGTAGATATCCTTCGGATTTGAGGATAGATACCACACATATTATACAGAGATGTATAAGGTGTAGCATAATTATTATATTTAGACTCTCATCAAACACCTGATGTAAATATCAATAAATTTTATCCAAAACTATTAACTTAATAGCATAGTAGAGCTAGAATAAAAAACAAGTACAATATCGCAATGGGATATATGTGTATGAGAAATGAGAATGTTCATCATTTTCATGGTAGTAAAGAATATATATTTATTTTTGAAGAAAGGCCCTGGATGAGGCCAACTTTATTAATTAAAAAAAAAAAACTAGACGCAGATAACAAGGGGGGGCATGAAAACCTGACCCTTTAAGAAATTCAACAAAATCACAAGCATCAAAGCATATTTATTTAATTTAATACAAGCATTATTTATTTATTTATTTATTTATTTTATATAGACGAGAATATTAATTAAGTATGATGATAAACATAAATGCTCTTCATCAAAGAGGTAGAGGGTCTATCAACAATGACGCAATTTGGTCCTTAACCAAATGAGAATTGGTGTAGTTATCACTATTTCTGTATAAAAAATCAATCACGCGTGCGAAATTGAGAACCCGCTCCAGCAGAGGTATAGGGAAAGCTGTTGGTTTGAGCAACTCCTTGTTCATATCTTTCCATGCATTGTCAACTTCCTTTCGAAACAAATTAATTGTGTCTTCCTCAGAAGCACCATGCTGCTTCACGTAGCATTCAACAGCTGAGGCAACATGTCCTCTGCTTTGTTCAAACTAATTATATATAACATACAACAGAGATTAGATTGGTGATGATTTAATTTGCATGGAATTAATAAATTAATTAAGTATTATATATAGCAGTAAATACCTACCTTGTGAGAAGTTATGTCATCCATGAGCCTACCAATAACAGATGATGCTCTTACAATCTTAGGGTTATTAGATATCCATTCAACACTCTCCTTAGTTACAATATCACCCATGCCAATGAAGGAAGTTGTTGCCAGCACTAAGTAACCACTACTTATAAGTGCAACCTCCATATGTTCCTCAATTGTTGGAACATAACCTTCCTTGAACCACCTGGCTTCTACAAAGTACGTTGCAACTAGTTCTTGCATCTGATCAGGAACATATAATATATATATATATATATATATATATATAAATCGTACGTCGAACAAAAGAAAGAGAAAATAAATATTATTTATTTATGAATATATAAACACCACGAAGCTACAAAGAAATTGCCTACCTTATCTTTCGCAAAACGAAGGTAGTATGATCTTCCTTGCTTGGCCAACTCCTCTTCAATTTCATTATAAATATCTAAAAGTGTTTTATAAATTAACTTCATATATTCTGGAAGTATATCTGTAGAGTTAACGTCCCATCTGAAAGTTACCAAATAACCATACTAAAAGTTAAATAAATAAATGAACATAATTTAAATAAAATTATATATATATATATATATATATTATGTATGATAGGTTTAATTAATTCAAACCTTTTGACAGCTTCAGTAAAGAGTTCAAGCTCTTCAAAAATACCGTACGCATCATATGTATCATCTATAATAGATGCTATATAAATTACTTTAGTCGTCATTTTTCTAGCCAATGCATATTTCGGCTCAAAATAAACTCCTAATATCCAAAAATATAACTCCACTAATCGATCTCTCGCGTAAGGCAACTTGTTAGTGAAGTCTAAATCTTTCCACCACCTGAAATTTAATTAAACTACATATTAAAACCTTCTTAATAGAACTCAAATTGACTTGCATCAATACAATTACCCTATTCATTAATGAATTAATTGAGGTAGAATCCATTGCTTGTAATTTAATCAATAACGAACATACCTCGTAAGGGTACTCATTCCTTTCGATGTGTTGCTTGTAATATGTTGAAGTCTAACTTTGCAAACTTCAATAAAGTTTGATTGCATGTATCATCTCTTGGATAGACAGACAAAAAGTACCATGTATCTAACCTTGATAAGGTTTTACGAAGAGGACGGTAGAGAACATGATTTATTTGTTCTGCAAGATTAGGGCATACATGAGATATTGCTGACCTAAGATGAGTGTTAGCAAAAGCAATGGCTTCATCCAAAATATCTTCTCCACAAATGGCTAGGTGTGCTGCCTCATACAAGCTTAACAAGCCTCGAACATCACTTGTCAACATTGCCTTGAATTTACTTTCTTCATCTTTAAACTTTTCAAATACATCTGATTACATATGAATAATTCAAAGAAATTTAATTTAGTCAACACAATTTAATTAAAAATTTTGCTTCAGGATTTTGCAGTTTACATATATATGTATGTATATGTAGCTTAAGTAATTAAAATTAATTTCTTACCACATGAAATCTTAATTCCCTGCTGTCTGAGTAGTCGAAAGTAAAGAGAAACAGTGTAGAGATCATCATCACTGTCAACATCAAGGTGATTATTATGCATTTTCTCCAGTTCATCTTCGATCTCCTTTTCGAAGAGATAAGCCACACCCAAACGTTGTACTGCATCAATAAGCTGCAATTTCTTGATTTGTTGATCTGTATTATCAGTTATCAATCGCCTTATGTCTTGTTTTAATTCTTCGTATTGTTGTTGAGTTGTAGGATCAGTTGTCTGCACAAAGATTAATAATCACCGATATATCAAAATGATAACGTAAACATGCATGTAGTACTATATATATAAGGTGGTGTATATACTCTACATGCTCAACAACTATTTCTTATAGTATATTCATATTCATTAAATACTCATTAAAATTAAAAGAAGCATGCAGTAATTAAATTACCATGGATTCGTTAGCATATGCAAGGAAATGATCCCCCCAAAGGGTAGGATGAAAATTTGCCGAGCGGCGATTAGCTTTCTGCTGATCATCATCTTGGCTTAAAATACAAGTGGCTGAAACTTGAGAAGACATAATGGACATATATATACGTATACCTATACGTACAGGAGATATATATATATATATATATATATATATATATATATATATATCTATATATATTTGAGATTGCCAGAGGAAGAAAAGGTATATAGTAATACAAGTTAAACTAGTGGAAGAGGTAAGTGTGGTGCGTTAGATGCTGTATGTTATGTGCTCTATTTATATACAAGCTGGCTGAACCGAGAAATAATAATTGCCTGCCAAAGTTGATTTTTATAAATTGCATGCACATGTAACGAATGCGAATTTCTCGTGGCAGTCATTTTCCAAGAAGCAATTTCCAAAAAGAAATGCTCCCTATTCCTTCACGTAAATATAGTTTTCCATGGTCAAATTAACTTCTCATTAAGAATGTTCAACTATGCTTATAAATTAATCTTAAATTAATGACCTGAAATTTAAATTAATAAAGCATTTCATAACATTACATTACGTAAAACTAATTACTTGGAAACCTCTAATATCATTGATTTGTTTGAACAAACTCTCCGCCACTACTCTTCAATTTTCTCCCCTCTTGACTCTTAACTAGTAAATGCCAGCACTATCATCAAGACATAAACTAGGGCCATCCTACCATCACCAATCACCTTTCGAAAAATACCATTGAAGTCATAACACTCCAATGACCAAATCCCCGCCATCCTTACCGTCGAGGATACTCAGTCAACCTATCTCTTATAGTACTAATATATATTTAGTGTCGGTAGATTGAGTTATTCAAAAGTGATTACGTACAGCAAGAGATGAGAGATTTGTCTTCTTCCTTTTTCTTCCTCTGTTGCGACACACTTTGACAAAGTAAAACGTGTTTTAAAAGATAAAAGAGTCGGTAAATTTATCTTTCTTATCATAAAAGGACAAAAATAAGTTTATATTGGACTTTTTTGTTTTATATAATTTCTGATTTTTATTATTAACTAACTAACTAATTAAATAATTATTAAAGATTTAAATGCGTACAATTATAATATAATTTAATTAGAAATGTTGAACTACAACTAACCTAAAAATTTATGTTTTTAGATTAAATGATAATTCATATGTTATAAGAACATATTTGACTTCACTGTATACCGTTCAAATCTATCAAACACTAAAAATTAAAATAATTATTTAAATTTATTAAAAAAGTTTATTAAGTACAACTGTATTTGCATGTGAGTTGAAATGATAAATAGTTTACATGCAATTATTTAAATCTTTATCTTAAAATTTAAATTTTCAGATCAAATGGACAATTCAACAAAAAAAAATTATGCTCAATATTACAAGTAATTTTACTCTCAAATTATTTTTACGGTGAACAGGAGTAACTACATTATTAAATATGATTTTTCTCTATTAATTTATAATTAAACACATAAATAAATTTATACTTTCAGCCATCCTTACCGTCATTCTGCCACCAGGCTTGGAGAAATCTGGCCACCATTATTTTAGGGATATATATATATATATATATATATGTGTGTGTGTGTGTGTGTGTGCGTGCGCGCGCGTGCGCGTGCGTGTGCGTGTATGTATATATGCTGATAATCATAGCCATCTTAAAATTTACGAAATCTCTCGTTAATTTACTATTGGAGTAATAACGTTTCGTCCTAAAATTTTACTGAAACAACAACTTAAGACATATTTTAACAATTTTAATTTAGTTATTTTTTAGTTTTACATAAGTCCCTGGTAGTAAAAATGGCAAATATTTTTATGAGGTTGAAACCCCTTGCGAAAATACGTCTTAAATGAGGTAAAATTGACATGATGTTATGGTAAATAAGAAAAAAATAATTTTCAAATTATTAACGAAATAAAGGATAATTTGGTATTTTCAAATTGTAATGATTTTAGTAATTTTTTATACATAGTAAGTACAAAATAAATATTAAATTATGTTATTTTGCAAGTAGAAAAATATATATGGATAATAATTTACACAAGAAATTCTACATATAATTCTTTTTTTTATTCTATCAAGTAGTCAAATTTAAATTTTAATATAGTTATCGTGTGAGAATAGTACTACAATATATATGCTAGCTAAAATGATATTTTTAAATTCAAGTTATTACATAGAATTTTAATGATTGCAAAATTATTTTTGAACATAAATTTTTTATAATAACAAAATAATTTTAATTATTATAAAAATTATTATATAAATATTTTCAAAAAGATTATTTATTAAAGATTAGAAAATATGTCATTACAATGTGTTTGGTGTACTGGTTAAGGTATTGGTATTTTTCATTAAGGTCACATGTTCGAAATTAATTAGAGCAATATTATTTTATAATTTAAAAAGAAGATGATCTAAGGGTATTTTCGTAAGTTTACTATTATTTTGTTAGAGGACAAACATTGTAAAAGAGGTTTATCTTTCTTGGGAATTAATCGAAAACGACCACATTTTCTTCTTCAAAATAAAAAACAACCACCATCATAAATTGTAATCAAATATAACCACAATTATAATTGTTGGACCAAATTATCCTTCAATTATAAAACCATTTGTCATCTCCCCATTTCGATTAATATTCTTACGGTCTTCGTTTTTTCTTCTAGCAATATTCTCAGGTTATTCGTTTTCCGATCATTATTGATTATCGTCGTAAAGAAATAAGTTTAGGAAAGATTTAAATTACATGTAACGGTAGATAGAATGAAGTCGAAAAAAGATCGAGATTTGCGTGTGAGTATGGGAAATCTGTAGTGTCTGGGGCGAGGAGAGTGCATTCACGAGCTGGGGGAATTATTGGGGTGGGGGGAGTGGACTCACGAGTCGGGGGAGCTGGGGGAGAATTTCCCCCAACTCGTGAGTGGACTCACGAGTTGGGGGAAATTCTCCCCCAGCTCCCCCGACTCGTAAGTGAATATTCCCACCTCCCCAGCTCGTAAGTGAATATTTCCACCTCCCCAGCTCGTGAGTCAACTTTCAGCATACTCACGAGTAAAGAGTCCTCGTGACTGTACTCACGAGCGAGGCAGTAGTTCGAAAGAAAATCGATATTTTCATTTAAAAATTTAATGTTCATTAAGGCGACCGCCGACCCCCCTACTGACCGGACGAACGGGCGAAATCCGGCCCCTTTTTTTTTGTCGATCCACAGTTTACACCCCAATGCTGTTATTAATTCATGAATTCAATGCAAAATTAGAAACATACCTGTAGACCGTCGATTGGAGGAAGAATTAGAAGAGCTCACGAGTGAATTGGAACTTACGAGTGAATTGAAATTGGAATTGTACTCGTGAGATTTTATTTTGAATAGTGTAGGGTAATTTGGTCCAACAATTATAATTGTGGTTATATTTGATTACAATTTATGATGGTGGTTGTTTTTTATTTTGAAGAAAAAAACGTGGTCGTTTTTGTTTAATTCCCATCTTTCTTTTCATGAAAGTTGGATTTCCACAAACCTCAGGAAGGTATGTAAAAATACCCTTATTTTAATTAATATCATGTTAAAATTACTAACTTGATCGATGTCTACACCTAATTTGGACAATGTTGCCCTCAAGAAAAAAAAAATTTACTTACACTCAAATATGGTGAATCCACACATAGGTAAAAATTAATTTTTACCATAGGCAAGGATCCTTTGGCCACCTAGGGCCTAGATGGTCAAAATTATTAACTATTTTATTTATATTATTATTTAACAAAATGATATAGTATACTTTTTATACAAACTACATAAAATCAAACTGGTAACATTGTCAATTTTGAATAATGTTGAATTGAATCTGTCATGAATAAATTTTATTCAAATTTATTTATAAAAATATTTCAAACTTTGACCAAATGCAATATAATAAGACTATGATTTGAAAATTTAATTTCTATTTAAGGGGGTTTAATGTCTTGTCAAAGAAATTAGCTCGACTAAGATTTTCTAATTAAGGTCCAATTAATCCCATCACATTCAAAAGAAATTTTGGTTTATCATATTAATCTTGTGTTATCTTAGGGAGAATTAGGTGGGTTTTGAAACTACGTTATTGTTGTCTAACTACTGTCATTTGCTTCCATTTTTTTTTAAATTATAAATTTCTTATTTATCTTTGAGCCTATTTCCGATTATTGCTGTAAATTTTAAAACGATTTTCAGCTATTAAAATCAACGCTAAGGGCTTGGTACATTGTTATCTCACAGTAGATTTTAAGAAATAAGTTTTTACCTACCTTTCAAAATCTAATTCTTAAAATTCATCTTATCTGTATTTGTAATTTCATATATATCTCTCTATGAATTATAAAATCCGAAATTCTCGTTAATAAATTTAGATTTAGCTTAAATACTTAAAAGATTTATTTTATTTTTTTTCTTCTATTATACTTTATTATTAGAAAATATAGTTTTCTACTTCAATCATCATGCTACACAACTATATCATCAAGGTTGGTATGATCTTCAATACTTTAATATTTAATTTATATATATTTAATCAATTTAATTTATCTATATAAATCAGAATTGAAAATAAATATTGTGATATGACTTTATTATGACTTTAATCTATGCTTGAAAAATATTTATACATAACACAAGTTTGATTATTTTATACTACATATATATTGACAAATAAATATTATATTTAACATTATATATATATATATATATATATATATATATAAGTTATTTGTATTACAATATTTTAACAGTAAAGTTTATCAAATACTAAACTAATTTTCTTTATAACTGATCAGCAGCTCTATACCTTTACACATATGTTTACACTCATTTATATATCGTTGAATCTATTCATTTTTAACAATTGAGATTAAATCTAACATATGTAATAATTACGGTATATTAATTAATAGATAATAAATATAATATAATTAAGAAAAATTGGTAGATACCCCGAGCTATTGAAAAATGGTAGATACCCCTTGATGTTTTGAAAACGACAAATAACCTCTTGAAGTTACTATGCAGTCATGTAAATTGACTATTTTGCCCTTATAAATTTGAAAGGCATATTAATTGACTATTTTAACTTAATTATTAATACATAATAACCAATATACCTTTACAATTTATTTTTCGATAATTATATATTCAATATTTTTGGCAATTAGTCGCTAAATTATTATTAATATTTTAAATAATTTTATTGTTATTATATTAATTTATAATGCAATCAATTAAAATAAATTCTAAATAATATTTGGATTATATTATTTATATTTTGAGAATATTTGTATATCAAATGTCATTGAATATTTGGGATTTATATATCAAATATATTATAAATACTATATTCATGAAATCCAAATATTAGTTAGGATTTATATTAATTGTTTGTATAATTTATACTTTTGAGAATATTTATATAATTTATACATAATTGTATTAATTTATAAATAAAATAACTTAAATAATTTATGTAATTTATAACCAAATGTTCTTAATTTATAACACAATCAATGAAAATAAAACCCAAATAATATTTTTATTATATGAATTATATTACTAATAATTTGGAGAATATTAATATAATTTTACATAACTCTATATATTAAATTATAAGTAAAATAATTTATATAATTTACAATCAATTATTCTAAAAACAATTAAATATTATTAATATAATGACAATAAAATTATTTAAAATGTTAATAATAATTTAAAGACTAATTATCAAAATTATTGAATACATAATTATTAAAAAATCATAAGGTTATACTAGTTATTATATATTAATAATTGAGTTAAGACGGTCAATTAATATGTCTTCTAAATATATAAGGACAAAATAGTTATTTTGCATAATAACATAATAATTTCATAGGGGTATTTGTCGTTTTGAAAATATCATGGGGGGCATATCTAGGGAATACCTACCAATTTTTTTATAAATAATGTACATACAAGACGCAATCTCAAATGTTAAACGTATTTAAATCTAATTAATAGTTTATAAATAACTAACAAAAAATGTATAGTTAAAAGGTCGTTTATCCTTCCCTTATATATAGTCAATCCTAATCCTAGCTCTCTGTTGTACACTTTGGTCATGTTTGGTAGGTGGGATTGGCTTCTATTAATGAACCACCCTGCATTAAAAAAAATTTATCCTTTGTTTGGCAACAAAAATTGTCTGCATTACACTGGATTAAAATTACAAATAATATAGTGTAGCCCAACCAGATTACAAATTGTAAAAAAAAAAATTAAATAGTTTTCTATTTTATTTTTTATTAATATTTTTACAATATTTTAACTATTAATTAAAAAATAATATTATATAATTAAATAATTTAAAAATATATTTGACGATAAAAAATTACAATCTCTGCCATAACCACCGACTGTTATCGTCAACCACCACTAACCATCGTCAATCGTTAGCGACTTTATCTTTTTAGATTTTTATAAATATTATTAAAATTTTTGTCAAACGTTCTACGTAATAGTGTGATTATCATCACTGTTTGAATTATCATTTACCTTAAATTTAAAGTTGAATATTTAAATGTAAAATATTCAACTTCATATCTAAAATGAAAGGGAGCTCATTAGAATTTTTGTTGAACAGTTTATGCAAAAATTTTAATGACATTCACAAAAATCTAAAATGATGATAATTGTCGACGGTCGACAGTGATTCATGGTCACAGACGACGACTATGGTAGACAATTGTAATTTTTTTTTATCATCAAATATACTTTTAAATTATTTAATTTTTAATTAAAATTAATAATATATAATTAAATTAATAAATTTAATATTTTATAGTACAATTCCATAAAAAAAATAGTATTTTATTAAATTTTATCCATTCCAATCCAATCAATTCAATTCATTAAAATTAATACAGTATGTGCGGCCTACCAACGTGCCCTTTGTACTTGTTTAATTGTTTATTTGGGCAGATGTTTGTCATTTTGAGATTGGATTATGTAATTAATTAATTAAGTTATTAATCCCGTCGTTTTGCGATTTGACCAACTTAATATCTATTTAGTTCTTTAGTCGTTAATTAGACTTTTTAATTAATAATTATAAATCCCATATATTAATATTCTGACATTCAATTAAACAAAGTCTAATTACTTAAACAAAGACAGCACGAAACTTGACTCTTTTGTGCTTTCGATTCCGTACATGCATGAAGACTTATTTACGTAAGTTTTAATTTTCTCAAGTTGAATAGAAAATGACTGAATCTTTAATTTATATGATTTTTCTCATCGATGTTTCTAGACTTTGACCTAAAATATTATAGCATTTTCTTTTAAATTTTAGAATAATTTCAAATATTTTACAAAATTTTATTTTTTAATTAATATTTGATATATAATACTTTTATCTTAGGATATTTTAGTACTGAATAGATTCTAAGATTACATTGAATAATTTAGCCAAAATAGAGGTTCTCATAATAGTGAAGAAAAAAAAGAAGACAAAAGATGAAATGGCTATAAATTAAATATATGATAATGACTATTAACTAATCTTACTAACTCTCTAACACTGACATGTTTTAGAAGAAAAAAAGAAAAACATATTTTTATAAGTCCATATATAAAGTCAATAATTGTTTCTTCTTCTGCTTTCTCTTTTATTCAAAAATAATAAGTCAGGGTACAAGTTCAATAATACAATTATAGTCAATTTGAATTAAAGTAATAATCAAGTAAACAAAATAGTATTCAGTAGCATGATAAGATTTTGAATCTTGATCTGCATACCTGTTTAATTCTTTGGGCAAGTAAAGAATTAATCTTGAATATGGACCTATAGAAAGCTAGTTAATTGCGTCCTCTGAATTTTCTCGTATGCTTTGTTTTACCATTTACAAGAGACTTTTTGTATCTCAATTGCTTAAGAAATTAGTGGAGAGGGAAATGGGGCAGTGTGGAAGTGGGGGAGTCCTTTCCCGTTCTCCATTCCGGTTTAATTCTGATCTCTATTCTCAACTTATTTTCTAATAAAATTTAATAGAATATAAATAAAAAGTCCTCGTATGAAGAATGAATTTTCTATCCCTATTTATATTTTTTTATATTTATTTATATTAAATATTAATTAAAAATATTATTAATATATTATAGTATTATTTATATATAATAATTATATTTAAAATATAAATTTTATTACTTAATAGGATAAAAAATTATAAATTATAAGAAATTTAATTAAATATTATTGGCATATATTATTTTATTAAACATGAAATTTATAACATTCTCGTACACAATAAATGTTATTGAAGAAGCCGGGACATTTTTCAAAAGGTTTGGCGTGATACCCTTGTAGAAACCTCTCAGACCTTCGAACCTGCAAGCGCAAAGCCAAAAGAAAGATATAAAAAATTATCAAAATAAAGACATAAAGATGAAATATATTTGCTTTTACTTAAACAGAACTCATGTTATCTATTTAACAGCCTGAAAATGTACAGACAGCATCAATTTCTGGCAAAATGGCAAAGAGTGGAAAAATGTTAATCTTACCGTGCGGCTTCCCTCACAACATGCCAGCTATCCATATATCTCGGAATTCCACCACTACTGGGTCTTTGCTGCAGAGGAATGAATACATACATAACACAAGTTAGGCCATCAGTAAAAGAGACAAGCAATTAACCAAGCTATACAGTGTCTCCAGGGAAAATTTTATTTTTTTTATTTATCCTCAAAAGAAGAGGGGAACTTTGTGAACTGAGGGTGAAGGGAATTCAACTGTCTTACCCGACCCGGAAGTTTTATAACTGCGTGGGCTCTTAACATTTAGAAAATTCCAACAATTTAACAAGCTCCCTTAAAGTTTGGCCTATTCATAAGTTAAAATGATTTCTATAACTATTTGCACTGATTTTCTCTAAATCTATCAGACAGTAGGTTTGACTTGCATATTGTCCAAAATGTAAGAAACGATGAAATATTCCTCGATGGATGATAAGTCCGACTCCAACAAGAAGCATCGCAACTCCAAGAACAGATCGTGCACCACCACATACAACTGGATCCTTCAGATCTAACAATCAATATTCACCACCGTACACAACCAGAAACATCAAAGCTACCAAAAACCATTCAGCATCCCAAGCAACTGGATCCTTCACGGTGGCCAACCAGCACACTCAATAACACAACCAAAGATTTCTCCGCAAATTAATTATTGTAATGCAGAGACTTCATTGCTAAGTTATTAGATTCATGTAACTGTTAAACTGTAAGCAAGAAAGAAGGTATTGTGGAGCTTGTGAAGGCTTGGAGGGTGAGTAGGAAAGGCTTACAACATGGAACTTTACATTATTTTAGATGATAAGGCAGGAAGAATTCTGTTGAGGTTGTTCATACTGTCAGAAAAGGATAAATTATCTGGAATAGTGCTGTTAATGTGCAAACTTTTGCCAGTTTCAAGGGAGTTGTGGTTTAGCCTACAAATGTACAGAAACACAGATTTTAGCATGATCCATACCTGCAATCGAGCTCCAATAACCTGAAAAACCAAAAAACCCCAAAAACGTAAATGACTAGCAAAGAGATTAAGCCAAAAAAAAAATAAAAAAGAAAGAGACCATTATCTAGGAAATACACGTGATGATTCTGTTCAATGCTTACCTGAAATGGATATGTGAAAAGAACGGCAGCAATTTTAGAAGACTGTTGCGTGTAAATTAGACGAACGCAAGTGCACGTGTCGCAAGCAAGTAATATAATGATAAGAGGATGTCGATCCCACGAAGAATGTAATCCTATAACTACCGAAGGTGATTAATTTATGAATTTATCTAAAGAAATCGAAATAATTTTGTTTGATAAGATTAAAATTATGAATTAAGCAAAACTCTTGAGAATTCAATTAATAGAAATGTCTAGGGCTAATGATTTATCGTATTTAGTCGCATCCATTTTTTGAATTGACGTTATTCTAATTTAAAACACGTGTTGCTAGTTAATTATCCTAATTTATTCTATTGTCTCTCTCGACATCACTCGAGTCTATTTCGCATCTAAAACTCCACTATATCTTTATGTGAAATTAATTAAACTGAAATGCATTACGAATGGTAATAATTTATACAATTACGCAAACCATGCTAGTATATCTCTATCTAGCATGCAATTTATGGTGTTTACTATATGGTCTAGATATGATGTTCATTTCTCAAATCCAATCAATCCACAATTCATCTAAATAATGGCCAATTATCCAAAGCATTAATTATCATGATAAACACTCAAAACACAATTTCAAATCAATTGAACAACACAATATTAGAAATGGATGCTTCAAATAGATTAAATCATTGCCCTAGAAAATTGGGTTTAGCCACACATTGGGTAGAATTCAAATTCACAAATTATAAATTCAATAATTAATAACATAAATTTGAAATTCCCAAATTTGTTCAATTCAAAACAATAAATTGAAATAAAGAGTAAAAGATAAACTAGAATCAAAGAGCTTTTCATCCAAATTCGAATTTGATATTTCCCCCAAATTCTTCTACCAATTTCTTCCTCTTCTCCTCTTCTTTCTCTCCCTTTTTTCTTCTCAAATCTATCCCAACAAATGACCAACCCATTTTCCTTCCCTTCTCCCTCCATTTTAAACCCAAAAATCGTCCAATTGTGGGGGACAATGCACACGCCTTAATGGCGCAGCCGCGCACCTGATTCTGCCTAGAAATGCTCAGACATTCAATTTGTCTGGACAATATCACTTGCTTCCCTGTACTTGTGATTAATCAGACCTTAAGTTATAGATTTTGACTTTGTTGCATGTTACTCTACCTAGCAGAATGCAGTGCGCGGTAAGGCCCGCACACCAGCTTCAGAAGCCAAAATATCTGGTAAATAACGGTTAGATCCCCTTTCTCTTATGTATTTGTGATTTATCGTTTTCCTGTGATAGGTCTTCAGTTTAGTCCTAATTTTGTTGCATTTTGTTCCACCTTGTTCTTATGCTTCGGTCTCTTCCTTTTCGAACCGAATTAATCATTTTAGAGTTCAATTAACTTTAAAAAGTTAAATTTATCATTTTTTATACAAAACAACCAAAATACATCAAATACAAAAGAAACTTGAGGAGTAAACAAACAATTGAAGTTTCAAGGGAGTTGTGGTTTAGCCTACAAATGTACAGAAACAAAGATTTTAACATGAACCATACTTGCAATCGAGCTCGAATAACTTGAAAAACCAAAAAACCCCAAAAACGTAAATGACTAGCAAAGAGATTAAGCCAAAAATAAAATGAAAAAGAAAGAGACCATTATCTAGGAAATAAACGTGATGATTTTGATGAATGCTTACCTGAAATGGATATGTGAAAAGAATGGCAGCAATTTTAGAAGACCCCCCAAGTATAGCATAATCAACTGAATTCTGTGAAAATATACTAGAGACTATTAAAAATCATATAGCAACTTAGGATGAAAGAAAAATTAGAACCCCTAGAAAGGACATCAATGTTTACATCCTACTCTTATAACAGAAAGCTGCAAGTTTGCATGTATAATGAAACAGTATGCAGTTAATTTTAATATTTTTCAATATGTTAAGTCATTACAATTATATATAAAATGTAGACTAGCTCACTTGTTCGTCTTTTTGTATTCAAAATATGCAAATAAACAACTCAAATGGAAACACAACAATACTGCCAATGTTTGGTTCCCCCAATTTTTCAATTACTTACCAATAAATTTTCAGCACCATCAGCATTTTATTTCCTCTGTTTGGACTTACAGTCAACAATAACTTTACGAAGTTCCTCGTATGCTGTGAACTGAATCACTCCATGAGAAACCTGCTGAAGCAACAGAAAAACCAGTAAGCTCTGAAAATCTAGAACAGAAATCACAGTATTCACACATTCATCGACTCAGATATCTGTCATTTTAGCATTTTCAGCACCCCACATAAGTGAATTGAGAAACAAGTAATTATGCCACAGCATTTCAATGCAGTTACAAGAACTCGGGAATGAACTGCTAACATGCTTACCCTTAATTGACTCTATTTTTTCAATACATTACACATGAAGATTCAGAAAATTTTGGGCATATAAATGGGTGAAGTACCAACTACAGTTTATTTTGTCCATAAGATAGAAATATCAACTTTTAGAGAGAATGACCCATATGATGATCATAGCCCAGTATCTTATATTGACTCCAGAGCAAATAAAAGTACCACATATAAAGGCCGCAAGAAAAAAATAAGCTGTCCCTCATTCTTGCATCATGCATATCACTGACAACTTTCAAAAGCATGCACCAATAGAAATTTGGTGAGATGTGATATCTCGGCCTCTTATTACCCAGGCAACTTCCAGATCTCAACAATATTAAAAATAAAAAGTTGAAAAAAAAGAAGAAGAAGAGAGAGTGAAGAATGTAGTGAAACATAGAAAGAGCATAAAAGACAAAGAGAACAGTGCAGAATCTTATGCATACAGCTTGTAATACCATCTTCACACATGAATAAGGGAAAGAATAAAAAGAACAGAATAACTGTTGAAACAAGTACAAAACAGAATGTGAAACCTGATGCTTCAAATATCAGTTAAAGTAGTTGGAGAAGTCAGATGGTTAGTTCATAAAGAATGCTGATGAGCTAGAAGATGACTGCTGAGTTGGAAATCAAGTTGCAAGTGTTTATAATAGAATTCAGAATTCTGTTGGAACGGTTATTGATTCTTCCAAGAGGGCAGAATCAAGAATAAGAGAAAGACTCTCTCATTCCAAGGGAAGGGTCATTCTTTGTTCTGTTTTTCAGTTATTTTATTCTTTGTAGTTCGAAGGACATGCTAGTTTTCTTGACTGACTAGTGTATTCTCCATGAATAATGAAATCTACAGTTGATCTCTTTTCATCCGTGGATGTAGGCTATCTAAGCCGAGCCACGTAAATCTTGTCCTACAATTTTTCTTTCCTATTTCATCTCAACTTAGTTTTTTTCTTAATTCTTGATTGGTTGTTCTATGTTTGAGTTCTCTAAATTGATCTTCAAGTTGGTTGTTATTGGAAAACCTTGCTGGAAACACAACAAATTGGTATCAGAGTTGTGGTTAGATCCAAGATGACAACTTCAAAGTTTGACATAAAGAAGTTTACAAGGGAGAACGATTTCAATCTGTGGAGAATAAAGATGAGGGCTTTGCTGGTGCATCAGGGTCTTGAAGAAGCTCTTGAAGATGCAGATGAGATGTCTAATACATTGACTGAGAAAGAAAAGAGAGATATACTCAGGAAGGCTCATAGTGCAATTGTGTTGAGTCTTGGTGATAAGGCGCTAAGAGAAGTTTATAAACATAAGACAGCAGCAGAATTATGGGCAAAACTTGAGAGCTTGTATATGAAGAAGTTTCTCGCTAACAAGTTATATAGGAAGAGAAGGTTGTATACACTTGCTATGGAGGAAGGAACTTCACTTGATGAACATCTGGATATGTTTAACAAGATCATTCTTGATCTTGAAAACATTGACATAAAAGTTGACAGAGAAGATCAAGCTTTGTTGTTGTTATGTTCATTACCAAGCTCTTATGAACATTTTGTGGACACTTTGCTATATGGAAGAAATAGCATTACAATGGAAGATGTAAAGGTTGCCTTGAACTCAAAAGAACTGAATAAAAGAACAGAAAGAGAAAGAGAAGAAGGAGAGGGACTGAATGCAAATGCAAGAGGAAGACTAGAAAAGAGAGAAACCAAAAACAAGAATCAGGGCAGATCAAAATCTAAAACTAAGAAGAGGAAGTGTTTTTTTCTGCCACAAAGAATGTCACCTAATTAAAGATTGTCCTGAAAAGAAGAAGACGAAAGAAAAACAAAGTCAGAATGGTGACGCAGCTATTGCTTATGATGTGTCTAATGATGGCTATCTCAGTGCTGATTTGTTGATTGCTTCTAGTGACAAATTTGAAGGTGAATGGGTTCTTGACTCTAGTTGCTCGTTTCATATGAGTCCTAATAGGAACTTGTTTGACTCCTTGAACTATATTGATGGTGGCAGAGTTCTAATGGGAAATAATATAGCTTGCAAAGTCGTTGGTATTGGAAATATTAAAATAAGAATGTTTGAAGGTATTTTAAGACTAATACAAGGAGTGAGATATGTGCCTGATCTTAAGAGAAATTTGATTTCTCTGGGAATGCTTGATAAGTCTGGATGTATTCTTAAGGCAGAAAATGGAGTGTTAAAAGTGGTAAAAGGATCACTAGTAATCATGAAAGGTGAAAGAAGGAATGGCTTATACATTCTGCAAAGCATGGCACCATCTGGAAACTCAGCAGAATCACTGAATTCCACTGATGATTAGACTAAGTTTTGGCACCTTAGGTTAGCCCACATGAGTGAAAAATGGCTAAAAGAACTCAGTAAACAAGAGTTGCTTGGCAAAGACAAAATTGGGACACTTGAGTTCTCTGAGGAATGTGTGATGGGCAAGTCTTGCAGAGCTAGATTTAATACTGCAACTCACAGAACAAAACAGACCCTGGACTATATACATGCTGACTTATGGGGACTTGCACAAGTAGCTTCTCTGAAAAGGGCTAGGTACTTTCTCTCCATAATAGACGACTACTCAAGGAAAGTATGGGTGCTTATTCTGAGAAGTAAAGACCAGGTGTTTTATAAGTTTAAAACCTAGAAGGCACTCATTGAAAACCAAATTGGCAAGAAATTAAAAAGAATTAGGACTGACAATGGTCTTGAATTTTGCAATGAAAAGTTTGATGATCTTTGTAAGAAATGTGGGATTGCAAGACATAAGACAATAACACACACCCCTTAGCAAAACGAATTAGCTGAAAGGATGAATAGAACTTTAATGGAAAAGGTGAGATGCATGTTATTTCATGCTAAGCTACCTAAATAACTTTGGGCAGAAGCTGTAGTTAGTGCTGCTCATCTAGTAAATAGAAGTCCTTCAGTTGCAATAGGGCTTAAGACCCCAGAGGAAATGTGGTCTGAGAAAGCACCTAATCTGAGCAATCTAAGGATCTTTGGATGTCCAGCATATACACATGTAAAAATGGGGAAGCTTGAACCGAGAGCCATTAAAGGGGTGTTCATTGGTTATCCTGAATGGGTGAAAGGCTACAAGATTTGGTACTCAAATAGTGGACCTGCTAAATGCATAATTAGCAGAGATGTTATCTTCAATGAAAAATCTATAATAAAACCAGAAACTGAACTAAATTTAGAAAAAAAAAAACAAGTTTCAACTGTTGATAGAGTTTAGTTTGAGGTGGAGACACCTGATGGAAGTTCTCAATCTAAAGAAACTCTTGAACAACAAGATGAAGATGAGCCTAATGTACAAGTTAATTTGCAAGACTATCAATTGACCAGAGATAGGGAGAGAAGGCAAATCAGACCTCCCACAAGGTATGGCTATGCTGATTTAATCTCTTATGCACTTGTAATGTCAGAAAAGTTGAATGTTGATGAACCTAGTTCTTACAAAGAAGCCATGTCAAGTAAACATAAAGACAAATGGATATGTGCCATGAAGGAAGAAATGACATCTTTAAATAAAAATCAAACCTGGAAACTAGTAAATAAACCAAGAAATAGGAGAATTGTTGGCTGTAAATGGATTTTCAGAATAAAAGAAGGCATTCCAGGTGTTGAACCATCAAGATTCAAAGCTAGATTAGTAACAAAGGGGTATACTAAAAAAGAAGGAGTTGATTTTACTGAGCTGTTTTCACCTGTGGTTAAACATAGCTCTATAAGGGTATTGCTTGCTATTGTTGCTAAAAGAAACCTTGAATTACAACAGCTATATGTGAAAACAGCCTTCCTACATGGTGAACTAGATGAAGAAATTTTAATGGCACAACCTGAAGGGTTTAAGGCTCCAAGAAAAGAGGAGAAAATGTGTTTGCTGAGAAAGTCATTATATGGTCTTAAGCAATCACCTAGACAATGGTATAAAAGGTTTGATATGTTTATGATAAAGAATGACTATTGTAGAAGTGAGTTTGACAGTTATGTGTATTTCAAGAAGCTTTCAAAAGGAAACTATATATATCTACTGCTCTATGTAAATGATATGCTGGTAGCATGTGAAGAAAAGGCTGAAATTCAAAATTTGAAGGATTATTTGAATTCTGAGTTTGAAATGAAAGACTTGGGGGATGCTAAGAGAATTTTGGGCATGCAAATCAACAGAAACAGAGATTAGGGAACATTATTTTTGACACAGCAAGAATATGTTCAGAAGATAGTTGAAAGGTTTGGAATGAAAGGTTCAAAACCAATTTCAACTCCTCTTGCATAACACTTCAAGCTTTCTAAAGCTCAAGAACCAGAAATTGATGAAGAAAAAAATGAAATAACTAAGATACCATATGCAAATGCAGTAGGATGTATTATGTATGCCATGGTTTGTTCAAGACCTGATATATCTCATGCTGCTAGCGTAGTGAGTAGATTCATGGCAAATCCAGGTAAAGAACACTGGAAAACTGTAAAATGGATACTTAGGTATCTGAATGGGACATGCAAGTTGGTTTGATGTATGGAAATGAGAATGCATTAACTAAAAGAGTTGTAGGCTATGTAGATTCTGATTATGCAGGGGACTTGGATAAGAGAAGATCAATATCTGGTTATGTTTTCACTTTATTTCACTCTACTGTGAGTTGGAAAGCATATTGCGACATGTGGTAGCTCTTTCAATCACAAAGGCCGAATATATTGCTGCAACTGATGCTGTAAAAGAAGCGTTGTGGATGAAAGGTTTGGTGAGTGAGCTAGGCATAGATCAAAGTTGTGTTAATGTTCATTGTGATAGTCAAAGTGCTTTGCACTTGACCAAAAACCAAATGTACCATGAAAGAACCAAACATATTGATGTGAGGCTACATTTTATTAGAGATAAGGTGTCAAAAGGAGCTACTAGAATGATTAAGATCAAAACAGCTGAGAATCCAGCTGACATGCTCACAAAATCCTTATCTTCTGTCAAGTTCAATCATTGTTTGTACTTGATAGGAGTTAAGGAAGCTTGAAAAGTTGTCTTGCTTGTGACAGAAATCATACTAACTGTTTTTGAATCAAGGTGGAGATTTGTGAAACCTGATGCTTCAAATATCAATTAAAGTAGTTGGAGAAGTCAAGTGGTTAGTTCATGAAGAAAGCTGATGAGCTGGAAGATGACTGCTGAGTTGGAAATCAAGTTGCAAGTGTTTATAACAGAATTCAGAATTCTGTTGGAACGGTTATTGATTCGTCTAAGAGGGCAGAATCAAGAATAAGAGAAAGACTCTCTCATTCCAAGGGGAGGGTCATTCTTTGTTCTGTTTTTCAGTTCTTTTATTCTTTGTAGTTCGAAGGACATGCTAGCTTTCTTGACTGACTAGTGTATTCTCCATGAATAATGAAATCTGCAGTTGATCTCTTTTCATCCGTGGATGTAGGCTATCTAAGCCGAACCACGTAAATCTTGTCCTACAATTTTTCTTTCCTATTTCATCTCAACTTAGTTTTTTTCTTAATTCTTGATTGGTTGTTCTATGTTTGAGTTCTCTAAATTGATCTTCAAGTTTTGTTATTGGAAAACCTTGCTGGAAAAACATCACAGAAAAAACAGTAATTGACCAGGAAAAGACCAGGGACAATCCCTCTATAAAGTGATCTCCACCCTTCCTCCTTCAATATTGTTGTAAACGCATCTGAAATTTAATGACACATCAAAGAAAACTGTGCCATTAGCAAGAAACAAAGAAGTAAGATGATGATTATCAGCACATAAAACAAACACTAGTCCGAGATCAAAATGGAATGTACTTGGAATATATAGTTAACTAGTTATGGGCTCCTTAATAGACTAAAGCTTACATCTAGAATAATTTTTCAACCAATATTCTTGACAACCAATCTTGACACATGTTTGGTACTAGCTTCCAGTAAAAGTTTTCATCCAAACAACAGTGATCTTAATTCAAGAGATGCACATAATCACTCAATTTCATTACTAATATTTGGAGTTGGAGTTCATATGACTCACTAGGAAAAAGGGATATCTCAGAGAGCACATTATTAGGATATTAGTGTAAGATGCAGAGCAGACCGTAAAGCCCAGAATACGGTCGAGTTTGATGAAGAGGTGTCTGAAGCTGCAATCTTGTTTTTACAAGCCAAACAGGATTTGTGCACAAACAAACCTGATAATGCCACAAGGTTACATTATTAGTAGGATTTACAAGTTGTAACACACTCAGGAACCACAAGGAGAAAAAAAACAAAACGAAGTCAAATTTATCTCAAGTAAAAGCAAATTTGAAACCTAGGAAAACAAGCATTCTATCTATATCTATATCTATGCTTTAAAAAGAGCTATCCTTCAATTTGCGCATTAAAAGAAAAATGCTTAGAACATGCCACTGACACTTTGTTTGCACTTTACTACTCATGCCACCCAGAGTAGCCAGACCTCTCTTTTTCTTTTCCCTATTAATATTACCACTTATCCAGTCTGGTATTTATGAACCCTACTTACCCTTCCAATTGATAATAATGGAAGTTCAATTACTCACCAAACCTCCAGCCTCAGCAGCAGAAGCTAGATGATGACCAGGGCTCAACTTCTCCTCTCCATTTTTAGAATACCTTTGTTTGGCTCTGCTGTAGCTATAAATCAAAGAGAAAAGACTGGTTAATTCAGTAAAATGAATGTAAAATTATGGAAAGGAAAAGCAATGAACTGTGTTATAACGAAAGCAAGAAAGATAATTAAGAACGCAAATAAAGAACACATAGATTTAACGTGGTTCACTAACGATGTGTTAGCTACGTCCACAGGCAGAGGAGAGAAAAGTTTTATTGATCTTAAGGAGTAAAGATTACAGATTGCGACTAGGTTATGACCTAGAGAGTTTATATAGTACTCCCTAGACAGATGCGGAAAAGCCCAGAAAAAATAGGCCCAAACAGATAACCCTAGCCCAGGGACTAACTGATTCAAGGCATATTCTAACAAATCTCCACCTTGACTTGAATCCTCTCACAAATAACAGATGTACCAGATGCACCATACACAATGCCAGATGTACCAAAAAAAAACCTCCTCTACCTCAGATTTTGCCCTCTAAAGGGCAATCAACAACTCCTAACATTTAGCAAGTCCAAACAATGTTGGAACTTGCTATGCGAAACCGGCTTGGTGAACATATCAGCTGGGTTATCAGCAGTACCCACTTTGTTCACCTTAATTCTCTTCTCACTTCTTAGAAAATGATACCTTACATCAATGTGCTTAGTCCTCTCATGATGAACTTGGTCCTTAGCTAAACAAATTGCACTGAGACTGTCACAATACACTATAGCTTGATCATGATGTAGACCCAAATCACTGACCAATCCTTTCAACCAGATTCCCTCTTTGGCTGCTTCTGTCAATGCCATGTACTCTGCTTCTGTAGTAGACAAAGTCACTGTAGGCTGCAAAGTAGCTTTCCAACTGACAACTGAACTACCAAGAGTGAAAACATAACCAGTCATAGATCTTCTACTGTCAACATCTCCAGCATAATCAGAGTCTGAAAACCCTGTCACTAAACACTGTGTATCACCTCCGTAAATGAGACCAACATCAAATGTACCTTTGAGATACCGAAAAATCCTCTTCACAGCTTGCCAATGCTCCTTGCCAGGTTCACCCATAAACCTACTAACAACACTAACAGACTGTGCAAGATCAGGTCTGCTGCAGACCATCGCATACATCAAGCTTCCTACTGCACTAGCATAGGGAACTCGAGACATGTACTCCTTCTCCTCAACAGATTTAGGTGCAAAAGCAATGGACAGATGTGCATTTGCAGCACTAGGAGTATCTATGGGCTTTGCGGTAGACATGCCAAATCTTGACAAAATCTTCTGAATATATCCCTTCTGTGACAAGAAGAGCTTCTTTTTGCTTCTATCCCTATAAATCTCCATTCCCAGAATTTTTCGAGCTGCACCCAAATCTTTCATCTCAAACTCAACACTAAGAAGATCCTTCAACTTCTGAACATCAGACTTGTTCTCTGCAGCTATCAACATATCATCTACATACAGGACCAGATAAATCAAAGAACCATTTGTTGCCTTGCTGTAATAAACACAACAATCATACGGACTCCTGGTGTAGCCAATCTCTATCATATAGCTGTCGAATCTCTTATACCACTGCCTCGGAGACTGCTTTAGTCCATACAAGGACTTCTTCAACTTGCAAACATAGTCTTCCTTACCAGGAACCTGAAATCCATCTGGCTGAGTCATGTATATCTCCTCTTCCAACTCTCCATGCAGAAAAGCTGTCTTCACATCTAGTTGTTCAAGCTCCAAATCCTGATGTGCAACTATTGCTAGTAGCACCCTGATGGAAGTGTGTCTGATCACTGGCGAAAAAATCTCATTGTAGTCTACTCCCTCTCTCTGAGTGAATCCTCTAGCTACTACTCGAGCTTTATACTTGATACCCTCAACAGATGTTTCTCCTTCCTTCTTCTTATAGACCCATTTACACGTGACAATCTTTTTGTCTCGAGGTCGCTTGGTTAATTCCCAAGTCTGATTCTTATGAAGTGACTCCATCTCATCTCCCATTGCAGCAAGCCATTGGGTAGACTCAGTACATGTAACCGTTTCTTTATAGGTGGATGGCTCATTAGAGTTAGTATCTACTTCTTCAGCAACCTGTAGTGCATAGGCCACCATATCTTCAAAACCGTATCTCTTGGGAGGTATCCCATAGTTAGCTCTCTTTGATCGATTAAGAGCCAAACTGTGCTGACTTGCTACTGGTAATGAAGAACCTGATGGTTCTGATTCTGACTGTGGGTGTTGATCTTTATGTTGTGGTTCACTCTCATCTCGAGTGACTTGCTGCTCCACCTGTTTCTCAACACTACCATTTTCTAACACAACAATAGACTTCACAGTAGGGTTAAACATAGAATTTTCATCAAAAACTACATTTCTACTAAGTATAACCCTCTTTTCAGACGGGGACCAGATTCTATACCCTTTAACCCCATCCCCATAACCTACAAATACTCCCTTTTTAGCTCGTGGCTCTAATTTACCCTCATTTACATGATAATAAACAGTACAACCAAAAGCTCTTAAATTAGAGTAATCAGCAGGCTTACCAGACCACACCTCAAAAGGAGTTTTGAGATTTATACCTGTGTGAGGTCCACGATTTATCAGATAACACGCTGTACTAACCGCTTCTGCCCAGAACCTTCTAGTTAGTTCAGCATTAGAAAGCATGCACCTAGCTCTCTCCAAAAGTGTCTGATTCATACGTTCTGCTACACCATTCTGCTGTGGTGTATCCCTGACTGTATGATGCCTAGCAATCCCTTCATTCTTACAGAACTCATCAAACTCAGACCAGCAAAATTTCAAACCATTATCAGTTCGCAGCCTTTTGATCTTCTTCCCTGTTTGATTCTCCACTAATGCCTTCCACTGCCTGAAGTTCTTAAAGGCTTCACTTTTATGCTTCATAATGAACACCCAAGTCATCCTTGAGAAATCGTCAATCATCGACACAAAATATCTGTGACCCCCTAAAGACTCTACCTGAGAAGGACCCCAACAATCCGAATGGATGTAATCAAGTGTGCCTTTTGTTCTATGTATTGCTTTAAGAAACTTGCTGCGATGTAACTTCCCGAAAATACAATGTTCACAAAATTCAAGATCCTTGATCTTGTGGCCACAAAGAAGATCCCCTTTTGACAGAATTTGCATCCTTCTTGCACTCATGTGACCAAGCCTCATATGCCATAACTTGGTCATGTTGTCCTTATCAATCTCCGAGGATGCAACAGCAACAGAACCTGACAGCGTAGAACCTTGAAGAAAATATAAGGTACCACGCTTTACACCTTTCAAAACCACATTCGAACCCTTGCAGACATGTAAGACTCCACCTTCACCTTGAAAACTAAAACCCTTGTTATCCAGCATACTCAACGATATCAGATTCTTTGTCATAAGTGGAACATGCCTAACATTATTCAATGTGCAGAATTTACCATCATGTGTTCGTATTTTAATCGAGCCTATTCCAACCGCCTTACAAACAGAACTGTTAGCCATAGAAATATTGCCTCCATCTACCTGCTCATAGGTTGTAAACCACTCCCTGCGCGGACATATATGGTAAGACGCTCCAGAATCCAGAATCCACACATCATTGTGATCCGTGTGCTCATCAGCAACTAGAGCAATATCTTCTTCAGAATTGGTATCTGCTACAGCAGCAGTACCTGTCGGTTTATCCTGCTGCCTCTTCTTCTTGGGACAATCAGATTTCCAATGTCCTTTCTCTTTACAGTAGTTACAGACATCATTGGGTTTTGGACCCTTAGAAACTGGCTTCTTGAATTTCTTCTTCCCTGAATTTCCATGTCCATAACTCCCACTGGCTACTAACCCAGCAGCCTGATTATCTGCACCTGTACCAGTCGCCTTGTGGCGCAGCTCTCTAGTATGGAGGGACGATCTAACCTCCTCCAGAGACACAGTATCTTTCCCAACAATAAACGATTGCACAAAATTCTCATACGACAATGGTAAAGATACTAACAGAATTAAAGCAGCATCCTCATCTTCAACTTTAACATCAATATTACGCAATTCTAATAAAATTGTGTTTAACTGATCTAAGTGATCTCGAAGAGGCATACCTTCCTGCATTCGCAGACTGAACAGACGTTGCTTTAGAAGCAACTTATTGGTTAAGGACTTTGTCATATAGAGACCCTCGAGCTTAACCCACAGACCTTGCGCGGTTTCCTCCTCCGCGACCTCGGTAATGATATCGTCTGCAAGACACAGCATAATCGTCGAGTGTGCCTTCTCCTCCAGAACGGCCATCTCAGCGGTGATTGGATCCGCCGGCTTCCTCGCAAGCGGCGCCCACAGCCCTTGTTGTTTCAACAAGGCTCGCATCTTGATCTGCCATAAACTGAAACTATTCCTCCCCGTGAATTTGTCGATCTTCACGTTCATACCAGACATCTTTCTCACCGAATTTCAAACCCTATACAGATCTAGCTCTGATACCAGTTTGTTATAACGAAAGCAAGAAAGATAATTAAGAACGCAAATAAAGAACACATAGATTTAACGTGGTTCACTAACGATGTGTTAGCTACGTCCACAGGCAGAGGAGAGAAAAGTTTTATTGATCTTAAGGAGTAAAGATTACAAATTGCGGCTAGGTTATGACCTAGAGAGTTTATATAGTACTCCCTAGACAGATGCGGAAAAGCCCAGAAAAAATAGGCCCAAACAGATAACCCTAGTCCAGGGACTAACTGATTCAAGGCATATTCTAACAAACTGAAAAATAGTCAAGATGGTTGCATTTGGTTAGCACTTACAAGAAGAAATATAATGGATACTAAAATAATTGATATAAAACCAATTATACAGATAGCTTTTCTATGATTAAAATCTCTAAAACTGGCAGAGCTGATTTCTGTATTCTCTCGCAGCCACCTACTTCACTTGTAACTAAAATTCTTCAGTCCAATATCTAATATTAACCTATATTTTTGTTAGAATGATTGCTATATTGGCAATTAAAACATACACCAAATCTCTCAATGATGATTTGTCAATTTTAATTCATGCACACTTCCAATTCCCTTTACCTAAATCTAAGTAATTAATTACTTTGAAAAATATATAGGACCTCACCACACCCTTTACTTAACCCACTTTAAGGAAACTGTTTGAATTTTTTTAGAGCGATTAGATCATTCATTTCTTTCAATATGGGAAGATATGAGAAGATTGTAATTGTCCCCATTCACCAACTCGATAGCTAAACGCAGCTAAACGAGTTGCCTACTTTCTAGCATCACAACAAACACAATCCAAATATGAGAAATAATCTCATCAGGCAATTACAATGACCTAGAATGAAACATTGCTCTTCCAATCCATGTTTTTCCAACTTTGACCCCCATACACCTACCCAAAACATGCAAGGAAAAAACCTCTTCACAATATATGAATTAACAATATAGACATTTAACCACTAAGTTTGTGCATAAAATTTCATGTTTATATATTCCACAAGAATTGCACTTTAATAGGAATTTACGTATCCAGGAGTTTCCATAGAACAGCTTCAATATTGGTTCAAGTACAAAACAAGTTTCCATAGAACAAGCAGTTCTTCACATTGGCTGCTGAGCTCATTGTATTACCCTCCATGTGGTTACGGGATTTTATGTATCAGCTGCTGGTGTTTTCTCCTCCATCATCATAGTCTGTTCAATCTTCTGGGTTGGCGCTAGTGATGGAATGGGGTTTTCAAGTAAAGGAGAGCTGTTTAAACTTACTGGAGTTCCCACTGTTATCTGTATGTATGCTTTCTGTTATGGATGTCACTCGGTCTTCCCTCCATTGTATTCTTCAATGAAAGATAAGAGGCATTTCTCTAAGGTAACTAATTTATTTGCTTCTAATATATACGTTTTCTGTTTTCTTTATTTTAAAATAATGAGAAACAAGATTTTGTCTCCATTAGATTTTTACTTACGAAATTGTCATTGTGTATTTAATAAAAAAAGCAATTTCTAACTTTCTTTAATTATCATACATATATAGGTTTTGATGATCAGCTTTGGCCTTTCTGCTCTTTGTTATATTTTGATGGCGATTATCGGATATCTAATGTTCGGCCAAGGTGTTTCATCTCAAGTTACACTAAATCTACCAGGGAACAAGCTGAGCTCCAAGATTGCCATATACACCACTTTAATGGGGCCAGTAGCTAAGTATGCTTTGATAGTCACACCTATATCCATACCCATAGAGGCTTGCTTACCTAATCGATATAGAAACAAGTTCATTTATATTCTCGTAAGGTCGCTATTGCTTGCCAGTTCCACAGCGATGGCTTTGGTTTTCCCCTACTTCGGAATCTTGATGGCATTTGTTGGGGCCGTTCTAAATATCTTTCTCTATTGTGCTTCCTTGTATTTGCTTTCTAAGGATCTCTAAAACTCAGAAGAAGTGGGATTTTTAATGTGTTATAATTCTGGGAATTACAGGTTTAGCTATTTTAATTGGGATGCTTGGTACATATACAACTGTGAGAGATGCAATTAAAGTATAAGTGCTGAAACTCTTTCAAGGGACTCCACTTCATCAGTTAGAATCATATTGCACGTTAATCAATATTTTCTTTATGACCTGTTGTATATATTTTGCTTCACTATGTATAAAAGGAAAAATCTTTTGGAAAAATGGGGGAAAACTGTTAAGTAGAAATACTTAAATATAATTTCAAATTCTTTCTAAAATATTATATTATTTTCATGTCATTTTGTTAGGATTGTGTAGTTTTTTCATTTTTAATCGGCCCTTTACAGAAGCACTTCCAGAAAACTGCAGAGGGCTATTAGAAATAATCCTTTATTTTCTCTAAAGATGATCAATTGCATATTATCCCAGTAAATCCAAGAGCTATTAATATAAAAAAATTACAGTAAATTATTGAATATTTCACAACAGGCAATCTGAAAATTCTGAAAGGTACTGAAGAAACTAGCTCAAGGTTGAGATCAAAATCATCCAAGTAGGAACTCAAGCAGTGATTTGTAGCCAGCAATAATTGCACAATATGTACAGAAACCTCTCACATAGAAGATATACATCCTGATGGATGCTCCAGCAGGTGCCTGGTTTGCAGTGGCGGTCCAGTGAAGCTCAAAATCTAGGCGTTTGTGCTAAACCGAGACAGATTTCCTCCAGTTTGCTAGCTTTTGATCCTCATCAGGCTAACCCAGCTCCAGTCCAGTAGACAAACACAATAAAGATATTTTTATTATTTATTTACTTATCCACGATAGACATAGAATAACCATGTAAATGGTTCTCAGAATATGTAGTCTGGCCGCTGGAGACGGAACTCAGCTACTTCAACTTCAAATCGACTACCTTTCGGATCTGCCAATCTGCATGAAAATTATATTATAACGTTAACAAAGCATTGACAGAGCTAAATTACCACTTGATCCTACAAGCTTAAACTTCTACGCAAGTATTTAGGCTCTAACTTGCCTCCTCAATGCAAAACATGTGAACTAAACAAAACTCAATGTTATTTTAACAACAAACAGGACTTATGGATAGGATATCAACTGAAGCATATTGGTTTAACGTAAGGATTCATATGGAGTACCTGCCAGGGACAAACGTGAAAGAACCTTTAACAGAATCTGGTGAACTGGGCAGTGGCGTGCAACTCTGATAAACAAATTCTTCCTGGCCTGGAAGCAAGAATGGATACTGCAAATGTACAAGGAAAGGGTAAGCTTTCAAAGATTTCCCACGCAGACAAATCTTTAAAAATGAAAGTCTTTAGAAATAAGTACAGGTCTATAATTACAAAAGAGGCTTCAAATAACACGAAAACTTCCAGTGACTAACCAGTCAAAAAACTGCATTACATACAGGGCAGATTCACAAAGACAAAATGAATATAACTTATTGACTTGAGCCATACCATTCCAATCACAGCCGCTCCACGAACATTAGATACCACTCTGTTATTACAACGAATGATCCAGTGCCTGCGTTGGAGCTGACAGGAACTGAAAGTCATTCCATTGATGATGCATCCTGCAGGAAGGAGAGACATGCGTATTGAATAAGAAAAATAGTACTTCTCCGTATCATGTTGAAGGTCAGCTAATTCCGGAATAAATAAAGCAGATGCCCGAATCTGAAGTTGATAATTAGTTAGGCTTTCTTACAGCAATGATTGAGATGAGAGTAGCTGCACTGGCAATACACTCATCCGCAGGAGAAAATGAAAATAAAATATCATAACAAACATGAACTGACTGAAAACATCAACTGAAATAATAATATATAATTAAGTTAATAAAAATAAATTTAACATTTTATCGTACAATCTTATACCAAAAATAGTACTGTATTAAATTTCATCCATTCCAATCCAATCAATTCAATTCAATTCATTAAAATTAATACAGTATGTGAGGCCTACCAAACGTGCGCTTTGTACTTGTTTAATTGTTTATTTGGGAAGATGTTTGTCTTTTTGAGATTGTATTATGTAATTAATTAATTAAGTTGTATTAAGCTTAATATCTATTTAATTCTTTAGTCGTTAATAAGACTTTTTAATTAATAATTATATAATCCCATACATTAATATTCTGACATTCAATTACACAAAGTTTAATTAATCAATTGCTTGGGCCCAATTACGAACGATTACATACCCTGGCTGCAAAGACAGCACGAAACTTGACTATTTTGTACTTTCGATTCCATACATGCATGAAGGCTTATTTACGTCAGTTTTAACTTTCTCAAGTTGAATAGAAAATGACTGAATCTTCAATTTATATGATTTTTTTCATCGATGTTTATAGACTTTGACCTAAAACATAATAGCATTTTCTTTTAAATTTTAGAATAATTTCAAATATTTTACAAAATTTCATTTTGTGGAATTTTTATTTTATTTAATTAATATTTGATATATAATACTTTTATCTTAGGATATTTTAGTACTGAATAGATTCCAAGATTACGTTGAATAATTTAGCCAAAATAGAGGTTCTCATAATAGTCAAGAAGAAAAAAGAAGACAAAAGAGGAAATGGCTATAAATTAAATGTATGATAATGACTATTAACTAATCTTACAAACTCTCTAACACTGACATGTTTTAGAAAAAAAATAAAGCAATAATCAACTATCATATCTAGACTCTCATCAAACACCTTATGTAAATATCAATAAATTTTATCCAAAACTATTCACTTAATAGCATAGTAGAGCTAGAATAAAAAACAAGTACAATATCGCAATGAGAATGTTCATCATTTTCATGGTAGTAAAGAATATATATTTATTTTTGAAGAAAGGCCCTGGATGAGGCCAACTTTATTAATTAAAAAAAACTAGACGCAAATAACAAGGGGGGGCATGAAAACCTGACCCTTTAAGAAATTCAAAGAAATCACAAGCATCAAAGCATATTTATTTATTTTAATACAAGCATTATTTATTTATTTATTTTATGTAGACGAGAATATTAATTAAGTATGCCGATAAACAGAAATGCTCTTCATCAAAGAGGCAGAGGGTCTATCAACAATGACGCAATTTGGTCCTTAACCAAATGAGAATGGGTGTAGTTATCACTATTCCTGTATAAAAAATCGACCACGCGTGCGAAATTGAGAACCCGCTCCAGCAGAGGCATAGGGAAAGCTGTTGGTTTGAGCAACTCCTTGTTCATATCTTTCCATGCATTGTCAACTTCCTTTCGAAACAAATTAACTGCGTCTTCCTCAGAAGCACCATGCTGCTTCATGTAGCATTCAACAGCTGAGGCAACATGTCCTCTGCTTTGTTCAAACTAATTATAGATAACATACAACAGAGATTAGATTGGTGATGATTTAATTTACATGGAATTAATTAATTAATACATAAGATAATCGCTTAACTTAAGTATTGTATATGGTAGTAAATACCTACCTTGTGAGAAGTTATGTCGTCCATGAGCCTACAGATAACAGATGACGCTCTTACAATCTTAGGGTTATTAGATATCCATTCAACACTCTCCTTAGTTACAATATCACCCATGCCAACGAAGGAAGTTGTTGCCAGCACTAAGTAACCACTACTTATAAGTGCAACCCCCATATGTTCCTCAATTGTTGGAACATAACCTTCCTTGAACCACTTGGCTTCTACAAAGTACGTTGCAACTAGTTCTTGCATCTGATAAGGAACATATAATATATATATATATATATATATAAATCGTACGTCGAACAAAAGAAAGAGAAAATAAATATTATTTATTTATGAATATATAAACACCGTGAAGCTACAAAGAAATTGCCTACCTTATCTTTCGCAAAACGAAGGCAGTATGATCTTCCTTGCTTGGCCAACTCCTCTTCAATTTCATTATAAATATCTAAGAGTGTTTTATAAATTAGCTTCATATATTCTGGAAGTATATCTGTAGAGTTAACGTCCCATCTGAAAGTTACCAAATAACCATACTAAAAGTTAAATAAATAAATGAACATAATTTAAATAAAATTATATATATATATATATATATATATATTATGTATGATAGGTTTAATTAATTCAAACCTTTTGACAGCTTCAGTAAAGAGTTCGAGCTCTTCAAAAGTACCGTACGCATCGTATGTATCGTCTATGATAGATGTTATATAAATTACTTTGGTCATCATTTTTCTAGCCAATGCATACTTCGGCTCGAAGTAAACTCCTAATATCCAAAAATATAACTCCACTAATCGATCTCTGGCGTAAGGCAACTTCTTAGTGAAGTCTAAATCCTTCCACCACCTGAAATTTAATTAAACTACATATTAAAACCTTCCTAATAGAACTCAAATTGACTTGTACATTACAATTACCCTATTCATTAATAAATTAATTGAGGCAGAATCCATTGCTTGCAATTTAATCAATAACGAGCGTACCTCGTAAGGGTACTCAGTTCCTTCCGATGTGTTGCTTGTAATATGTTGAAGTCTAACTTTGCAAACTTCAATAAAGTTTGATTGCATGAATCATCTCTTGGATAGATAGACAAAAAGTACCATGTGTCTAACCTTGGTAAGGTTTTACGAAGAGGACGGTGGAGAACATGATTGATGTGTTCTGCAAGATTAGAGCATACATGAGATACTGCTGACCTAAGATGAGCGTTAGCGAAAGCAATGGCTTCATCCAAAATATCCTCTCCACAAATGGCTAGGTGTGCTGCCTCATACAAGCTTAACAAGCCTCGAACATCACTTGTCAACGTTGCCTTGAATTTACTTTCTTCGTCTTTAAACTTTTCAAATACATCTGATTACATATGAATAATTCAAAGAAATTTAATTTAGTCAACACAATTTAATTAAAAAATTTGCTTCGGGATTTTGCAGTTTACATATATATATGTATGTATATGTAGCTTAAGTAATTAAAATTAGTTTCTTACCACATGAAATCTTAATTCCCTGCTGTCTGAGTAGTCGAAAGTAAAGAGAAACAGTGTAGAGATCATCATCACTGTCAACATCAAGGTGATTATTATGCATTTTCTCCAGTTCATCTTCGATCTCCTTTTCGAAGAGATAAGCCACACCCAAACGCTGTACTGTATCAATAAGCTGCAATTTCTTGACTTGTTGATCTGTATTAGCAGTTATCAATCGCCCTACGTATTGTTTTAGTTCTTCGTATTGTTCTTGAGTTGTAGGATCAGTTGTCTGCACAAAGATTAATAATCACCGATATATCAAAATGATAACGAAACATGCATGTAGTACTATATATATAAGGTGGTGTATATACTCTGCATGCTCAGCAACTATTTCTTATAGTATATTCATATTCATTAAATACTCGTTAAAATTAAAAGAAGCATGCAGTAATTAAATTACCACGGATTCGTTAGCATATGCAAGGAAATGATCCCCCCAAAGGGTAGGATGAAAATTTGCCGAGCGGCGATTAGCTTTCTGCTGATCATCATCTTGGGTTAAAATACAAGTGGCTGAAACTTGAGAAGACATAATGGACATATACATACGTATACGTATATGTATAGGAGATATATATATATATATATATATATATATATGTATTTGAGATTGCAAGACGAAGAAAAAGTATAGAGTAATACAAGTTAAACTAGTGGAAGAGGTAAGTGTGGTGCGTTAGATGCTGTATGTTATATGCTCTATTTATATACAGGCTGGCTGAACCGAGAAATAATAATTGCCTGCCAAAGTTGATTTTTTATAAAATGCATGTACATGTAAAGAATGCGAATTTCTCGTGGCAATCATTTTCCAAGAAGCAATTTCCCAAAAGGAATGCTCCCTATTCCTTCACGTAAATACAGTTTTCCATGGTCAAATTAACTTCTCATTAAGAATGTTCAACTATGCTTATAAATTAATGACCTGAAATTTAAATTAATAAAGCATTTCATAACATTACATTACGTAAAACTAATTACTTGGAAACCTCTAATATCATTGATTTGTTTGAACAAACTCTCCGCCACCGCTCTACTCTTCAATTTTCTCCCCTCTTGACTCTTAACTAGTAAATGCCAGCACTATCATCAAGACATAAACTAGGGCCATCCTACCATCACCAATCACCTTTCGAAAAATACCATTGAAGTCATAACACTCCAATGGCCAAATCCCCCCCATCCTTACCGTCGAGGATACTCAGTCAACCTATCTCTTATAGCACTAATATATATTTAGTTTCCCCAGATTGAGTTATTCAAAAGTGATTACATACAGCAAGAGATGAGAGATTTGTCTTCTTCCTTTTTCTTCCTCTGTTGCGACACGCATTGACAAAGTAAAACGTGTTTTAAAAGATAAAAGAGTCGGTAAATTTATCTTTCTTACCATAAAAGGACAAAAATAAGTTTATATTGGACTTTTTGTTTTATATAATTTCTGACTTTTATTATTAACTCACTAACAATTATAATATAATTTAATTAGAAATGTTGAACTACAACTAACCTAAAAATTTATGTTTTAGATTAAATGATAATTCATATGTTATAAGAACATATTTTCTTCACTGTATACCGTTCAAATCTATCAAACACTAAAAATTAAAATAATTATTTAAATTTATTAAAAAAAGTTTATTAAGTAAAATTGTATTTGCATGTGAGTTGAAATGATAAATAGTTTACATACAATTATTTAAATCTGTATCTTAAAATATAAATTTTCAGATCAATATTACAAGTAATTTTACACTCAAATTATTTTTACGGTGAACACGAGTAACTACGTTATTAAATATGATTTTTCTCTATTAATTTATAATTAAACACATAAATAAATTTATATTTTCAGCCATCCTTGCCGTCATTCTGCCACCAGGCTTGGAGAAATCTGGCCACCATTATTTTAGGGATATATATATATATATGTACGTACGTATGTATGTATGTATATATGCTGATAATCATAGCCATCTTAAAATTTACGAAATCTCTCATTAATTTACTATTGGGGTAATAACGTTTTCGTCCAAGAATTTTACTGAAACAACAACTTAAGACATCTTTTAACAATTTTAATTTAGTAACTTCAGAAGAATATTTGTCATTTGCCAATAGTTAGAAGAGTATCTGATGTTTTAAAAATATCACGAGGGTATACCCAAAAAATATCTACCAATTTTTTTATAATTAATGTACATATAAGACGCAATCTTAAATATTAAACGCATTTAGATCTAACTAATAGTTTATAAATAACTAACAAAAAAAAATGTATAGTTAAAAGGTCATTTATCCTTCCCTTATATATAGTCAGCCCTAATCCTAGCTCTATTGTACACTTTGGTCATGTTTGGTAGGTGGGATTGGCCTGCATTAATGAACCACCCTGCATTAAAAAAAATTTATCCTTTGGTTGGCAACAAAAGTTGTCTATATTATACTGGATTAAAATTGCAAACAATACAGTGCAGCCAGCCAGATTACAAATTATAAAATAAAATAAAATAGTTTTTTTATTTTGTTTTATTAATATTTTTAAAATATTTTAATTATTAATTAAAAAATAATATTATATAATTAAATAATTTAAAAATATATTTGACTATAAAAAAATTACAATGGTCGGCCATAACTACCGATTGTTGCCGTCAACTACCGCTAACTATTACCAATCACCGATAACTTCATTCTTTTAAATTTTTGTGAATATCATTAGAATTTTTATCGAACGCTCTATGCAATAGTATGATTATTATTACTATTTGAGTTATCGTTTGCTTTAAATTTGAAGTTAAATATTTAAATATCAAATATTTAATTTCATATCTAAAATGAACGGGAGCTCATTAGAACTTTTGTTGAACAGTCTACGCAAAAATTCTAATGGTGTTCACAAAAATTCAAAATGATGATATTTGTTGGCAATTGATGGAGGTTAACGATTACAGACCGTGGCTATATATGGTAGAAAATTATAATTTTTTCTATAATTAAATATATATTTGAAATATTTAATTTTAATTAAAAATAATAATATATAATTAAATTAATAAAAATAAATTTAACATTTTATCGTACAATCTTATACCAAAAATAGTATTGTATTAAATTTTATCCATTCCGATCCAATAAATTCAATTCATTAAAATTAATACAGTATGTGAGGCCTACCAAACGTGCGCTTTGTACTTGTTTAATTGTTTATTTGGGAAGATGTTTGTCTTTTTGAGATTGTATTATGTAATTAATTAATTAAGTTATATTAAGCTTAATATCTATTTAATTCTTTAGTCGTTAATAAGACTTTTTAATTAATAATTATAAATCCCATATATTAATATTCTGACATTCAATTAAACAAAGTTTAATTAATCAATTGCTTGGGCCCAATTACGAACGATTACATACCCTGGCTGCAAAGACAGCACGAAACTTGACTATTTTGTACTCTCGATTCCATACATGCATGAAGACTTACTTACGTAAGTTTTAATTTTCTCAAGTTGAATAGAAAATGACTGAATCTTTAATTTATATGATTTTTCTCATCGATGTTTCTAGACTTTGACCTAAAATATTATAGCATTTTCTTTTAAATTTTAGAATAATTTCAAATATTTTACAAAATTTTATTTTTTAATTAATATTTGATATATAATACTTTTATCTTAGGATATTTTAGTACTGAATAGATTCTAAGATTACATTGAATAATTTAGCCAAAATAGAGGTTCTCATAATAGTGAAGAAAAAAAAGAAGACAAAAGATGAAATGGCTATAAATTAAATATATGATAATGACTATTAATATAGTTATCGTGTGAGAATAGTACTACAATATATATGCTAGCTAAAATGATATTTTTAAATTCAAGTTATTACATAGAATTTTAATGATTGCAAAATTCTTTTTGAACATAAATTTTTTATAATAACAAAATAATTTTAATTATTATAAAAATTATTATATAAATATTTTCAAAAAAATTATTTATTAAAGATTAGAAAATATGTCATTACAATGTGTTTGGTGTACTGGTTAAGGTATTGGTATTTTTCATTAAGGTCACATGTTCGAAATTAATTAGGGCAATATTATTTTATAATTTAAAAAGAAGATGATCTAAGGGTATTTTCGTAAGTTTACTATTATTTTGTTAGAGGACAAACATTGTAAAAGAGGTTTATCTTTCTTTTCATGAAAGTTGGATTTCCACAAACCTCAGGAAGGTATGTAAAAATACCCTTATTTTAATTAATATCATGTTAAAATTACTAACTTGATCGATGTCTATACCTAATTTGGACAATGTTGCCCTCAAGAAAAAAAGAATTTACTTACACTCAAATATGGTGAATCCACACATAGGTAAAAATTAATTTTTACCATAGGCAAGGATCCTTTGGCCACCTAGGGCCTAGATGGTCAAAATTATTAACTATTTTATTTATATTATTATTTAACAAAATGATATAGTATACTTTTTATACAAACTACATAAAATCAAACTGGTAACATTGTCAATTTTGAATAATGTTGAATTGAATCTGTCATGAATAAATTTTATTCAAATTTATTTATAAAAATATTTCAAACTTTGACCAAATGCAATATAATAAGACTATGATTTGAAAATTTAATTTCTATTTAAGGGGGTTTAATGTCTTGTCAAAGAAATTAGCTCGACTAAGATTTTCTAATTAAGGTCCAATTAATCCCATCACATTCAAAAGAAATTTTGGTTTATCATATTAATCTTGTGTTATCTTAGGGAGAATTAGGTGGGTTTTGAAACTACGTTATTGTTGTCTAACTACTGTCATTTGCTTCCATTTTTTTTTAAATTATAAATTTCTTATTTATCTTTGAGCCTATTTCCGATTATTGCTGTAAATTTTAAAACGATTTTCAGCTATTAAAATCAACGCTAAGGGCTTGGTACATTGTTATCTCACAGTAGATTTTAAGAAATAAGTTTTTACCTACCTTTCAAAATCTAATTCTTAAAATTCATCTTATCTGTATTTGTAATTTCATATATATCTCTCTATGAATTATAAAATCCGAAATTCTCGTTAATAAATTTAGATTTAGCTTAAATACTTAAAAGATTTATTTTATTTTTTTTCTTCTATTATACTTTATTATTAGAAAATATAGTTTTCTACTTCAATCATCATGCTACACAACTATATCATCAAGGTTGGTATGATCTTCAATACTTTAATATTTAATTTATATATATTTAATCAATTTAATTTATCTATATAAATCAGAATTGAAAATAAATATTGTGATATGACTTTATTATGACTTTAATCTATGCTTGAAAAATATTTATACATAACACAAGTTTGATTATTTTATACTACATATATATTGACAAATAAATATTATATTTAACATTATATATATATATATAAGTTATTTGTATTACAATATTTTAACAGTAAAGTTTATCAAATACTAAACTAATTTTCTTTATAACTGATCAGCAGCTCTATACCTTTACACATATGTTTACACTCATTTATATATCGTTGAATCTATTCATTTTTAACAATTGAGATTAAATCTAACATATGTAATAATTACGGTATATTAATTAATAGATAATAAATATAATATAATTAAGAAAAATTGGTAGATACCCCGAGCCATTGAAAAATGGTAGATACCCCTTGATGTTTTGAAAACGACAAATAACCTCTTAAAGTTACTATGCAGTCATGTAAATTGACTATTTTACCCTTATAAATTTGAAAGGCATATTAATTGACTATTTTAACTTAATTATTAATACATAATAACCAATATACCTTTACAATTTATTTTTCGATAATTATATATTCAATATTTTTGGCAATTAGTCGCTAAATTATTATTAATATTTTAAATAATTTTATTGTTATTATATTAATTTATAATGCAATCAATTAAAATAAATTCTAAATAATATTTGGATTATATTATTTATATTTTGAGAATATTTGTATATCAAATGTCATTGAATATTTGGGATTTATATATCAAATATATTATAAATACTATATTCATGAAATCCAAATATTAGTTAGGATTTATATTAATTGTTTGTATAATTTATACTTTTGAGAATATTTATATAATTTATACATAATTGTATTAATTTATAAATAAAATAACTTAAATAATTTATGTAATTTATAACCAAATGTTCTTAATTTATAACACAATCAATGAAAATAAAACCCAAATAATATTTTTATTATATGAATTATATTACTAATAATTTGGAGAATATTAATATAATTTTACATAACTCTATATATTAAATTATAAGTAAAATAATTTATATAATTTACAATCAATTATTCTAAAAACAATTAAATATTATTAATATAATGACAATAAAATTATTTAAAATGTTAATAATAATTTAAAGACTAATTATCAAAATTATTGAATACATAATTATTAAAAAATCATAAGGTTATACTAGTTATTATATATTAATAATTGAGTTAAGACGGTCAATTAATATGTCTTCTAAATATATAAGGACAAAATAGTTATTTTGCATAATAACATAATAACTTCATAGGGGTATTTGTCATTTGCCAATAGTTAGAAGAGTATATGTCGTTTTGAAAATATCATGGGGGGCATATCTAGGGAATACCTACCAATTTTTTTATAAATAATGTACATACAAGACGCAATCTCAAATGTTAAACGTATTTAAATCTAATTAATAGTTTATAAATAACTAACAAAAAATGTATAGTTAAAAGGTCGTTTATCCTTCCCTTATATATAGTCAATCCTAATCCTAGCTCTGTTGTACACTTTGGTCATGTTTGGTAGGTGGGATTGGCCTCTATTAATGAACCACCCTGCATTAAAAAAAATTTATCCTTTGTTTGGCAACAAAAATTGTCTGCATTACACTGGATTAAAATTACAAATAATATAGTGTAGCCCAACCAGATTACAAATTGTAAAAAAAAAAATTAAATAGTTTTCTATTTTATTTTTTATTAATATTTTTACAATATTTTAACTATTAATTAAAAAATAATATTATATAATTAAATAATTTAAAAATATATTTGACGATAAAAAATTACAATCTCTGCCATAACCACCGACTATTATCGTCAACCACCACTAACCATCGTCAATCGTCAGCGACTTCATCTTTTTAGATTTTTATAAATATCATTAAAATTTTTGTCAAACGTTCTACGTAATAGTGTGATTATCATCACTGTTTGAATTACCATTTACCTTAAATTTAAAGTTGAATATTTAAATGTAAAATATTCAACTTCATATCTAAAATGAAGGGGAGCTCATTAGAATTTTTGTTGAACGGTTTATGCAAAAATTTTAATAACATTCACAAAAATCTAAAATGATGATAATTGTCGACGGTCGACAGTGGTTGACGGTC
Organism: Melia azedarach; assembly: GCA_028052125.1. Taxonomy (NCBI): domain Eukaryota; kingdom Viridiplantae; phylum Streptophyta; class Magnoliopsida; order Sapindales; family Meliaceae; genus Melia; species Melia azedarach. The sequence continues at coordinate 16,072,387 of CM051396.1, forward strand.
ACAGACAACGACTATGGTAGACAATTGTAATTTTTTTTTATCATCAAATATACTTTTAAATTATTTAATTTTTAATTAAAAATAATAATATATAATTAAATTAATAAAAATAAATTTAATATTTTATAGCATAATCCCATACAAAAAATATTACTGTATTAAATTTTATCTATTCCAATCCAATCAATTCAATTTATTAAAATTAATACAGTATGTGAGGCCTACCAAACGTGCCCTTTGTACTTGTTTAATTGTTTATTTGGGCAGATGTTTGTAATTAATTAATTAAGTTATTAATCCCGTCGTTTTGCGATTTGACCAACTTAATATCTATTTAGTTCTTTAGTCGTTAATCAGACTTTTTACTTAATAATTATAAATCCCATATATTAATATTCTGACATTCAATTAAACAAAGTTTAATTACTTAATTGCTTGGGACCAATTACGAACGATTACATACCCTGGCCTACAAAGACAGCACGAAACTTGACTCTTTTGTGCTTTCGATTCCATACATGCATGAAGACTTATTTACGTAAGTTTTAATTTTCTCAAGTTGAATAGAAATTGACTGAATCTTTAATTTATATGAATTTTTTCATCGATGTTTCTAGACTTTGACCTAAAATATTATAGCATTTTCTTTTAAATTTTAGAATAATTTCAAATATTTTACAAAATTTTATTTTTTAATTAATATTTGATATATAATACTTTTATCTTAGGATATTTTAGTACTGAATAGATTCTAAGATTACATTGAATAATTTAGTCAAAATAGAGGTTCTCATAATAGTCAAGAAGAAAAAAGAAGACAAAAGATGAAATGGCTATAAATTAAATATATGATAATGACTATTAACTAATCATACTAACTCTCTAACACTGACATGTTTTAGAAGAAAAAAAGAAAAACATATTTTTATAAGTCCATATATAAAGTCAATAATTGTTTCTTCTTCTGCTTTCTCTTTTATTCAAAAATAATAATTCAGGGTACAAGTTCAATAATACAATTATAGTCAATTTGAATTAAACAATAAGCAAGTAAACAAAATAGTAATCAATAGCATGATAAGATTTTGAATCTTGATCTGCATACCTGTTTAATTCTTTGGGCAAGTAAAGAATTAATCTTGAATATGGACCTATAGAAAGCTAGTTAATTGCGTCCTCTGAATTTTCTCGTATGCTTTGTTTTACCATTTACAAGAGACTTTTTATAGCTCAATTGCTAAAGAAATTAGTATAGATGACAATGGGACAGTGTGGAGGTGGGGAGTCCTTTCCCGTTCTCCACTCCGTTTTAATTTGATCTCTATTATCAACTTATTCTCTAATAAAATTTAATAGAACATGAATGAAAAATCTTTGTATAGAGAATTAATTTTCCGATCTCCATTTTTTTTTATATCTATTTATATTAAACATTAACTAAAAATATTATTAATATATTATAGTGTTATTCATATGTAATAATTATATTTAAAATATGATATAAACTTCACTACTTAATAGGATAAAAAATTATAAATTATAAAAAAAATTAATTAAATATTTTTTATATATTTTTTTATTATATTATTATATATATTTAAAAAATAAGGTCGAAATAGAATAGCGAGTACTAAATTGTTCCTTACCTTTATTAACAATATGAAAATTAATTTTTTTCTCGTTCTTCATTATATCATTATAATTTTATCCTATTTGGGACAGATCTCCATAGAACCTCAAACTTGTTGGAGATTTTATCATCCCTAAAAATTAATGCACGTAATATAATTTGATTGGATAGTTATATTAAAATTAGAGAAGTTTTGTAATATTTGTTGGTAATTTTTATATATAGTCACTTTCATAAACTGCTCTTTAATTAATGAAAAAATAAAAAATAGACAAAATGATCCCCGTAAAAGGTGTATCTGATTTGTTCAAAAAGCACTTTTTGCAGATTAAGAAGCCCTAAAGATTTAAGAAAATTACAGGTAGAAAAACACAAGCCATCATGCTTGCTGTCTATTTAAGTAAGTCCAAAATCATAAAAGTATAGTTTTGGACTCATTCAAAAGTGTAGTAAAAAAATTTATTTTCAAGTGAGGCCAAATATTCACTTTTAAGTAAGGTCAAAATTATATTTTCAAGGGAGATCAAACATATACGTTTATACATTCATACTCAAATGTGTGAAGGAATAAGAGTTAGTGTAAAGTTGATTTTGTTAATTTCAGTTACAAGTGCAATTTTGTCAAAAAAAGAAATAATTATTTTTTAACACAATTATAAATAGTAGTTTTTTGAATTTTTGGTTTCAAAACTGCGTACAAAAGTAAAATACCAATGCCTTTCTGTGAATTTTTTTCTCCTCAATAGAACTATTTCATCTTGTGCTCCTATGGCAACCTATTCCAATTCAGATTTTAACATTCGATCCTGCATATTAATATGTTAACGCAAAACTTCAGCCAACACAGATCTTCATTTTCATTGGCTGCATATTGGTGTGACTAATAAATTCCATATCTAAAAGTAAAGAATGAATGAAAGTAGACCCACTTCATTTTTATGATACTTGAACCATATCTATAGACAACGATAAAAGGAATAGAACAATTTCAGAGTGAAATCTAATTGCATAAAATCTCATGAGTATGTGATTGAGCACAAAAAGAAATATAAGAAACCCAAGCCTAAAAGCAAAAATTCTCCAAATACAAAAAATAGCTATCTATCATCAGAAGGAAAAAAGATGGTGAAACAAAAATATTCAATTAGCCTTTCTGGACTTGTGTAGAAAATTTATAACATTCTCGTACACAATAAATGTTATTGAAGAAGCGGGGACATTTTTCAAAAGGTTTGGCGTGATACCCTTGTAAAAACCTCTCAGACCTTCGAACCTGCAAGGGCAAAGCCGAAAGAAAGATGTAAAAAATTATCAAAATAAAGACATAAAGATGAAATATATTTGCTTTTACTTAAACAGAACTCATGTTATCTATTTAACAGCCTGAAAATGTAGACAACATCAATTTCTGACAAAATGGCAAAGAGAGGAAAAATGTTAATCTCACCGTGCGGCTTCCCTCACAACATGCCAGCTATCCATATATCTCGGAATTCCACCACTACTGGGTCTTTGCTGCAGAGGAATGAATACATACATAACACAAGTTAGGTCATCAGTAAAAGAGACAAGCAAATTAACCAAGCTATATAGTGTCCCCAGGGAAAATTTTTTTTTTTTTTACTTATCCTCAAAAGAAGAGGGGAACTTTGTGAACCGAGAGTGAAGGGAATTCAACTGTCTTACCTGACCCAGAAGTTTTATAATTGCATGGGCTCTTAACATTTAGAAAATTCCAACAATTTGACAAGCTCCCTTAAAGTTTGGCCTATTCATAAGTTAAAATGATTTCTATAACTATTTCCACTGATTTTCTCTAAATCTATCAGACAGTAGGTCTGACTTGCATATTGTCCAAAATGTAAGAAACGATGAAATATTCCTCGATGGATGATAAGTCCGACTCCAACAAGAAGCATCGCAACTCCAAGAACAGATCATGCACCACCACATACAACTGGATCCTTCAGATCTAACAACCAATATTCACCACCGTACACAACCAGAAACATCAAAGCTACCAAACACCATTCACCATCCCAAGCAACTGGATCCTTCACAGTGGCCAACCAGCACACTCAATAACACAACCAAAGATTTCTCCGCAAATTAATTATCGTAATGCAGAGACTTCATTGCTAAGTTATTAGATTCATGTAACTGTTAAACTGTAAGCAAGAAAGGTGGTCTTGTGGAGCTTGTGAAGGCTTGGAGGGTGAGTAGGAAAGGCTTACAACATGGAACTTTATCATTATTTTAGATGATAAGGCAGGAAGAATTCTGTTGAGATTGTTCATACTGTCAGAAAAGGATAAATTATCTGGAATAGTGCTGTTAATGTGCAAACTTTTTGCCAGTTTCAAGGGAGTTGTGGTTTAGCCTACAAATGTACAGAAACAAAGATTTTAACATGAACCATACCTGCAATCGAGCTCGAATAACCTGAAAAACCAAAAAACCACAAAAACATAAATGACTGGTAAAGAGATTAAGCCAAAAAAAAATGAAAAAGAAAAAGAGACCATTATCTAGGACATACACGTGATGATTCTGTTGAATGCTTACCTGAAATGGATATGTCAAAAGAATGGCAGCAATTTTAGAAGACCCCCCAAGTATAGCATAATCAACTGAATTCTGTGAAAATATACTAGAGACTATTAAAAATCATATAGCAACTTAGGATGAAAGAAAAATTAGAACTCCTAGAAAGGACATCAATGTTTACATCCTACTCTTATAACAGAAAGCTGCAAGTTTGCATGTATAATGAAACAGTATGCAGTTAATTTTAATATTTTTCAATATGTTAAGTCATTACAATTATATATAAAATGTAGACTAGCTCACTTGTTCGTCTTTTTGTATTCAAAATATGCAAATAAACAACTCAAATGGAAACACAACAATACTGCCAATGCTTGGTTCCCCCAAATTTTCAATTACTTACCAATAAATTATCAGCACCATCAGCATTTTTTTTCCTCTGTTTGGACTTAAAGTCAACAATAACTTTACGGAGTTCCTCGTATGCTGTGAACTGAATCGCTCCGTGAGAAACCTGCTGAAGCAACAGAAAAACCAGTAAGCTCTGAAAATCTAGAACAGAAATCACAGTATTCGCACATTCATTGACTCAGATATCTGTCATTTTAGCATTTTCAGCATCCCACATAAGTGAATTGAGAAACACATAATTATGTCACAGGATTTCCATGAAGTTACAAGAACTCAGGAATGAACTGCTAACATGCTTACCCTTAATTGACTCTATTTTCTCAATAAGATTCAGAAACTTTTGGGCATGTAAATGGGTGAAGTACCAACTACAGTTTATTTTGTGCATAAGTTAGAAATATCAACTTCTAGAGAGAATGACCCATATGATGATCATAGCCCAGTATCTGATATTGACTCCAGAGCAAATAAAAGACAAAGAGAACAGTGCAGTGCAGAATCTTGTGCATACAGCTTGCAATACCATCTTCACACATGGATAAGGGAAAGAATAAAAAGAACAGAATAACTGTTGAAACAAGTGCAAAAAAGAAAAAACAGTAATTTACCAGGAAAAGACCAGGGACAATCCCTCTATAAAGTGATCTCCACCCTTCCTCCTTCAATATTGTTGTAAACGCATCTGAAATTTAATGACACATCAAAGAAAATTGTACCATTAGCAAGAAACAAAGAAGTAAGATGATGATTATCAGCACATAAAACAAACACTAGTCTGAGATCAAAATGGAATGTACTTGGAATTTATAGTTAACTAGTTATGGGCTCCTTAATAGACTAATGTTTACATCTAGAATAATTTTTCAACCAATATTCTTGACAACCAACACTGGATTTTAGTTCAGAGTCTTGACACATGTTTGGTACTAGCTTCCAGTAAAAGTTTTCATCCAAACAGTGATCTTAATTCAATAGATGCACATAATCACTCGATTTCATTACTAATATTTGGAGTTGGAGTTCATATGACTCACTAGGAAAAAGGGATATCTCAGAGAGCACATTATTAGGATATAGTGTAAGATGCAGAGCAGACCGTAAAGCCCAGAATACGGTCGAGTTTGATGAAGAGGTGTCTGAAGCTGCAATCTTGTTTTTACAAGCCAAACAGGATTTGTGCACAAACAAACCTGATAATGCCACAAGGTTACACTATTAGTAGGATTTACAACTTGTAACACACTCAGGAACCACAAGGAGAAGAAAAACAAAACGAAGTCAAATTTATCTCAAGTAAAAGCAAATTTGAAACCTAGGAAAACAAGCATTCTACCTATATCTATGCTTTAAGAAGAGCTATACTTCAATTTGTGGATTAAAAGAAAAATGCTTAGAACCTGCCACCAACCCTTTGTTTGCACTTTACTACTCATGCCACCCAGAGTAGCCAGACCTCTCTTTTTCTTTTCCCTATTAATATTACCACTTATCCAGTCTGGTATTTATGAACCCTACTTACCCTTCCAATTGATAATAATGGAAGTTCAATTACTCACCAAACCTCCAGCCTCAGCAGCAGAAGCTAGATGATGACCAGGGCTCAACTTCTCCTCTCCATTTTTAGAATACCTTTGTTTAGCTCTGCTGTAGCTATAAATCAAAGAGAAAAGACTGGTTAATTCAGTAAAATGAATGTAAAATTATTGAAAGGAAAAGCAATGAACTGAAAAAGTCAAGATGGTTGCATTTGGTTAGCACTTACAAGAAGAAATATAAACCCCAAGAAAGAGTTGACCCAAGAACTGCAGGAGAAAAACCAGCATAAAGCCCTCTAAGACCCTGATGTACAAAGTAGTAAGGTTATTGACAACAATTTATCAAGCAGATAGAGAATAAAGATGCATATCTGGTAACATGAATTAGAAATACTAGCCAAACCTTTGCTGCATAGAATGGTATTACCAATAAAAGAGGTGACTGATTCTAGTTGTATCATTCAAAAGAAGAAAGTATATCCTATGAACAAGAGCATGAATGTCAATTTATGCATGGATTGTTGGAAAATTTTAAGTTGATTGATGTAATGACAGCAAAGGTATATAAACACAGTTGTATTAATAAGCCAAGGCATTACTATATGGCCTGTCCTTAAAAATACATTTGGCTCCTGACGATGTTTTGGTACAAATTAGGCTCTTTAGCAGTCTAATCTCCAGAACTCAATAGTTTGGCTCCATAAGAATGCAATACTAAGTATAGAACCCTACAACAACTACATAATATTTTATTCTCTGGTGATAAACTAGAGTGTAATGATCTACAAGGAGAAGTTGGTAGCTTCCGCTTTTTAATGTATAAGGTATTGAGCCACTTGAAATCACAAGTGATTGTTATCATAAGATTGATCATTATACCGAAGTTTGTAACCAACAAAAGGGTCTAATGAATAATAAGGCAATTGGTTACAAGACTTGATATAAATTAACTATGATATAGTGCATTTTGAAATATAAATATACAAAATATTCCAACACCAACCCTCACAACAGTGTCTTCCACTTGAACAGATTATTTTAAACCTATCCTACCACACAAAGAGAATGTATTAAGTTTGAAAAGGAAGTTCACAATCGAGATGCCTCTAGCCTTAACATATATTAGTCTCAAAAACTTTGAAAAGTCCACGTTACCATCAGAAAGTATCTAGATAGATTATCATTCAGTAGTACAAAATTAAAGCCTTGGAAGTAGAATTATAGAGAAGGAGAAACAGAAAGAACAAACCTCCAAGCGAGCAATGGTTAAAATAGCATGAGCTGTATTCTTGTAAGTTGGGAGATTGGACACTCGACCGTCGTTAACTAGTAGTAATTCAACCACGACAAACCAAATCAATCAAAACCAAAAGTTTCATTAAGAAACAAACAAGCAAACAAACAAACAAATAAACAATACCTTGAAACCTAGTACGGACAACGTCAAGGGGGTGCATAGCAGCCACGGTGGCGAATCCTGCAATGGCCCCGGCCGTGGCATTTTCCCATTGCCACCGGCCTGATTGTGACTGTGACTTCAACTTTGACTCTGACATTATTAATAGCTACAGAAAAAACTTGCAAAAATTGAAGCGGGGAGACAGCAATATTCATTTGACCTATTCGAGCCGAAACACCAGCATCATCCATGAGTCATTAATCATGATAGATTCTGCCTTAGTCTATAAAGGCGCCTTGCAAAATGGTGCTGTTAGGGGCTTAAATGCTGTCGTTTATAGGACAAATACGTAAAGAATATTGAATGAATCTGCAGTTGTAGATATTTAAAAAGGAGAGAATTAAAAGCGAATAAAATTGACCAGAAGCTAAACAATTAATTACCTCCAGATGCTCTATGTTGTTGGAAAATAGCAGTCGAGCTGCAGTCTCCGTTGATTAATTTGATCTCACAGTTGAGGCCAGAGATTTCATCGACGATTACAAAAACCGTTCAGGAGGTAATCAAGTCATAGGATGAAACTCGAGTCAGGTGGAGATTGTGAGGAATGGATTTGAAATTTCTGGGAGAAATGCAGAGAAAATGAAGCGTAAATACGAATTTGATAAAGAAAAAAATGGAGAACATGTTTATCAAATATTCGAATGCATGAAGACTGAATTAATGGATACTAAAATAATTGATATAAAAACCAATTATGCAGATAGCTTTTCTATGATTAAAATCTCTAAAACTGGCAGAGCTGATTTCTGTATTCTCTCGCAGCCACCTGCTTCACTTGTAACTAAAATTCTTCAGTCCAATATCTAATATTAACCTATATTTTTGTTAGAATGATTGCTATATTGGCAATTAAAACTCACACCAAATCTCTCAATGATGATTTGTCAATTTTAATTCATGTACACTTCCAATTCCCCTTACTTAAATCTAAGTAATTAATTAATTTGACAAAATATATAGGACCTCACCACACCCTTTACTTAACCCACTTTAAGGAAACAACTGTTCAAATTTTTTTGGAGCGATTAGGTCATTCATTTCTTTCAAATATGGGAAGATATGAGAAGATTGTAATTGTCCCCATTCACCAACTTGATAGCTAAACGAGTTGCCTACTTTGTAGCATCACAACAAACAAAATCCAAATATGAGAAATAATTTCATCAGGAAATTACAATGACCTAGAATGAAACATTGCTCTTCCAATCCTTGTTTTTCCAACTTTGACCCCCATAGACCTACCCAAAACATGCAAGGAAAAAACCTCTTCACAATATATGAATTAACAATATAGACATTTAACCACTAAGTTTGTCCATAAAATTTCATGTTTATATATTCCACTAGAATTGCACTTTAATAGGAATTTACATATCCAGGAGTTTCCATAGAACAGCTTCAATACTGGGTCAAGTACAAAACAAGTCTTCACAGAGAGTAGCAATGCTCTAATCCTTGTTAGATCATTGCATTTCACAAGTTTCCATCCTAACTAAAATATGTTCTGCTTGACTCTACCGTCTAATCTCAGGATGAAATTCACATTATTCAAACCCAAGATAAAAGGTGGTACAAGATATTACTATCTCTATCTTCTTCATGGAAAGGTGTTGTGCACGAATCACAATAAAATTAAAAGAACAGTAACACTGTAAGCAACATAAATCATCCATCACCATAAATCCAACAGAAACACAAAAATATGTACAAATCATCTCATTCACCAAATAATCATCCTAAATCATCATTTCAACATTTAATTAAAAAAATAGGTTCACAAAACAAGAAAAACGCACAAATAAACTTACCGTCACCGTCGTCGTCGCGGCCGTTGCATTCCCGCCGTCAACCGTCGCTGCCTCCAATTGCAATCAACCCCAATCTGTCGCCGAGGCTTCTAACTTCCTTGATTTACCCAATTTAGTTGTTTCAGTCTATCGATTAAGGGAGAAATTTTTGGGGTTGGGAGATTTGGGAATCTAGGGTTTTTCAAAGCGAAAAATGGGAAATTTTATGTTTGTGCATGAAATGCTGGTTATTGTTGTAAATTTATCCTAAAACGTGGTTATTTCAAAAAATTTCCCAAAACTTTATGGCCCTATGACTATGGGGAACAAATTTAGTTGATTTTTCACTTTAATGACCCTAAAATTTTGGGTCCGATGATTTTGTCTTTTCACTCTTTCTTGCCGATACCAGTCATTTGTTGCCCTATTTTTTTATTTAATTCTATTCCAAAAAAATTTGATTCCAACATTATGGACAATGTTTTATTTCGAAAATATTAATATTATTAAATGTGAATTAACCAAATAGATAATTTGTAAATTAATGAAATTAAAGTGTTCACTTAATAGTATTTTATAGATCTATCAGTTTCTTTTTATATCTTAAATAATTTTAAATTTATGGATTTAATAAATTTAAGATTTTTATGTATATTTATTTTTATTATTTGACAATTTTAAGTAGAGGTGTTATTTGTATTATATATATAGAGTAGGATCAATGATCCTTTTTTTGATACAAAATCTTACATTAAATATAAATAAACGAAGGATATTGACGTTGTATGTAACAATAGATCGAGAATATGAGATTCACTCAAGTGGGATTTGAAGGCTTAATTCTTGCTTAATAATGTAGGGTAAAGCATTAGAGAGATGTTGAAGAATCTTAACCAGATGAGAGATTTTCAAGATTACAAGAAAGCATTTAGCTTTTTATATATGTTTAAACATGTTGCAGAGACTTGGCAAGTGTAATGGTAGCAGATAGAACTGTAAATTTCGAAACCTCTTCACCCAAGTCAAAGAAATCGTTTCAAAGAAAACACAAAGTTAGGCCTTCCAAAAGAGAAGAAGAGCTTTCAATTGTTTTGTTGCTAGGAGCCAAACCATATTTAATAATGACTTCATAACAATTTTATTAATGACAAGTTTTGTTAATTAATTTACTTGTTTGATGGCATATGTTTTTTAAAATAAAAAATATAAATAGAAAATTATATAATTGATCATTAAATGCATTGATCTTTTAAATTCGTTTAAAAATATTTTACTTTTTTCATGTGATTTTGTTTAAAAATATTATGCTATTTTCATATGTCATTTTGTCAAGATTGTGTATTTTTTTTTTTTTAAGAAAAAGGTAATTAAGGGAGTTGATCATAGTCGAAATGCATTTTTCACCTTTTTTCTCTTCGAGTAAGGAACTTGGTTGGCTTGCAAAGTCCGGATCGAGTAGCTCAGCAACTCGGCTAGCCGGCCCCTGGGTCGTTAGGATATTGTACCTCAAAATTCGACAAATTAACATAGGCTTTAATTCTATCAACCATTAGTTTAAGTTTGTTTTTTTCACTACCTTAACTAATTTACTTCTTTGATGACATATTTTTCTCGTAATGAAAATAATAGATTGAGAATTACATAATTTGAAATAATATCAATTATATATAATTTGAAATTGTCAAATGTCCCACATTGCTATCTCTCTAGGCTGTCATCTTTGTTATATATGGATTGGACATCCTCTTCCCTTGAACTAGCTTTTGAGTTAAGTTCTATCCAAACCTATTTCTAACATGGTATGAGAGCCAGCTTCTAGGCAATTGTGGGATTATAAAGAACTTTTAAATTTCACTCGATGATAAATTGATACTTTAATTCATTATTTTTTATTTATTAATGTCTTCTTCGTTGATATTTTAAAATACACCTCTAATTATAAAAAAAAAAATATGATCGAATGTGACGAACTTATAGAATTTGTATAAATTTTGAGACGGTATTCTATCGTACCTTATGGCCAAATATCACCACAAAATCATTCCCCGAAAATAAGATTTTAGATTTAAATAAAATTTTCCTAAAAATAAATCTTTGAGAAATCCAAATATGAGAAGATATATTCTCCATATGAAACATTAATGACAATACCAACATAAATAGACCTCAATCTTACCTATGGCTCATCAAGAAGCCAAAAAGAAACACTTATAATCTCTTCCAGTTCTTCATCTTTTACTCTTATTACCTTCTTCCAAATTTCTTTTTCCTAGTTTAGAAGCATAATATAGCAACATTTCACCCTAAAAATGAGTTGCTCTTTCTTTACTTAGTATATCCTTCTATCTTTCTCACTTTCTCTTCAAGAATAGATTCTTTTATTTTTATCTCTTAAAAAATTGAGCTATTTACAACAGTAAAATTAATTCACGTTAGTAATTTTCTTTGGCAATGACTTCATTTAGGCATGAATTTTCTAATACTTGATACTTATAATGATACTTAGAATGATACTTATTATCTTAGTTCATATGTTAATTGGATTAAAATGTCAATTACAATTTTCTAACACTAATCTGACTAAATCAAGATTTTGATTTTGATAAAATTTTATAAAGGTCTAACTAGAGAGCGCACAAAGCATAGAAATAACAAACAAGATCAAAGTAGAAGATAAGAAACAACCAAGAACTTATGTGGTTCAATAAAATTATCTACATTCACTGAAAAAAATGCATATAAATTTTTATATGTGTTTGTTCTATAGACATAAGCAATTCTGTTAAACTACGTAAATTCTCAATTTTTTTAATCTTCTACTTTGATCTTATTTGTTATTTCTGTACTTTGTATTTGTTCTCTAGTCGAATCTTAATATAGTTTCAGGATGCAATCTCTATTTAGACAGATTAATTTTAGGCCATCATCTTTGAGGTTAAGTTTTCCAGAATAGAATAGTTATTAATTAATTAATTAACACACGTGCTTATGAAAGACATTGAGAGCAATGTTTAAACTTGTCCAAGGTGCAACAAGGTGAAGGGGATGAAACCAACATACACGCTAGAGGATCGAGGGGAGGCTTTTGTGAGGCAAGCCAGGGAAGCGAAGAAGGTTCATGTTGATACTCTCCCGATGAGAGCATCGAAATTTTCTAGTAGGGGTGGTTTCTTAGACCCTTAGTCCTCAAGACATGCATAAACCTTGTATTGAGGTACTACCTATGTTAAAGATGTACGAAGCCATTTGAAGACAAGATAAAGATTGCATAAATCTAAGTTGAGGGTATCCAGCGATATCAAGAGTAATAGTGCTAAGTATGCTGTGACATATTCGTGTTTTGGGAACACGATAAGTACAATTGGCGATGCCAAAACTCACTCATAATCTTGTATTCCAGGAAAAACTAGAGATATGCAGGCAACAACTACAGAGATAAATGGACAATGCAGTGGATGATTGAAGAAAGCATTAAGGGTCTAAACGGTCGCGAGCTATGGGTTGGAGTCTCAAAACAATAGTAGGTGAACTCAGAATACACTTGTAGGCTATAGCTTAAAAATGGCAAACCAAGGAGTTGGTTTGTTGAGGTGCCAAATGATGACTTAGTCATCTCGAAGTGGCATGGTCATTCCATGATCCAAGGGTGCTTGCTGAGAAAGTGGTTTTAGTTGCTCTATAGACTTTGTAAAACAATTAAGTGACAGCGTTTGTATTGTTAGATTTATCCTTCATCAACCAAAGGTGTTGTTTGCAAATATACAACTATAAATAAGACCTTGAAAGTATATGAGAGGCAGTAGGCATTAAGTTGAGCAAGAGTATCTTGTAATACACAAGTTTTATTCTATATTATATTCTTTTATTTGATGGAATAAAAAGAAGTTGAATGTTGGAGCCTTGAGCCTTCATAAAATAATATGTACATTCTTGTGTTTCTTTCCTTCGTACGCAACAAATATAAAAGAGTAGAGAAAGTCGCAGAGTTGAGAGTTGCTAGCTAAATTTATACTTGGCACATCATTGGGCATGCATCAAAAAGATAATGTGATAATGGGTCTTTAATATGTTTTAAGAAATAATACACAAAATTATAGGAAGAAATAATACTTAACGACTTTTAAAATGTTAATTTTATTTATTATCTTGTTAAAATATAAAGATTTATCTATTATTATTCCTATATATTTTCAATGTGATGTGACAACTGGTACATTGATCATTACATACATTGATAAAATGTTGCACCCACAAATTAAAACAATGTAAGTGGAAATTAGTTCAACTCTTTCCTTTTATAGCTTTGGAGAAATTGGATTCCATATACAGCGAATGGGAAGTCAAATGGAAATTGCATTACATATGTATGGCAACACGTTAAACAATTAACAAAATTTATGAAAAAATTATATTTATTAAAATGGATTATTTATTTACAGTTTGTACATTTATATTTAGAAGTGTATACTATTTACCTTTCGGACTTACATACTATTTTAATATGTTGGCCTCAAATATTTTAGGCCTTTTTTTACTATTAATATCTAATATATTATAGTTATTAATTAATTAAATTCCCTTTTAATTCGAATAATTGTAAGAATTGCAATCCAAAATGTATCAAATGTTAGGGTTAGGGAAAACAGAGACATTGGCCTAAACTTGTTGCAAAAATAATGAACAGCTAAAAAGTGGGATGTTTTAAATTATTATATCAAACATACTAATATAAGTGATATTAACTGAAACATCAATTACAGGTCAAGCTCAAGCCTAATAGCTAATTTCTATATCTATGTATGCATATATAAAGCCCCGTTACTCTGATAGAAATTAAGGAACGTTCTTTTGGTATACATGAAACAAAAAGCAATATCAAACTACTAAATCAGTAAGCCCCATTGCATTAATTATAAATAACACATGACACTTGTTTAAAGTTCTATCTATCTATATCTATCTATCTTTGTATATTTCAACTATGCATGCGTGGATAATTCAGAAGTGAAAAGGGGTTGCCGCTTTGATTTCATTGTCACTGGTTCTTCTTAGTGTTTTCAGGAAACATTGTCACTGAATTTTATATATAATTTGTTACGAAAATGTTTTTGGTGCTGTTTTCATGGTAGCCATAATTTGTTTTATCAGACTGAGTTGAAGGGTGAAGGCACTTTTTTGTTACAGTACTTGTTGCAGATATTGTCTCCAAGAATCGGGCGGTCTGTTCTCACCAGCTTTCCTTACTTTGGCTCTTTATCGCATATTTGCTAGTTTTATATATCGATATATGTTGTTAATTTGCTAGCATATATGTCTGCAAGTTATCTTTTCTACAGAGTTTGCCTTCTAATTTTTTCAGATCAAAATTGTTAATAATGTCCAAAATCACTGTTAAATTGTCTCGTTGATTACCAGATATTTTGTTTCTTAATATCAAAAGATTTGTTTCAGGGGAGAAAAGAGAGAAATTAACGTGGCAAATGAGAGAGTTGAAACAAGAGGAGCAACCTTTTCAAGGGGGATATTATCATATACCGCCCTTGAGATATCAAAAACTATCACATAGATAGAAAGTATTAGCTTTCTATCACATACCTCCCCTTGACCGTTATTTGACCAACACCTACCTATCTAATTACGAAAATACCCTCAACTCATTTTTTTTTTTAAAAACTGTGATTAAATTTGATGGGTCTTGGGTAACCCATTTGAAGGGAGAAGAATGACTTTTTGGTGATGGTAGTAGCGGGTATAGAGGTAGATGTGATGTGTATGGAGGAGAATAAATTTTTGGTGGAGAAGAATGAGTTTTTGGTGGAGGTGGTGGTAGTGGTGGGTATGGTCGAAGAAGGGAGTGGTGGGTATGGAGGAGGATGAATTTTTGGTGGTGGTGGTGGTAGTGATGGGTATGGTTATAGTTATAAAGATAACGTATGGAGATAGTGGTGGTGGTTATGGAAGAAGAAGATAAGTTTTTGGTAGTGGTAATGGTGGTGGATATGGCAGGAGAAGGGAATGGTGGATATGAAGGAAGAAGATAAGTTTTTTTTTATGGTGATGATGTGATTGTGGATATTACTGAAGAAAGAGTAGTAGTTATGGAGGTAGTAATGATGGTGAATATGAAAGTAATGGTTGTGCGTATGGAGGAGAAGTGTGAGTTTTTAGTTGAGGTGGTGGTGGTGGTAAGTATGGAGCAAGAGAATGAGTATTTAATTATGGTGGTGATTGGTAAGAAGGAGAAGGAGATAAGTGTATGAATGAGATAGATAAAAAAGAATAATTAAAATCAAAATATTTTTACGATTATACCCTTAAAACTAACGGTCAACTAACATTCAACTCTAACACCAGGGGAGGTATGTGATAGAAAGCTAATACTTTCTATCTACATGATAGTTTTTAATACCTCAGGGGAGGTATGTGATAATACTCCCTTTTCAAGGGCTTGTTTTAACGGAGTCAATGCTTTACTAGGTTGGTGAATAAAATTCTCCTCTCCTTACATATTCATTTATTCCATTACTTAATGTTAAGTTACTTTTCCAGGAGTTGGATTGATAGCTGTTCCATATACACTTGCTCAAGTAGGCTGGTTGAGCCTTTGTTTTCTAACACTAATGGCTATTATCACTTGGTACACTGCAACTCTAATCAGACGATGTATGGATTCCAATGCTTCTATCAGAACCTATTATGATATGCTCCAACTCACATTTGATAAAAAAGGCAAACTCATACTATCTATCATGATGTACCTTGAGCTCTTTCTAGCCTCAACAGGATTCTTGATACTAGAAGGTGATAATCTGCACAAATTATTTCCCTATGTTAGGGTTAATCTTGGACCACTTCAGATTGGAGGGAAGTAGTTCTTCACATTGGCTGCTGGGCTCATTGTATTACCCTCCATGTGGTTGCGGGATTTTTTATGTATCAGCTGCTGGTGTTTTCTCCTCCATCATCATAGTCTGTTCAATCTTCTGGGTTGGCGCTAGTGATGGAATGGGGTTTTCAAGTAAAGGAGAGTTGTTTAAACTTACTGGAGTTCCCACTGTTATCTGTATGTATGCTTTCTGTTATGCAGGTCACTCGGTCTTCCCTCCATTGTATTCTTCAATGAAAGATAAGAGGCATTTCTCTAAGGTAACTAATTTATTTGCTTCTAATATATACTTTTTCTGTTTTCTTTATTTTAAAATATTGAGAAACAAGAATTTGTCTCCATTAGATTTTTACTTACGAAATTGTCATTATGTATTTAATAAAACAAGCAATTTCTAACTTTCTTGAATTATCATACATATATAGGTTTTGTTGATCAGCTTTGGCCTTTCTACTCTTTGTTATATTTCGATGGCGATTATCGGATATCTAATGTTCGGCCAAGGTGTTTCATCTCAAGTTACACTAAATCTACCAGGGAACAAGCCGAGCTCCAAGATTGCCATATACACCACTTTAATAGGGCCACTAGCTAAGTATGCTTTGATAGTCACACCTATATCCATAGCCATAGAAGCTTGCTTACCTACTCGATATAGAAACAAGTTCATTTATATTCTCATAAGGTCGCTATTGCTTGCCAGTTCCACAGCAATGGCTTTGGTTTTCCCCTACTTCGGAATCTTGATGGCATTTGTTCGGGCCGTTCTAAATATGACTTTCTCTATTGTGCTTCCTTGTATTTGCTTTCTAAGGATCTCTAAAACTCGGAAGAAGTGGGATTTTGAATGTATTATAATTCTGGGAATTACAGGTTTAGCTATTTTAATTGGGATGCTTGGTACATATACAACTGTGAGAGATGCAATTAAAGTATAAGTATTGAAACTCTTTCAAGGTACTCGACTTGATCAGTTAGAATCATATTGCATGTTAATCAATAATTTCTTTATGAACTGTTGTATATATTTTGCTTCACTATGTATAAAAGGAAAAATCTTTTGGAAAAATGGGGGAAAACTGTTAAGTACAAATACTTAAATATAATTTCAAATTCTTTCTAACATATTATATTATTTTCATGTCATTTTATTTAACAATAATATGTCATTTTGTTAGGATTGTGTGGTTTTTTTATTTTTTATCGGCCCTTTACAGAAGCACTTCCAGAAAACTGCAGAGGGCTATTAGAAATAATCCTTTATTTCCTCTAAAGATGATCAATTGCATATTATCCCAGTAAATCCAAGAGCTATTAATATAAAAAAATTACAGTAAATTATTGAATATTTCACAACAGGCAATCTGAAAATTCTGAAAGGTACTGAAGAAACTAGCTCAAGGTTAAGATCAAAATCATCCAAGTAGGAACTCAAGCAGTGATTTGTAGCCAGCTATAATTGCACAATTTATACAGAAATCTCTCGCATGGAAGATATATATCCTGATGGATGCTCGACAGGTGCCTGGTTTGCAGTGGTGGTCCAGTGAAGCTCAAAATCTAGGCGTTTGTGCTAAACCGAGACAGATTTCCTCCAGTTTGCTAGCTTTTGATCCTCATCAGGCTAACCCAGCTCCAGTCCAGTAGACAAACACAATAAAGATAATTTTATTATTTATTTACTGATCCACGATAGACATAGAATAACCATGTAAATGGTTCTCAGAATATGTAGTCTGGCCGCTGGAGAGGGAACTCCGCTACTTCAACTTCAAATTGACTACCTTTCGGATCTGTCAATCTGCATGAAAATTATATTATAACGTTAACAAAGCATTGACAGTGCTAAATTACCACTTGATCCTACAAGCTTAAACTTCTAGGCAAGTATTTAGGCTCTAACTTGCCGCCTCAATGCAAAAGGATTTATGGATAGGACCCATATCAACCGAAGCATATTGGTTTAACATAAGGATTCATATGGAGTACCTGCCGGGGACAAAAGTGAAAGAACCTTTAACAGAACCTGGTGAACCGGGCAGTGGCGTGCAACTCTGGTAAACAAATTCTTCCTGGCCTGGAAGCAAGAATGGATACTGCAAATGTACAAGGAAAGGGTAAGATTTCAAAGATTTCCCACGCACAGAGAACTAATTTTCTCATCCATTAAAAAAATGAAAGTCTTTAAAAATAAGTGCAGGTCTATAATTACAAAAGAGAGTTCAAATAACATGAAAACTTCCATTGAATAACCAGTCACAAAAAACTGCATTACATACAGGGCAGATTCACAAAGACAAAATGAATATAACTTATTGACTTGAGCCATACCATTCCAATCACAGCCGCTGCACGAATATCAGATACCACACTGTTATTACAACGAATGATCCAGTGCCTGCGTTGGAGCTGACAGGAACTGAAAGTCATTCCATTGATGATGCATCCTTCAGGAAGGAGAGACATGCGAATTGAATAAGAAAAACAGTACTTCTCCGTATCATGTTGAAGGTCAGCTAACTCCGGAATAAATAAAGCAGATGCCCGAATCTGAAGTTGATAATTAGTTAGGCTTTCTTACAACAATGATTGAGATGAGAGTAGCTGCACTGGCAATACACTCATCCGCAGGAGAAAATAAAAATAAAATATCAAAACAAACATGAAAAGAATGAAAACATCAACTGAAGTGAGAAAGCACAATCACGTGCTTGCACCATTTGAAAATAGCTTCCAAAATATAGCAATACAAAGTGTGCATTTTCACAAATTTACAGATGCTGCCAGGAGGCATTGTGCAATTTGCTATTTATGAAAAGGAAACTCTTAGGCCACCAGGAAAGTTAGTCAGCTATCACCATTCCTCCAAAAAAAAAAACCCCTAAAACCTTGATACCAAAGCCAGACGAGAGAATATCACTAATTTTTCTTTGATAAGTGCATGAATTAATGGTCAAATAAAACTGAACAAAAGGTATCAATAATAATCGATAGCTGTTAACGTGACCAACGGGTCTCATATAGCCAATCCCCCAGCCAAAAAACGTAACTGGCACAACATCTACTTTCTGATCTCTCTATCAGCCAATTCAAGTTGGTACAGTAACTAACCTTCACACCATTGGTTATAGCAGTGGAACATAGGGGAGGTTCCTCAGGAAACAGATTAATACTTTTGATATTTCCTTCTTCACGAAGTTTAATAATGCCATCATGTAAGCGACGACCATGTTCTTCTAGCCATAGCAGCATTGCGTCCTGTTGTTGATCACTGTTAAATCTATGCCCCAAGCTTATTAGTGTGTTTGGTACACATGGAATCATTTCGTCATCTAATAAAAGATTCTTGGTACCAACATAAAGTTGGCCATTGGTACAGTTGAGGAAGAAAAACTTTTCACTATATGTTTTAGAAAAAGCCACAAGAATATATCTAGATCTGCCAGGAGAACTCAAGAGATGTATGATCTCCTTGGTTTCCAAGATAACCTCACTTAAAGGTAACAAGTGCACATTAATCAGATGGCCATAAAAAGAGTATCCCCCAATAAGGCCCAGTGAACTGGCAGATATACTTTCAAAATCATCACTCAGTGTTTCTTGACCATCACAAAAGCGGTAGAGAATCCTCGTTGGGACAGGCAGTTTCACTTTCAAATGTTCTTCCAATTCTTGAATATCCTCTTCTGATGCACCCTTTCGAAGGGTAGCCTTAGCCTCTGGAAAATTGATGGTCAACCAGCTTTTAAGTCTATCCCAACATCTTTTTACCCGTTTGACAAGATGCCATGGATACATGCCAAAAGCTTCCCGCCATATCTTATAAGCTGCCTGGAAGAGAGATGCAAAGAGATCACAGAGTAAATATATTTTGTCAACTCGAAACTACTGGACAATATTAATAAAACCCTCAAATTTTTCTTCATTCTGAATAAAAATACCTTTTTCTACTCCAGAAATCCACAAAAGAAATATTTCCAAACAAAATCCAAACTATTAACTTATCTATACATTTCATTAAAAAATATCTCTGTCAGACATAAACGTCCTTAATTCTTTTTCGTTTCTTAGGAGCATCTTTAAGATTTCTCTTTACTTATTATTAAGCATCATAGAGAGAGATTTCATGTCGTAAACGATCTTGCTAGTTTTCTCTTTCCCTAATGAAATTGAATCGTATCCATCTATACTCACATTATCAACACAAAAATTAAGAAAATTCTCGTCAAAAACATAATTTTGAAAGCATATTATAATGGAGCAATAAAAGAAAATCAGCATTTTTTTAATTTTTTCACTGAACCATACGAACATCTCATTACACTAAAATCCCAACTATCAAAATTTTCTCTTGAGTTTCATCAAAACTCTGCAATCAAATTCAAAAGACATCTCATTACCCATGCTCACATCCACATATTAAAACAGAGACCAAACACAAAAATGAACAAAAACACACCCATGTTACCGCACAAAACGTCGTCATATAAAAGATAAACAAAAACCCATCATCAAACCGTCATCAAAATCTTTCCTTTCATGTGGAAAAAACAAAATTGATCACGAAAGCCCACCTAAAACACACAATTACATAGCAAAAATGATACCTTGAAAGAAGGAGCAAGATTTCCATCAGGATCAAGAGGGGAATCAAGATCAAGATCTTCGGAATAAAATTTGGACCAGAGACACTCTTCAGAGGCAGTAGCCTTAAATCTATTGCTAACACAAGAGACTCTGGCCGTGTCTTCCGGCCCCAGCTTTGATAGTATTATGTTCAAGGCTAAATCGCCAACACTCTCCAAACCCATCTCCTTTTTCTCCCAATTTCCCACCTGTATTCAGGTGAATTCTGTTGCTTGTCGGCCGAGTGAGACTTCGATGGATAAGAAGCTATGCAGACAGAGACAAGAGGGCGTGTAGTTTTCAGACGCATACCCGCAGTGGCTTATAGTCTGATAGGATATAAGCAGTCAACTGAGATTAACTTTGCTTTAAGCTTCATAGCTTTTCAAGGAAAATTTTTTAAAATAAATATTTTATTAATAAAATTTTAATAAATTTTTTTTTATATTTTATTTTAAAAAAATAATTTAAAATTTTAAAATAAAATAAATTTATTTTTAAATAATTTTTTCTTTAAAAAAATTTTATTATTAAAAACCTAAATTTTAAACTTTTTTAATAAAAAAATAATTTTTTTAATTTTTAAAAATTCTTTTTTATGTTAATTATAAGATATCAAAAAAATTTTAAAAAAAATTTTAAAAAAAAATTATCATTAAAAAAAACTTTTAATTATAAAAAAATTAAATTGAACCAACACTTAGTGTATTATTATCTCTAATACGAATTAATTTGAATTTTTTTAATTATTTTTAAAAATATATTTGGGTGCCTAGGTTTTGGTTTATTAGAATAATTAATAATAATAGATTCAATATTCATAAACACCCTCAATTTGTTAGTTAAATTAGTCTATTTACATGAAAATTGATACAATTATCATTATATATATTTTTTATTATATTAATTATAAGAACGAACTAACGTTCCCTTAATTTATATAATTCTTGTTATAATATTTGTAAATTATTAGATTTATATACTATACTATCTATATTTTGAAATAAAAAATAAAACCTTTACAATTATAAATATTTTTATGCTTACGATTTGTTTAGTAAATATTTTTAGTAAAAAATTTTTAGAATAGATTTTTATTTATAAAATTTTTATAATTAGAGTTTTAACAAAAATTGATTACTTATTTAGTTATTATAAATAACTTTTGAAAAAAAATTATATTATTATATTCATAGACAAATTTTAAACGTAAAATCTTTCAAGTATTTTAAACAATTTAACATATAAAAAATTATCTAAATATTTTAAAACATGTTTAAAGTTAAAATGTCTATTTCTATTAAATATTTTAAACAATATAAATATAATATAAAAAATTATGTAAAATTAAAGGTCATTAATCCTTTTTCATTAGTTATTGTCATCGAAATACAAATTTATTATATTATTAATCCCTCAATAATATTTAATTATATAAATTAATAGATAAAAAAATCGTGTCTAGAAATAAAAAAAATTAAGTCAAGAAAAGTCCAACATTTAAAAATTATTGTTATTATTGTTGAATATTTTGGAGAAGGATATTATTGAAACTTGAAGGTAATGGGTTCTTAAAAACGAAAATGTATGTGTTATGATAAACGTTGCTGTTAAAATAATAACATTGTAAGTGGCATCTCCCAGTTGTTGAGACGTTAATTAATTACAAAATTAGTAATTACGTAATCCATGACAATTCTTGATTGCAATACATTAAATTAATTAAAGATACAAACTTTATATATTTCAATTTTCTAATTATCTGTTTAAAGTTAAAATATTTATTTCTTTAAAAAAAATAATATAATTTTACTGTTCAATAAAATCAATATTTATCGAACACTTTAATCACTATGTTTTAAAATAAAAAATAAAAAATGATGACACAATTATAAGTATTTTTTATAAATACTTCTAGACTTACAATCGTTTAGTATAACCTTTTTAGTAAAATATTTTAGAATAAATTTTTATAATTAAAATTTTTTAAAAAAATATGTTAAATATTTAATTATCATAAATAACTTTTAAAAAATTATATAATTATATTAATAGATAAATTTTAAAATTATATTATAAAATGGGTATATTAAGAAATACACTTTTCAAGAATAAGTTAAAGGAAGAATATTCTCTCATATTTCAGAAAAAAGAAATACTTCCTTTAAGTTTGGAAAGAAAAAGAAATACTCCCCTCGAATATTTAAAAGACATATAAATAGACCATTTTATTCATATTATTAATACATAATGACTAATATAACATTAAAATAATATAATAAATTATATTCTTAATTTATTTCTTTTATCAAGTATATCATTATTTCTTTATAATTTTATTCTAAATTATTTTTATTTTAGATAATTTTATTCTTATTACATTAATTCATTATCTGTAATCATTAAAATAAAATAATATTAGTTTTAAAAAAATTGTGTTTCATTCACATAAAAATTTAATATCATAAATTTATATAAATTAAGACAAATTTATACTTATTATATTATGTATTATACATAAACTATTAAAATAAATTTTTAATAATATTAATTTAAGAAAAAATTGCATTTTATTCACATAAAAATTTAAATTTATGTGTATATTATTTTAATAATTTATTTATAATAAATTAATATAATAAAAATTAAATTATCTAAAATAATAATATTTTAAAATTCATTTAAAAAAATTAAAGTATATTTATTAAAATAACTATTATTAATTAAAAATATAATTTATTGTATTATTTTAAAGTTATAAGGTTATATTGATATTTCATATTAATAATAGAGATAAAATGATACATTAACATACTTTTTAAAATTCAAGAATATAATAATTATTTTATATAAAAATTAATAACTTGAGGGAGGTATTCCTCCTTTATTCAAACTTTAGGATATTCCTTTATCTTAAATATTTAAGTGGATATTTGTTTGGAGAAGAATATCTCCCAATTTCTCATAAAAAAATAACGTAAAATATTTTAAATAATTTAATCTCGTAAAAAAGTTTAAGAACCTAAAACTTAGACCTCTTTCAACAAAAGAAAAATCGTTTTTTTTTAATTTTAGAAACTCTTTTTAGTACCAACTGAATGATACTAAAAATCAGTTAAAATAAAACCAAACGGACACTTAGTTTAAGCTTAGATATGACAGCACGAGAGAGAGAGAGAGAGAGAGAGAGAGAGAGAGAGAGGCTTGTGTTTGATTGGAGTAGAAATACAAAATAAGCTACAAAATACAAAACTAAAAGAAAAAAGAAAAGAAAAAGACCATTTTGTACATTCCCTCAAAAGGCAGAAGCATACGAGATGAGCCTACTCCTTTCTACATCCTACAAAAGCATACGAGACGAGCCACTCCACTCTTTTCTACGGAAAATTAAACCCCACAAAAACAAAACTTTATCTTCGCCTTTTTTGTGTTCTTCTTCTGCTTCATGTTTTGTTGCATTTTGTTTCGTACCCAGGTCCATGTCAGAAAACCAGAAAAACAAGCCCAAACTACCTACCTACAATTCGAAGACATAAATAAAACCCATCGTTAGTTTCAATTAGGTGGAAACACCCCACTTATTATTTTTGTTAATGCCTCAAGAGATTGACCGAAAAGTCGAAAGCATAACATCTAAATGCGTATAAACAATCATACACACCCGAAATTTAGTGCAAATCACACGTACGTAGACCTGATTACAAGTTTGTTCAACCCATAAAATCTTTGAAAAGTAGTATTTAAAAAAATTATATCTTAGAAAATAAGAATATAAACCCATTACATCGTTCAATCCATTAAGACATGTTTATAATTGGGCTACTGTAACCTTAAAATCTCGTGTCAAAAATTAGCGAAAACAAATTACCCAGTAAAAATTTATACTCATCAAAGAGTTTTTCGCTTTCGCTTTCAAAGATAAAAGCTTAAACAGGAGTACCCACATCACTTTGTGCAAAACGGCTTTTACTGTGAGAATAAGAGTTGACACTACGAAATTAGTTCCCAATTTAACTCGGGATTATTATCTGCGAAGAGCCAACACCATGGGGTAGCACAGACGATAGCAACCACCTCACAATCACAAGTTGTAGAAAGATTTCAATGATAAAACATATCCGTTGCAGAGACCAAGTTATTACTTGAATCCCTTGCACTCATGTTAACAAAGGCCTGAACGCGTAACCGAACATAACCAAGATATTGCTTTACAGCCAAAAAGCATAGTCAAAATGGTTCTCAGAAGTCGTACGTACGGAGCAATATCTTCTTGCCAGAACATCAATAATTTTTTACGCTACCAGATCCACCGAACAATATAAGAATCCAGATTCAGTAGCTAATGTTTTTGTAATTCATCAATGATTTTCCCAGTTAGGTGTACAGTCAATATGTCATATCTATTAGTTATCATTCAACGAGTAAACATAGAGTCATGTTAGAAGTTTTCGACAATTCTCTCATCAAAGTCGAATGCAAAAAGAGCGAAGACTTATCTATCGACCTTTCTAATGATCCTCAAGGGATGCTCATTGATCTGTTTCAAATGGTTTTGAGAGCATATTGCAGCAGAAAGGATGCTTGTAACGAGCAGAACTAGAAATATTTCTTTTTTTGGGGGTTCATGCTCCTTATTTCTAACTTGTAAATCGTAAAAATTAGTGGTAACTACCAAATTGAACTCCCTGCGAGCAAACTGAGTTTATGTCCTCGCTAAATTTACTTTGGGGCTATCAGGAATCTAGGTTGTTCCAATGGTTATCAGGTCATCCAAAGTAATGGGGAAGCCACACAAACAACTAGTTACCCTGGATAATTTACGAGTTTGAGTGATTTACTTTAGACGGATTGGACCATGTTACTGGAAATGCTTTTTTTACATAATTGGCACATCTCCAGATAACACATCAACGGCACTTAGGTCAACAATTTAGTAGTTCCTTGTTCAGTTCTCTCTATTATGAACTTAGGCTATACCAAATCAATTCAGGATCGAAGGTCTGTCCAAGCAGTTTATTCCTAAACCAAGACAATTATCTCATTAACCTTGTTTATCTCTCATAAAACCACGAAGTAATGCTATCAGAAGCCTAGTTCACACAGGGAAGACTGTCGAAGTCGTCTTATGTTGACATTAAACAATCATGGATTCAGTACCAGGAGCTTAAGTTATAATTTTCAGGGTTATTATTAACGAGTTTGAGACTCATTGAGAGCAGTTCTCTTGACATACTCAAGAGACACAAGAATATTATGCATCTCCAAATAATCTTTCACTTAAGGAAAAGTAAATCATATAAAGTTCAATTACAGCTCTCAATAATTACAATGCAATAACCATTTAGAATAATCCACCCTAAAGGTTAGTAATAAGTAAGCTAACTTCAAGAGGAATAAACTTCCACAGACAATACAATATTAAGCTGTAGTACATATGAGCTAAAGACTATAAAATCATACATAATATATATAATCTCAATTGTAGTTGTCAAAAAATCATGTTAACATAAGAGCAGGCAGTGGTAGATAATGCATAATGACATCCACACAGACCATGCAAGAATAAATAGAGTTCACAGAAAATAACATGTTAGCAGGGCAATACTTTGACATGTTAAAACCTTTTGTAGCAATAAAGAAATAAACAAATTGACAAGAAGGATAATTAGCAATCATGTAACAATACGATCTCCAATATATCAACATCCAAAGTCATTAAAGTTCAATAACCAACACATATGCTGACAAAAGCTCTTATCATATGTAAATTCAATAGAACAAAAACCTTAAATTTCGGACCAAACAGGTTTTAACTTAGACATTCTATTGATTGTCAAGGACATTCAGGAGAGACAGAATAAACAACCAAGAAGAATCAGCATACAACCTAATTCAATTATTATTATTTCTAGTGACCGATGTAACCAGCTTTCTTAGCAGCACTCCTTCCAAATTCCTAAAGCAAATCATCAGTTCAAACCCCTCATAACCCCCGAAAGAAGACAATATAACAATCCTACCAATGATTATTGTCTAGAGAGTTTAATGACTAAGTTTCTAAAGAAACTGCAGATTCACTCATCTCTTTCTAAACTTACTAACATCTCAAACACTTTGATTTCCTATATTACATGTGATTTCCTATATTCCATGTACAGCCCACTTATAGATATGTCCATATATCCCACTGTACACCAAGAACACCAGCACCACTGTTTATTTGGGGGAATATGAAAGTAGACAACAAATTTGACGGATGATTTACTTTATCAAAAAGCCTTTACAAACCATAAACAGCTAGAACATCATATAAAATGCATTTTAATTATCCTAAAGAAGACACTAGAATCAAACTATGAGATAACCAAACAGCAAACAGCAAACAGCAAACAGCAAACAGAAAACAACAAACAACAAATCTAATTTGTGTCCTCCTGATGCAAATACAATTCCAAAAAAGGGTCTCCCTAAATTAGTCGATCAATCATACTTAGCATAAAGATATTTTATTTCCTATATGGGCATATCTATTCAAGATAATTAGCCATGGTAGAAATAATTACCTAGATTAGGAAAATCTTATAGCTGATTTCCAGTCCCTTGTCCTGCAGGAGAACTTGTTTGCTGCTGCTGCTGTATCTGGAGTAGGAGGTTAGCAGCAAACTGAAGTGTTGACTGGTATCGTTGATTCTTATCAACCTCGCCCTCAGATGTTGTACCCT